>SJYT01068936.1:309681-370357 GCA_006410635.1 Cephalophus harveyi
GACACGACTGAGCGACTGAACTGAACTGAACTCTGCATATAAGTTAAATAAGCAGAGTGACAATATACAGGCTTGATGTACTCCTTTTCCTATTTGGAACCAGTCTGTTGTTCCATATCCAGTTCTAACTGTTGCTTCCTGACCTGTATACAGGTTTCTCGGGAGGCAGGTCAGGTGGTCTCGTATTCCCATCTCTTGAAGAATTTTCCAGAGTTTATTGTGATCCACACACTCAAAGTCTTTGGCATAGTCAATAAAGCAGATGTTTTTCTGGAACTCTCTTGCTTTCTCGATGATACAACGGATTTTGGCAATTTGATGGTTCATCTGATTTTTCTAGAACCACCTTGAACATCTGGAATTTCATGGTTCACGTATTGCTGAAGCCTGGCTTGGAGAATTTTAAACACTACTAACATGTGAAATGAGTCTAATTGTGCAGTAGTTTGAGTATTCTGTGGTATTGCCTTTCTTTGGAATTGGAATGAAAACTGACCTTTTCTAGTCCTGAGGCCACTGCTGAGTTTTCCAAATTTGCTGATATATTGAGTGCAACACTTTCACAGCATCATCTTTCAGGATTTGAAATAGCTCAGCTGGAATTCCATCACCTCCACTAGCTTTGTTCATAGTGATGTTTTCTAAGGCCCACTTGACTTCACATTCCAGGATGTCTGGCTCTAGGTGAGTGATCCCACCATTGTGATTATCTGGGTCATAAAGATCTTTTTTGTACAGTTCTTCTGTGTATTCTTGCCACCTCTTCTTAATATCTTCTGCTTCTGTTAGGTCCCTACCATTTCTGTCCTTTATTGTGCCCATCTTTGCATGAAATGTTCCCTTGGTATCTCTAATTTTCTTGAAGAGATCTCTAGTCATTCCCATTCTATTGTTTTCCTCTATTTCTTTGCACTGAAAAAGGCTTTATTTCTCCTTGCTATTCTTTGGAACTCTGCATTCAAATGGGTACATCTTTCCTTTTCTCCTTTGCTTTTTGCCTCTCTTCTTTTCACAGCTATTTGTAAGGCCTCCCCAGACAGCCATTTTGCTTTTTTGCATTTCTTTTCCATGGGGATGGTCTTGATCCCTGTCTCCTGTACAATGTCACGAACCTCATTCCATAGTTCATCAGGCACTCTATCTATCAGATCTAGGCCCTTAAATCTATTCCTCACTTCCACTGTATAATCATAAGGGATTTGATTTAGGTCATACCTGAATGGTCTAGTGGTTTTCCCTACTTTCTTCAATTTGAGTCTGAATTTGGCAATAAGGAGTTCATGATCTGAGCCACAGTCAGCTCCCGGCCTTGTTTTTGTTGACTGTATAGAGCTTCTCCATCTTTGGCTGCAAAGAATATGATCAATCTGATTTTGGTGTTGACCATGGTGATGTCCATGTGTAGAGTCTTCTCTTGTGTTGTTGGAAGAGGGTGTTTGCTATGACCATTGCGTTTTCTTGGCAGAACTCTATTAGCCTTTGCCCTGCTTCAAATGCCTCTGCCCATGGGGCATTGTTCTAAGAAGCCCATTTTTGGTCATTAGAAAGCTTAATGGAGCAGGAATTGTTCGGCTGGGCCCAAATCTCCTTCACTCACCCTGAACATTGTCCATGGAAAGATCCTGTGCAGGCCTGTGGTGTCTGGGCTTTCTGCCAGAGAACATTCTCTGGTAGTGCTTCTGGGGGAAGACTTGAATTGCTGAGAAATTAACACCCCAGGAAAAACCATCAGCCAATGAGGGAAAGGAGTTGGTGGGTGAATCCCCTAGCTTCCTTGCCTATAATGACCAATTCTGAGGTGGTTTCTACATAGTCTCAAAGCAGGTCCCCGTGGGATGGAGCCTCAGCTATGTGCAGTCATAAATTTCTCATTGATGCCCCTTAATTGGCTTACCTGCCTGCTGGTTTCAATTTCCAGCTCTGTCCGTGTGTGTGCTTGTTGTTGGTTGGTCAGCCGCTTAGTCACGTCTGACTCTTTGCGACCCCATGGAGTAGGTTCCTCTGTTCATTTCCCTGGCAAGAATGCTGAAGTGGGTTTCCATTCCCTTCTCCTGGGGATCTTCCTGACTCAGGAATTGAACCCACATCTCCTGCACTGACAGGTGGATTCTTACCACTGAGTCACCAGGGAAGCCCCCGCTGTGTGCTGGTCATCTCCAAATAAACACTTGTATTCAAATCCTGGTCTCAGCCTCATAAGGAAACCCAGATGAGACTTGATAAATATCTAGTCTTTTCCTGCCAGAGATACAGTGTCTGAAAGGTGGAGTAGTGGTTAGAACCACTGTGGAGGGCTCACTGGGTCACCTGTGCTGAGCTGTGAGAACTTGCTGAGGTCCAGAGCCTTCTCCTCTCTCCGCTGTTGGTAGATAGATACATGTCCGTCCAGCTGGGGGCTGAACTTCTCTGTGGTGGGAGAGTACAGTGCCACAATGTAGACGAAGTAAGAATAGCAACTCGATGGGGAAACAGATTGACCTGCAGAGTCAATATTATTACAAAACACAGCATTTGCCCTGCCCTGGCAGTGACACAGGACCAGTGTTGGCCACAGGGACCACTGGAACAGCCCCCACTGCATTTATTGAAATACCAGGTGGTGTCTGGGTCAGCTAAGAGCATCAGCTGGGTCTTGCTGGGAGGTTCCAGGCAGCTGGCTGCTTTGGAAAGGAGAGGGCCTTGTGGTGCTCTCTCGGCTGGGTGGATGGGGGGAGAGGGTACGACCGAGGTAATTTCTGGTCTGGAGGGGCACACAGTTTCTTTTCCTTGTGAAAACTTGTATCCCTCATTCCCTTTGGGTGCCTAGAGAAACTATCTCCCAGGAAATGCCAAGTAGGGGGCCCACTGGCTTTGTTCCCTGGTGCACAGAGTATTAACTCTGAGTTGATACTGAACTGTGTCATAGGCTTGAGTCCATACTGAACTGTGGGCACAATCAAAGGAAATGAGCCTTTCTCCTCTTCTTGTCATACCTAAAATTGAATTATGTGACTTCTTGGACATTTTTTCTGCCCTATTTTTAGGTGGCACAGATAGGAGGCAGCTGCCACTTGAGCCCTAGCCTCAGGCAAGACAGTGGAACAGCCTGGTTGGAGCACTAGGCTGCCCAGTCTATAGAGCATCACTCTGACCTCTGGTCCCTACTGCTCCGTGACAAGTATAGGGCCAAGTTGAGTCCTGTGGGGTTGGTAGGGACAGGAGGAGAAAGGGAAGGGGGAAAGGAAGAACCCTTCTAAAAGGAGTATTTCTTACTTGACAAAGAGGAGGTATTACTTTCTGGCCTGGTTTCATGAGCTGGTCCATTCCTTTAGGACCCAGCCAGGCTGAGAGACTAGTGAATATTGGGAAGTGTCCCAGTGCTTATAGGTTAACATGTTGATAGAGATAATAGCTGGTGTTTGCTGAGTCCTGCTTTGTCCCAGGCACTCTGTGAAGGGCTATGCAAGGATGATCCTGTCCAATTCTCAGAAATTAAGAACTATAATTATTCACATTTTCGTGATGAGAAACCAAAGCATAGAGAAGTTAAATAACTTTCCCAAGGCCAACTGACTAGTAAGTAGTGGGGCCAGTGCACAAACTCCGTGTTTTCAATACTTGTGTGTTCGGTATTCACTGCACACCAAGCATCTACTCTAGGTGAACCGGGTAGGCGGTGTCGCTGCTCCTCTTCTAGCAGATCAAGTCACGTGAAAATTCAAGGAACAAATGTATTAACAGACTCTCAGGTAGTTATTAGTGCCACATGGAGAATTAAAATAGGCAGATGTGGTGAAGTCCCTAGGTAACCACTTTAACCTGGGAGGTCAGAGAAGGCTTCTTGGAGGAGGTGACATTTAAGCTGCAATCCGAAGGACAAGGAGCGAGACTGCAATAATCATGGGGAAGAGAAGTTCTGCAGACAAACGGCAAGAACAACACAAGAAAAAAGCAGTCAAGGCAGGGACGGAAAGGGGAGTGACAGGGGAAAGGCAGGAGTGGTCCCTTCCAGAGCTTTCCAGTTAACATTCTATATTTGCTCAGGTTCTTTCAAAGCTTAAAGGGGCCTTGTGACTCCCCTGAGAGCATCAGTGGGCCAAGGGGGCTTTTTCACCTGTGATTAAGCCCTGTGAGTAACACCGTGACCAGGACCAAAGTGTGAGCCACGTGCCACCCCTGCGTGGTGCTCTCTGACTTCACCCAGGACGTCAGACAGTGCTGCATGGGGGGAGCCACCCAAAGACGCGCTGGGAGCACTTCATATCGGCCCTGTGCTACCTCCACTCCCTGGCAGGACAAGACCTGTGCAGCCACTTCTGGGCTTGGTGCCCGTGCCTCTTACTGAAAAACAGCGGGGCTTATTACAATGATGTTTTGCAAAGGAAACAAGGGAGAGAACGTGACGTGGGCTGAGATTACAACTCACAGCATTTCAGGTCCAGGCCAGTTCTAGTAGCAAA
Organism: Cephalophus harveyi; assembly: GCA_006410635.1. Taxonomy (NCBI): domain Eukaryota; kingdom Metazoa; phylum Chordata; class Mammalia; order Artiodactyla; family Bovidae; genus Cephalophus; species Cephalophus harveyi. The sequence goes on from SJYT01068936.1 coordinate 314,121, forward strand.
GGTTTAGACGCCTGCCTGAGAGCGTTTCCAGGAAACCCCAGGGTATGAAGCTATAGTGCCAGATGTTCTAGTAAAAGGAAAACCTCCTAGAACAAATAATAATAACAGAAGGGCAAATTAATCCTGTACATAGGAGAGAGAGAGTGCTCCAGGACTGTTAACTAGCAGACATCTGGGTGGTTCTGGATGAATTCCACAGGCTGCATGCTTTGTTTCTTCATATTCTCTACCACTTCTGGGACCCATCTTTTGGAACTACCAAGGTGCTGGTCCCAGAGAGGCAAGCAGCTGGAGAAAAGGGATTTGCAGTCACCCGTGAGCAATGCGTTTCATACTTTGAGAAGGAAACCCCTGATAGCATGTGTAGATCACACGGCCAAGGCAAGGGTCACTGTCTAGGTCCTGAGCTAGAATTCTGTGCTGTGAGGGTGGGTATATGTGTATGAGAAGTCTACAGAGTTCCAGCATACATGAGGGTGAAAAGGATGTGGGAAGCATTGATCAAACCTCGTCTAATGTGGGTACTTTAGGAGTCTATCCAGGAAATCGTAATGTTCACACCAGTTTTAATATAAGCTTAGATTTTCCTTTATACTTCAGGGTTCCCGCATCCTGACAAAATCATTGGAAATCTGGGGAGGGGTGAGGGTTTCACTGGATGGGCTCTCCTAATCTCCAAGTTTTCGGTGATGGGAAAGACTAGGAATGTGTCACTGATTAGTCTAGGGTCAAGTAGGGTCTCCATACACAATGAAGTTGCTTGGCTGAGGGGATGAATGCACAGGTCAAAATCACGCCAGCTCCAATGGCAAAGCCATTTGTCAAGGTGTGCAGTTGTGTTATCAAAGAAAATGCTTCTCAGATCCCCCTTCCATGCTCCTTCATTCTTTTTTTTCCCTTAAAACATTTCCCAAAATATCTTCTGGGAAGTTGACAGACAATATGTAAAACAAGAGTTCAAGGATAAAATAACTTTGGGAAATGCTTGCTTAAACGCAGGCAGATTTCTTTTAATTGTAGGATTTCTCAGAGCATTTACTATATGACCTGCATTCTGAACCTCTCAGAGGCAGTTTTGGTGAGCAGAATTTCTCAGACTATGGAAGCATCTTAGAGGACTAATGTTCTGTGAGCACTTAGAACACTGTTTTTAATGATTGAGGCTTCACTCCTTAGATTTATATTAGGCAGTGTTTGCTCTGGGAACCTGTCATTGTTTTATCAAATGGGGGTCTAGCACAAACGTCAAACAATTTTGCCTTGACTTCTTAGTGGTGAAGAGAAAGCATGCTTTTCTGTAAGCAGTGGTGAAATATTTGAGAGTACACAAAGCCTTTAGCACATGCGAGAGCATCTTCTTGCATAAATGGTTGAGATTTAACAGCTACGTATCCTTCTTAGGATTCATCAAACATCAGCAACCAAAATGTTCCCTTGGGAACTAAGAATTTTTAAAAAGAAAAGGAAAGGTAGTAAAATACGGAATTTATTCTGAACCCCCCATCCCCCTCCGCAATTTTAAGCTTTCTGGTAATAAGAAACCATCTAGGCAACATCTTTGATGGGTCTTTTAAATGAAAAATATCTGCCCCTTCCTCCTTCCCTCAATAAGTAAAGAATCAAACAAGGTCCGGATGTTCTTTGTGCCTCTTCTTCTTCTGATCTGCCTTCCTCACGAGCATCACTATAGAGTGGAGAGAAGTTTGTGAAGGACTGCCTGTGGCTCTGAGGGTTGAGAGGGCCTGGCTGCCAGGTGGGTCCTGTCTTCATTGGCACAAGCTCTCTGCTCCTCCATAGTTGGTCAGAGGCCACCCTAGACTCCAGCAGAGTGAATTTGAGGATGTCATCTTTAAGTACGGTTGCTGTACCTGGAAAGCTTAGGTAGAGTAGGTTTTCAAGGGATATGAAGGTCAGGGAGCTAAGTCTCTAACTCACCCACATATCTGAGGTCCTATGGATTATCCTTTCTAATTCAGATAGATTTGCATGTGGTTTTATTTTGCTCATTCCACTCTGTGACTCATGTAAAGTAGAAACATCCTTACTCAGAAAATCACCCCAAATATAGCAGCTACCACTGTAGGTTTTGCTAAAAATTTTCATTTTGGTTTCTTCTATGTGGATCTGGAACTAGTTAGAAAATTTGAAGCACATCACAGCATCATAATAATCATGGCACCAGTGAGAGGTATTTCTGCTTTCGTGCTGGGAGAAGGAAAAATTTCTTACACTGATTGGAAAAGCAGATAAGTTCAAATGCTAATCCCCTTGCCTACATGTGGAATTAGAGAAGGGGGTACATTATAGCAATTTGAATACCCATTTAAATTTGGCTGTATTTGTCTTCCCAGATTTTCACTCAAATCTATTCTCCGTATATTTGCCATCCAGATGATGAAGAACTTGGCAAGCTTTAAAAGTAATTTCCCTTTTTATACCCCGAGCTAGCCCCATGGAAGACAGTCTACAGATTTATGAGTAGAATGACCATACATTTTGGTTTGCCCAGACAGTCCTGGTAAATGCTTGTTGATTGATTAATGATTGTTAATTATTTTTAGCTCCCAGTTTCACTGTCTGAAGTGTTCTGTTTGGATGATGAATTATGTGTTCTCCCTACTTACGAGTGGTAGAAATGGGTAGTTAGAAAAAAAATGCCACAGTTGGTAAATCTCCCTTTTTAATCATTTTAATCATTTTGACTACCACCATAATTTAAAACAATACACACATATTTATAGACACACATATACATTATAGGGCTTCCCTGGTGGCTCAGATGGTAAAGAATCTGCCTTCAATGCAGGAAACCCAGGTTAGATCCCTTGGTCGGGAAGATCTCCTGGAGAAGGGAATGATTACCCTCTCCAGTGTTCTTGCCTGGAGAATTCCACGAACAGAGGCTGGCAAGCTATTGTGGGGTCGCAAAGAGTCAGACACAACTGAGCATGCACACATATACATTTCTTTCTTTTTTTGTTAACATTTTATTTATTATTTATTTATTTGTTTGACTGCACCAGGTCTTAGTTGCGGCACATAGGATCTTTCAGTTGTGGCTTGCAAACTCTTGTGGCATGCGGGATTTAGTTCTCCCACCAGGGATCAAACTTGGGTCCCCTTGCTTTGGGAGCTTGGAGTGTTAGCCACTGGACCACCAAGGAAGTCCCTACATTTATTTCATGAGTCATTAACTTTAGACAGCATTTATTAATTTCCAACCGTGTAAAATAAAGCATATAGAACATCCTGAATTTCCACTGCTTCCATCAACCTTTCTCCCTTCCTGCTTTGGTCAGTCATAGTACTTTCACATTGTCAAGGTTTACACTTGTTGGTTGCATGTATATCTGTTGCATAAATGCAATCAAGCTTTCTGTTTTGTCTGTAGGTAGACTCTAAAAGCTGAAATGCAATGAGTAACATTTATAATATCATAATTATGTAACTATTCTTCCTGGGAGAATCAACTGCTATGAATGGAGCTTTAGTAAAGGAAATGTCATTTTATACCACAAACAGGAGAATGTTTCAAGTCAAATTATTTTTTCCTGCATTGTAATAATTGCTCAATTATTTTTCACATTTTAGTTTGCGTTATATCTGGAATGATGTTATACACAACCTTTGCTTGTTTGTATCCTGTTGAAGTTCCTAATTGTCTTTTTTGTTGTTATTAACTGAAGAAACATGTTTAAGAGCTTCCAGTTTCTTAATCATAAACGAAACTGTCTTCTTTTTGAAGATCTTCTTAGAGTCTTCTGACNTTGCTCAATTACTTTTCACATTTTAGTTTGCATTATATCTGGAATGATGTTATACACAACCTTTGCTTGTTTGTATCCTGTTGAAGTTCCTAATTGTCTTTTTTGTTGTTATTAACTGAAGAAACATGTTTAAGAGCTTCCAGTTTCTTAATCATAAACGAAACTGTCTTCTTTTTGAAGATCTTCTTAGAGTCTTCTGACTTCTTGTTTTAATTTGGATCAAGTGCTTTCTAAGTGGATTTCAAAGTTGTCACCATAATTTTTTTCGTTAGGTTCTTGTAGTAGTTCTTTTATTTTCAGAGCTCAGTTATTATTCTTTCTCAAATTCTTTTGTTGTTTTGCTGAAGGTTATCATCAAATAATTGATGGAAATAATATATAGAATAATTTTCTTAGTCGCTGAACTTCTGAAAATGTCTTTTGCCTTCATACATGATTGGTACTCATTAAAATTTAAAAGTCTAATTTATTAGCCTGGGTCCAGCCAGGAGACAGATATCACATAGTAATTTGAACAGGAAAAGTAATATGGAGAATTACTAACTCTAATAGACTTCCCTGTGGCTTAGATGGTTAGGAATCTGCCTGCGATCCAGGAGAGCCAGGTTTGATCCCTGGGTCAGGAAGATCCCATGGAGAAGAGAATGGCTACCCACTCCAGTATTCNGGAGACAGATATCACATAGTAATTTGAACAGGAAAAGTAATATGGAGAATTACTAACTCTAATAGACTTCCCTGTGGCTTAGATGGTTAGGAATCTGCCTGCGATCCAGGAGAGCCAGGTTTGATCCCTGGATCAGGAAGATCCCATGGAGAAGAGAATGGCTACCCACTCCAGTATTCTTGCCTGGAGAATTCCATGGACAAAGGGGCCTGGCAGGTCACAGCTTCATGGGGTCACAAAGAGTCAGACATGACCGAGCAGCTAACACTTTTAGCTCTAATAGAGAATTGGTTGTTGCTGTTCACTCACTCAATCGTGTCTGACTTTTTGCGACCCCATGGACTGCAGCACGCCAGGCTTCCCTGTCCTTCACCATCTCCTGGAGTTTGCTCAGACTCACGTCCATTGAATTGGTGATCCCATCCAACGATCTCGCCCTCTGTTGTCACCTTCTCCTCCTTCCTTCAGTCTTTCTGAGCATCAGGGTCTTTTCTAATGAGTTGGCTCTTTGCATCAGGTGGCCAAAGTATTGGACCTTCAGCTTCAGCATCAGTCCTTCCAATGAATATTCAGGACTGATTTCCTTTAGGATGGACTGGTTTGATCTTCTTGCAGCCCAAGGGACTCTCAAGAGTCTTCTCCAACACCACAGTTCAAAAGCGTCAATTTTTTGGTGCACAGCCTTCTTTCTGTCTCTTATACACATCTCCTTTTACCCACAGATGGTAAGGAATCTGCCTGCGATCCAGGAGAGCCAGGTTTGATCCCTGGGTCAGGAAGATCCCATGGAGAAGAGAATGGCTACCCACTCCAGTATTCTTGCCTGGAGAGTTCCATGGACAAAGGGGCCTGGCAGGTCACAGCTTCATGGGGTCACAAAGAATCAGACATGACCGAGCAGCTAACACTTTTAGCTCTAATAGAGAATTGGTTGTTGCTGTTCAGTCACTCAATCGTGTCTGACTTTTTGTGACCCCATGGACTGCAGCACGCCAGGCTTCCCTGTCCTTCACCATCTCCTGGAGTTTGCTCAGACTCACGTTCATTGAATTGGTGATGCCATCCAACGATCTCGTCCTCTGTTGTCACCTTCTCTCCTTCCTTCAATCTTTCTGAGCATCAGGGTCTTTTCTAATGAGTTGGCTCTTTGCATCAGGTGACCAAAGTTTGGAGCTTCAGCTTCAGCATCAGTCTTTCCAATGAATATTCAGGACTGATTTCTTTTAGGATGGACTGGTTTGATCTTCTTGCAGTCCAAGGGACTCTCAAGAGTCTTCTCCAACACCACAGTTCAAAAGCGTCAATTTTTTGGCGCACAGCCTTCTTTATGGTCCAACTCTCACATCCATACGTGACTACTAGAAAAACCATAGCTTTGACTATACAGACTTTTGTTGGCAAAGAGGATTGGAGTAATGAGCAATTGTCTAGTAAGAAGTAAAAAGAACACCTAAGAATATAAGAATAGCACGTATAAGGAGCAGTTATAGACTGAAACAGAGCACCCAGGAAGAGCAAGCCTACCCTTCCCTGAGCCAGAGGTGAGATCCAGATCTTGTTGGAAAGAGCACAGCCACGGCTCTCTGAGTAGCAGAGGGCTCATTGTGGTGACATGCCAGTTGGAACTCCACCCTCTGGAACTTGCTGGAAATCTACCCTTGTAGGTGCTGGGGAAAACTGTTCATGGGGCAGCGTCTTATTAGGGGTGTTACATGACAAAACTGCTTGAAAGGTGATTCCAGGAGAACTTCAGGCCACTGGGTGCTGCTGCTGGTAGCCTTGGGCTATAGGAATTGGGTGCTGGAGCAGCCGCTTGCACTGTGGGAGCCTGCTAAGTAAGCATACCCAAGCAAAAGTCAAAGTGTTAGTGGCTCAGTTGTGTCCAGCTCTTTGCGACCCATGGACTGTAGTCCACCAGGCTTCTCTGTCCATGGGATTCTCCAGAAAAGAATACTGGAGTGGGTTGCCATTCCCTTATCCAGAAGATCTTCTTGACCCAGGGATTGAACCTGGGTCTCCTATGTTGCAAGCAGATTCTTTACCTTCTGAGCCACCAGGGAAGCCTAACCAGGAAACAAAACCCTGTGGTATCTCTGCAGAATCCTCTACTGACAAAACTTCAGTAATAGCAGTCAAAGAAAAATATTTAAAGGGCCCAGATTCATTTTCCTAGAGCAAACAAAAAAGGAGAATTTGCTCCTTATTGGCCCAGAGACAATAAATCAGTAACTGGCCCATCTAGGTTCAGGAGCACATCATCAGAGTGTTGGAGATTCTGCTGCAATGCCTTCTGATAGCTTTTGGTGTGGATGAGAAGTCTGATAGCATCCTCATTATTTTCTCCTTCATGGGTGACCTGCTTTTTTCCTTTTGTGAGGTTTTAGAATTTTCTATTTATCTTTTGAATTGGATATTTTATCAGAATGTGTCTAGAAGTCAACTTTCACCCCAACCCACCTGTTTGAAATTCTGAAGATCCTGCTAAAAATCTGAGTCCTCAGCTCAGAAAATTCATGAATTGTTTACTCTATGACAAAACTGCTTGAAAGGTGATTCCAGGAGAACTTCAGGCCACTGGGTGCTGCTGCTGGTAGCCTTGGGCTATAGGAGTTGGGTGCTGGAGCAGCCGCTTGCACTGTGGAAGCCTGCTAAGTAAGCATACCCAAGCAAAAGTCAAAGTGTTAGTGGCTCAGTTGTGTCTAGCTCTTTGTGACCCATGGACTGTAGTCCACCAGGCTTCTCTGTCCATGGGATTCTACAGAAAAGAATATTGGAGTGGGTTGCCATTCCCTTATCCAGAAGATCTTCTTGACCCAGGGATTGAACCTGGGTCTCCTATGTTGCAAGCAGATTCTTTACCTTCTGAGCCACCAGGGAAGCCTAACCAGGAAACAAAACCCTGTGGTATCTCTGCAGAATCCTCTACTGACAAAACTTCAGTAATAGCAGTCAAAGAAAAATATTTAAAGGGCCCAGATTCATTTTCCTAGAGCAAACAAAAAAGGAGAATTTGCTCCTTATTGGCCCAGAGACAATAAATCAGTAACTGGCCCATCTAGGTTCAGGAGCACATCATCAGAGTGTTGGAGATTCTGCTGCAATGCCTTCTGATAGCTTTTGGTGTGGATGAGAAGTCTGATAGCATCCTCATTATTTTCTCCTTCATGGGTGACCTGCTTTTTTCCTTTTGTGAGGTTTTAGAATTTTCTATTTATCTTTTGAATTGGATATTTTATCAGAATGTGTCTAGAAGTCAACTTTCACCCCAACCCACCTGTTTGAAATTCTGAAGATCCTGCTAAAAATCTGAGTCCTCAGCTCAGAAAATTCATGAATTGTTTACTCTGTTATTGTTTCTTCATATCAGCCTCTGTTCTCCCTTTTTTGCACTCCTACTGAGCAGGTGTTGGGCCTCATGGGTTGGTCCTCCTTGTCTTTCCAACTTTCTTCTCAAACTTTCTCTTTGTCTTATAGTTTGAAGTTTGGGGAAATTTTGTTGGCTTTCTATTGTACATTACCATTCAGTCTTGGCCACATCTGTGTTCATATTCCAATCTTCTCCTAAATAATTTTATTTTGACAATCAATTTTAGTTTTAATGTATCANCTCCTTGTCTTTCCAACTTTCTTCTCAAACTTTCTCTTTGTCTTATAGTTTGAAGTTTGGGGAAATTTTGTTGGCTTTCTATTGTACATTACCATTCAGTCTTGGCCACATCTGTGTTCATATTCCAATCTTCTCCTAAATAATTTTATTTTGACAATCAATTTTAGTTTTAATGTATCATTTTTCTCTTTTCATGATAGTGTTGTTATTTTATGAATGCAATATCTATCCTCTTAAATCTTTCTGAGGATACCAATTTTAAATTTTCTTCCTAAGTTTCCTCCTATTCCTTGAATAGTCTGTTTCCTGAAGTTTCATTTACTTTCTTTGTTTATTTCTGTCCTTCCATTTCACATTGCTGATTTTCCTCAAAAAAATCTAGCTTTTTAAAAATTCCTTTCATTTGGGGCAGGAGGAGAAGGGGACGACCGAGGATGAGATGGCTGGATGGCATCACTGACTCGATGGAGGTGGGTCTGAGTGGACTCTGAGAGATGGTAATGAACAGGGAGGCCTGGCGTGCTGCGATTCATGGGGTCGCAAAGAGTCGGACACGACTGAGCAACTGAACTGAACTGAACTGAATGAATGAATCAGTCTATTATTCAGTTCAGTTCAGTCGCTCAGTCGTGTCCGACTCTTTGCAACCCCATGAATCGCAGCACGCCAGCCTCCCTGTCCCTCACCAACTCCCAGAGTTCACTCAAACTCATGTGCATCGTGTTGGTGATGCCATCCAGCCATCTCATCCTCTGTCATCTCCTTCTCCTCTTGCCCTCAATCCCTCCCAGCATTATTAGGCTGATTCATAAGGAGACGGAAGTGACCTTCCCCTGTAGTTGTATGGGAAAGTTTACCCAACAGCCCTTTCCCCTGAATAGGATGGCCAACTTTAAGGTTTGTATCAGCACATGTGGTGCACCAGAAATCAGGCCACTGCCCCTCCCAGCTGCAAAGGATGCAAGCTGAGTCCTCTGAAATGAGAGGCCAGTTGTGTCTATTCCAACCCTTAGTAGGAGATGAGACTCATAATAACATCTCTTCCCTGAAATCATAAAACAGAATCTTCCAATTTTAAACCTCTTTTGTATTCTCAATTGCATGAGGGTTTTATGAGCTGATTAACTCATTACCAGCCACCTACTTTGCAAATTGCTGTATCTTGTTTAGTATCCTATTTTGGAAAGCAATGTCTAATTGAATCTTCTTCTGACAAAACGTGGTCCACTGGAGAAGGGGATGGCAAACCACTCCAGTATTATTGCCTCGAGAACCCCATGAACAGTATGAAAAGGCAGAAAGATATGACATTGGAAGATGAGCCCCCCTGCTCTGTCCAGGTCGGTAGGTATCCAATATGCTTCTGGGAAAGAATGGAGAAATAGCTCCAGAAAGAATGAAGAGGCTGCGCCAGTTTGTCGTAGCTTTTCTTCCAAGGAGCAAACGTCTTTTAATTTAAAGGCTGTGTCACTGTCCACAGTGATTTTGGAGCCCGAGAAAATAAAATCTGTTACATCTATTTGCCATGTAGTGATGGAACCAGATGTCATGATCTTAGTTTTTTGAGTGTTGAGTTTTTTTTTTTTTTTTTAAAACAAGCTCTGGCCAGTTTTATTAAAGGAAAATTGTACATGATTTACTTTTCACCAGTCTGTTCTGGCATGCTTCTAATAATATCAGAATCACCTGGATCAGTGATAGCCAGTGTGCATACTCTGTAGTATTTTCCACATGCTGTGCCCAATTCAATATTATTGCCACTGTAGTGATGGACACCAGTTTTGGCCAACATGGCATAATACTCTATTTCAGATTTCCTCAAGGCTGGGCAGCTGTTGGAGAGGAGGACCAGTTTCGCTTTGCCTTGTCTGATCATTTTCAGAGTCTGTTTGTACCCTAGCACGTACTTTCCACTTTTCATAACCAGCTGGAGCCTAGAGTTGATCGACTCCAGTGACTTTTTCGTCTTCTTTGTGGCCACCATCTTCCTGCCTTAGATGCGGGAAGCCCCCAACCAAAAGCAGCTGCCAAGATGGCCGGGGAGTGAGAAAAAAGCGAGTGTTGAGTTTTTAAGCCAGCCTTTTCACTCTCCTCTTTCACCCTCCTCAAGAGGCTCTTTAGTTCCTCTTTGCTTTCTGAGTTATTGGTAGGGGGATATCTATAATTCATTGTCTAAACTGGAACAGTTTTGAAATTAACTAGGGTGCTATGGGGACACAAGGATGTCTGGTCTCCTTATTTATTGGCCCCTTTCCAATTTACAGTTGTTTTCCCTGTATGATCATACCTGTTGCCATGATATCAACTATAACGTACAGAGTAATATTTCCCAATTTGCATCTAACTTCCCTCTTGAGCTCCTAATCCATATTTCCAGCTCTATGCCAAACATCTCATCCATTTGCCCCACAGTCATCTCAAATTCAGATGGGTTCAGTTTCCTTCAAAATCACCTCCGCCCCGCTTGTCTTCAGTGAGGTCATCCAGTATTTTGAGCTGAATACCTGGCTAGAATCTGGAGCCCATCCTTTCCTCCTCCTTGCCCCTTGTTGGTCTCCAGAGCCTTCCAATTCTACCACTGAAATAGCTTCTGAACCCATCCCCACCTCTTATCACTGTCTTGTCTTTGGTAGGGTTCTCGTTGTATCTTTTTCTGGATTGTTACAGCGGCTTCCTTTTTGGTCTTTCTGCCAAAGACTTTCCTCGCTTCGGTCCAGCTTCTGGTATCCTATCAGATAATGAACTTATTATTCATCTGCTTAAAGATTTGTGCTGCCCCCACTTGCCAATTCCCTTATCATGACATGCAAGGCCATTACAACCCATGAATCCTCCTTTTTAAGGTCTCACCTCGCCTGATACAAATGCCCCCCCAGTCATGCTGAAAGTATTCCATTTCCCAAGCAACATTTTCATGCCCCTTCTGCAACTCTGACTCTCCACACGCTGAGCTCACTAAAAGGCCCTTCCTGTTCTTCAACAAAACAGCCTCCTCAGAAATGAAGTAAAGCCTCACCTCCTTTGTGAAGCCTCCCTGGTTCTCCCACTCAGTAAGCCCCCTTTCCAGAATTTCTGTGGCTCCCCCTTCATGCCTTCCACCTACTCATCTCGTACACTTCTCCTTCACTTTCCAAACTGGTTGTTTTTTAAGGGTGGAGACTCATTTCCCCAGATCCTGGTACTCAGAAGGTGCTCAGTAAATTTTCATTGAACACTGATAATATGAGTGATGGTTTGTGACAATATGTGGTTACCTCTGAAATCCATCTGGGATGCACCCAAGGACAATCTTCTGCCTTCTCCTTCTTCATTTTCCCCTTCCCCTCTTCCTGCTTCTTCTTCTCTACCCTCTTCCTGTTCCTCCTCACTATTAGTCTTATTAATTAGATATAATACAAATTATTAATAGTAGGGATTTTATAGAAGGACCTACTTTCTCTAGGTATTATTCTAGGCCCCTTAGAGATAGCTTCTCCTTTAATCTTCAAAATTGCCTAGCAAGATGGATTTTCTCTAGCTGTTTTACTGCTGAGGAAGCTAAGATTGAGAGATGTTGAGTAACTTTCCTTAAGGAGCAATAGCAAAGAGATGGGATTAGAACCAACTCTATTTGACTCCAGAATTCATAGCCTTTTTCTCCCTGTGTTCGTTTGGAGGCATCTTTCCACTCCTTATGAATTTTAGGGATCACATGTCTTCCTCACCATCCCTGACCTCCCTTTTACTCTTCCTTCCTTACCACTTTACCCAGAGGCTTGTTCTTGGCTGTCCTCCACCAGGACCTACCCTCTGTGGTTCATGACTCACAAGTTGCCCCCAGCATCATCAGGCCATTGAAAAAATCACTTTTTACTTGGTTCTAATCCCATTCGAGGTAAGAATAAACTAATCTGAGAAGGAAACCAGCTCCTGTGTACCAATGGGAAAAGCCAGACTAGATTCTCAGGACTCCTGCTTTCCTCCAAAAGAACACATGGGAATTTAACAGGGGCTTCCTGAGGACATTGCTGGGTTTGTTGTTCAACACAGATGGGGTGAGGTGAATGGTGGGAACGGGGGCCGAGGGGGGAAGGCTGCAAGGGAGCCACTGCTCAGAGAGGTGTTTGAGGATTCAGGAGGCTCAGGCCACAGTGCCAGAGGCTGCCTACCTGGCTTATGTGCAGTTCAATTTATCCTATTTAAATTTTATTCCAAAAACAAATATATACTAATTAAAGGAAACTTGGAAAATTCAGCAACCACAAGGAAAAGATATTACTCATACGCCTGCCGTGGTGGATGCGCCTGAAAACATTTTATGCATGCACTCTCTGCACACACGCTCACTCTTTCCTTTTATGAAAATGAGCTGGTTCTTTGTATAAATTTCATGTTATTGAACAGTATTTCTCCACATCATTTGATACACATTCACAGTACTGTGTGATCACTTGTTGGACATGGTTTTGGTGTGGCCTCCGTGGTTAGAAATGAAGGAGTGGGGAAGATAAGGATGAGAGGCAAAGGATGACATACCTGAGACTACCACACCACTTGACCTACAGCCGGCTCAGACACTGTAAGTCAGGACGAGAGGGAGCTTCAGTGGTCACTTTAAGGCCACCTCAGTAACTTCCCCAAGGTCACAGAGCTACGAGTAGCTACTGGCTGGGGTGACTGGGTGTTCTGTCTCATAGGACCGTAAAAGGTGTCACAAGTATCCCTCTGGCTGGGAGAGAGGAAGCATCTATCTGTTGCCTTCTGTCCTCAGTAGTCAGGTATTACACGATGGATGTTAGTTCTCCTGCACTGCTGGGTGGTTCTTGTCTGAGCCATGCTTCTTGGTCAGACAAAACTCAGGGTGGGACATAAGTCCCACCCCTTGGGTAGGGGTGCTGCTTTTAGGTTGCACCTGCATGATCTGTTCAAAATCTATGCGAACTGGTTGCCACTGCTGTGGATGGGTAAGAAGTGAGGCAGAGACTCGAAAGTTGTGTACAGAAAGTACTCTGTACATTTGGACTAGAACTCAAACCTGACTGGCTCCTGTGGAGCTGAGATTTCTTTTATTTCTAAAGACTTTTCTGAACTGTGGTGCTTCAAAGCTCATACTCTTAACATTGTGGCCCAGGGGTCAGGTTGCCATGACTGTTCTTACTTCGGTCGGGTGCTGTCTCTAGACAATCCCTGTGGCCAAGAAGGCATGACCTGTAAAATGACAGTGGCTTTTGTTTAATCATATTTAGAGTTTAGTGAAAAGTATGTTCCTCAGAAGACAAAACAGTAAATGTCCAATAAGATCACAATTAATAATGATGCATATATCAAAACTTCCTTCGTACAGAGCTCAAAGTGCTGTAAGTTTTATTTAAAGCTAAGTCTTCAGAGGAACTTGATGAGGACATTACGTAGAAAATATTTCATAAAATGAAAATAGTTCCCCTTTGGAAGAAAACCTCTGAAATATCTGTAGGGTCTCTCTTGTTTCTCCTTTCCACCAAATTCACAGAAAAAATACATTAAATATTGTGTTAGGGCTTCCCTCATAGCTCAGTTGGTAAAGAATCTGCATCTGCAATGCAGGAGACCCTGGTTTGATTCCTGGGTCAGGAAAGTCAGCTGGAGAAGGGATAGGCTACCCACTCCAGTATTCTTGGGCTTTCCTTGTGGCTCAGCTGGTAAAGAATCCGCCTGCAATGTGGGAGACCTGAGTTCGATCCCTTGGTTGGGAAGATCCCCTGGAGAAGGGAACAGCTACCCACTCCAGTATTCTGGCCTGGAGAATTCCATGGACTGAGTCCCTGGGGTCACAAAGAGTTGGACACGACTGAGTGACTTTCACTTTCACTGCATCTAGAAGGCTGGCAGAGTTGGTTCCTTTTGAACCAAACTGGAAAGGCATTTCAGAGACAGACTTAAGAATACTTTTAGTGGCTGTTTCCCACAATAGCCTTCCAAGATAGATTCAATTCAGTGTTGTCTAGTGGATGCAAAGTTGAATGAAACGCAAAGGGATTATCCCACTAAATGGACTGGGACAGTCTAACCAAAGGATGCTGGCCTATTTCAGCATCTCCTTGCCCTTGGGTTAAAGGTGTGTCTGAGCTTCCTCTTCCTGGGCCCTTTGTTCATATCCAGAGCTTCTTTGGGTAGGGCATAGGCAAACTCAAAATCCTCTTGTCTGTTTTAAATTGGATCTTTAATCTCATCCTTTGTTCCTGGTTGATTTTGCTGCAAAAACCAAGAGAAGCAGGTGGTTTCAAGTAGTGTGGTTGCTTTTGATATTATGAAAGGCTATGATCAAAACAAATCTGCACACCTAGTTTCAACATCCCAAGTTATGTATGTATATATGCGTGTATGTGCGTGTGTGCGTATTAGTCGCTCAGTTGTGTTTGACTCTTGCGACCCCATGGACTGCAGCTTGCCAGGCTCCTGTGTCTGTGAAATTCTCCAAGCAAGAATACTGGAGTGAGTTGCCATTCCCTTCTCCAGGGATATGTGTGTATACACACACACACATACATACATGTACATAAAACTACCTCAGCAAGGACAGATACACTCAGATTTGTGTTTTGGATAGATTTAAATCATTTCCTCAAGTAAAAGTACATTTGCTTTAAAAAGCATTTTATTATTTTTTTCCTCCTTCCCTCCCTCTTACTTTTTGGTGCTGGAACTCACAGGCTTTTAAGTGTTTGGTGTTACACCCATTTGAACTGTGTGCTCTGAGCTAGATTTTCCTCTTCTTTTATCTCAGCATTTGCTTCTTGACTCCATATTTTGCATTTCTGTCTCCTTGGATTATTTTTTTTTTAATCTATCTAGGCCTTTCTCCAGAAAATTTCTTATAGAGCAGAAAGAAAAAAAGAGATGATTTTGGTTTGACTTTTGATACTGGGTGTGAAGTTAGGGAAAAGAAGATTCCAGTTCAGAATAAGGAATTAAGGAAGGAATGGGTGATGAGAAATCCTGGAACATGGGATAATCTTTGGCATTTTTCCCTAGAAGAGGTTGAGAATCAGTGTGTTGACCCCAGCTCCAACTCCCAGTTCAGTGATCTCATTTTGGTAGCTTGAAATCAACCATTGTGAAGGCATTTACACCATGGAAATTTACACACATAACAAGCCTCTCTGGAGGCTTGTTCAACTTTTACCAGAGAATCTTGGGTGCTCCCACTGAGAGCTTGCTTTATTACAGCTGGGAGGCCTGGATTAAAATGTCTTCATAATAGATTTTATGCAGAAGTCTCATTTATTCCATTTCCCTTCCCCATATCAGATTCCACTGGGTGAGATGCCAAAGGCTCTGAGAACAGGGTACTTATCCGAGCTGTTCTGTCTGCTGGGAACTCTGCACCTCCCATCCCTACCACCCCCCGGATAGCAGCATGGCTTACATTCCCTCCTCATTTTCCAGTTTTCAAAACTCACTATCTCAAAGGGGCCTTTCTGGACTCCTCATTTATCCTTGCCACTGCACTTCCTGTCCCTCTTACTCTGAGCTTTGTTTTCATTTCCCATGTTCCTTAAGCCTCTTCTCACACACTATACACTTTGCTTATTTCTCTTGTTTAATATGTGTGTCCCCTTCTGGGATGTAAGTTCCTTCACCTCAGTGATCTTTGTCTGTTTTTTTTCACTGATATATCCCAAGCAACTAGAATGGTGTCTGACACGTAGTAGGTGCTGAATAAATTTTTGTTGAATGAATTGAACAAATGAGTCATCCTGCCTCTAAACAAATTGTTGGGAGG
Source organism: Cephalophus harveyi (assembly GCA_006410635.1). Classification (NCBI taxonomy): domain Eukaryota; kingdom Metazoa; phylum Chordata; class Mammalia; order Artiodactyla; family Bovidae; genus Cephalophus; species Cephalophus harveyi. Next base: position 329,903 of record SJYT01068936.1, read on the forward strand.
TATAGAATGGCAACGAAGCCCTGGCCCAAGGCGTCCCTGTCCCTTTCTGAAGGAGGCGCCCCTGGGAATTCCACAGGGGATGGGCTGGAGCCCTCATATCTAAAAGAGGTTGCCTGAAGATGGGGGGAGAAACAGATTATTGGCTCTGCTCTGTGGCCAAGACCAAGAGGATGTTGTGAACGAGACTAATTCCCTCGTCACCTTCCTGCAGGCCAAGCAGGCAGCAACGATCATCAATATTCCCAATTTTGGCTCCAATCAGCTGACCTGTGCTCTGCACATCCGCCAGCCCTGTGAGCTCTCTGAGAGTCACCTGTCCCCTCTGGTCCTGACCTCCTTGCCAGCATCTGCAACATTTCTCCCCAGACCCACCTGAGGACTGTTGTTGCCTCTGCATGAGCCACTGTGTGGTTACTACCTTTGTGTATTTGCCAGAGGTTCTGCAGCAAAAAATAGACACAGGACAACCTCACCAAGTGGAGGGAGAAGCTGCCAAAGGAGACAGACTCCACGGCTGGATGCCAGCTTCTGGCTCTCCTGCCCAGCTGGCTTAGTAGGGCAGATCTTCTCTGGACAGCAGTGCTGTTACACTGTGTTTACATGACACGCCAACCCAAAGACAGATTGCCAACTGATGGACTCGAAGACACTTGGGCCTCCCTCTTTGGGGAGAAAAGAAACAGGGCAGTGAGGTTCTTTTTTGTTTGTTTGAGCAGCAAGTATAGAATGGTAACTCCAGTCTTCTAATCTGCAAAATAATGATAAATTGGTTTTATTTCAAGGGATTTTCACTAAACTCAAATGAGATAATACCTAGGAAAGTTGTACTTTAGGAGTACAAAACAGCTTGCAAAGAAGATGACATTTGTACTGAGTGCAATAAGTTTCTTATTTAAAAAATGGCCACCTTTTCTGATCTCAAATTCATTTTTCCTTCCAGGAATTACCTTCATAAGGAGGGAAGGATGGGAGGAAGGAGGGAATGAAGGAAGTAAACAATGATGTGGAAAGAAAAGGAAAAAGATAATAACAAGAAACAGAACAGGCTGCCTTAGATTGTCTGCCTTTGTGTACCACATTAATACATTTCTGTTATTAAAAAGAGGGTTAAAAATGCCCTTCAGTCTTGGTTAATGGCATGATTATGTCACAAAAAAGCTACTGTTCTCTGGAAATAAAATGCTATTCTTTTAAAGACAAAGGATTCTTATAGCACTAGGAAAAATCAGCCACCATCTAGTACCTGGAAAATGAGAATCATTTGCATGGAAGTAAACAATTGACTTCCAAAGAGATGCTTCTGCAATTGAAGATAAACCCTAGTAATTGTAGAGTTTTATGTGTTCATAAAATGCCCAGTTGTAGTGAGGTTTTATAGAGAAAACTGTATAAGTGGCTAAGAAGAATCAATATCAGTTTAGCTATTCATCCATCCATCCATTCACCCATCCACCCATCCATCATGTTTTAGAGCAGGGACCCTGAATCAGACTTACAGTGTGAATTTCACCTCCACTACTCAATAACTGCATGATCTTGAGCATGTTCCTTAATCTCTTAATGAAGTTTACTTGTTTATAAAATAGAAATAATATTAGTACCCACCTTATACCATTGGTCTGAGGATTAAATGAGTTAATATACAAAAATAGAGTCTGGCAGATAAACACTATATATGGTAACTATTATCCATTGAACCAATATTTATAGAATCCTGCTATGTACTAGTCAAACTTTCCCCTTTCATTAAATTTTCATCTACAAGAAAAATTCTCATGTTGCAGAGTGTTTATGTAATATATATGGATACACAGTAGTCTCTTTATCCATGGGGAAGATTTTTCAATGCTCCCAGTGGATTCTTGAAACCATGGATAGTACCAAACCCTATATGTACTGTTTTTTCCTATACATGTATACTTACGATAAAGTTTAACTTATAAATTAGGCAAAGGAAGAAATTAACAATAATAATAAAATAGAATAGGTTGAAACAATATACTAGAGTAAAAGTTACGTGAGAGTGGTCTCTCTTTCTCAAAGTATCTTATTGTACAAATTTAAAGCCTTTTCCCAAATTGTATGCCACTTCTGGGTAACCAAAACTCTGATAATCACTGACAGATAGATGTGAGTTAGTTTGTGAGATAAATGTGGAAAACGATTTAGACAATTTCCGAGATTTCTATGTCGGATACCTCTTAAGCATTATTTCAGATCCTCTTAGCGTCATCTGTGTCTCATTTTGGCCACTGCTGTGGGGACCATCTCAGGGAGAGCTCGGACCAGCTTCATGCAGGTGCAGTAAGTCATGCCTCACTTCAGGCCCACATTCCGCCTCTCTCACCACTCACCCAGAGCTTTGTTATTGATGCCTCAGGTTGTGATTCCTCAGATACCGGCTAGGTGCATAGGTTACATCTTGCAGAACATTTCATGCCGCCTCCTCCCCGTTTCAGGTGGCAAACTCCATAATGAACCCTCCACCCCACCCCCATCCCTCTGCCTGGGATCAGACTTCCCTATTTTGAGCTTTCATCTCGGGCTCTGCTTTGTGGGGAAGTTGGGTTGGGAAATCCTTTTCAGTATAAAATGTAAATTTTCTGCCTTCTTTCCCCCATGATTGCACAGAGGAAAGAAGGCAGAAATCAAGAGTTCTTAAATTGGGGTAGGTGGATAAGACTTCAGGGAGTCTAAAAACTCTAAAATTGAATGCAAAATTGCACGTGTGCATTTTTTTTCCTAGAGAGGATCCATAGAATTCATCAGATTATCAAAGTAAGCAATCAATAACATAGAAGAGGGAGACGGAAGGAAAGGAGAAGTTTGTGTCCTAAGGCGGTATTTGAGAGAGAGGATAGAGATGGGACACCATGGTGTAGACTTCTAAGTAGTGGAATGTGATGGCACCAGGGAGAGGAAAAGGGTGAAAAAAATAGGAAATAGGAGTAGGTGGTGTGAAAAAATAAAAATTCAGTTAAGTTAAATTTAGAGACCTAATTGGCTTTATTGAAGGATTCATAACTGGGACAGTACCACATCTGGCAAGCAGAGAGTAGCTCCAAGGAGTTGTTCAAGATGGAGACCTTTTATAGGCAGAAGAAGCACAAGAGTGAATTGTTTTTGGCTTAGGTAACCTTCCTGTGGGGGATGGGAGGGAGCATGTGGCAGATTTCCTCACTGATGCTGACCAGAAAGTTCCAGACTGACCGGTTCAGACTACATTCCTGGGGGAAGTTGTAATGGCAATTAGATTAGATATTAAGTCTTGGTTTAGTGATGTGGGCTTAGCACAAGTGACTCCATTTAGGGCCTGTTCTTTCTTTTATTAACAGTGGAAAACACAGTTCTCTGGTTTTACTGCTGGACCTAGGTTGGAAACTGTCTTTGACATTCAGGTTTTCACACCCTATTCAGATAGCCCCTACTGACTCATTGGAAAAGACTCTGGTGCTGGGAGGGATTGGGGGCAAGAGGAGAAGGGGACGACAGAGGATGAGATGGCTGGATGGCATCACTGACTCGATGGGTGTGAGTCTGAGTGAACTCCGGGAGTTGGCGATGGACAGGGAGGCCTGGGGTGCTGTAATTCATGGGGTCACAAAGAGTCAAACACGACTAACTGAACTGAACTGAAACATCTCTATCAGAATCCTCCCATTTTCTGTAACTAGAACCTCAGTGTCCTGATTTGTCAAAGAAATTTTTAAAGAACTTCCAGCAAGAAAATTCTTGCATCCTCTGATTCATGTCCCTGAAATTTGACTTCTAGTGGCTTTTACCTTAGGTACACCTAGCATTGTCCGGTTTTGCCAAGTGTAGAGGAACCCTAAACCAGTCCTCAGCTAGGGGCCCTATCCAGCCCCCATCAACAGAAGTATCACACTAGAATAAAAATTATGTTAATTGAATTTTGAGAGATTGTGCCTTGGGGGCAGGTGGCCAGAGCGCCAAAATCTAATTTACATACTGATAAGAGTTGAAAAGTGATACCTTCTAATGAACAAAATGTCTACAACTGATGTGGCTTGATATTAGCATTACATGTTCATCATATTGGCTTATAGTTAGAAGGCTGGATAGATTCCATTGAAGCAGAAGTTTCTCTCCATTTTGGGTTTGCTTTGACGTTTATAGATATTATGACAGACTTGAAAGCAGTAGCTAGAATCTGGTTAAATCCTCACGTTTGGCCCTTTTCTATAGGTTGGTTTATAACTTTTGACTGGTTGGAGCCCTAAAGAATGAGAAGGGCAATCTACTATGCTTGTAATTGGCAACTCACAGTGGCCTTGGCTGGAAGATCCTGGTTTGGGGAGGACTAAGTTTTCTCCCTTTTTCCTCCTTGAAATGTGAGGCCTTGCTCAACAGCTTTAGGCTGGACAGACTTTAAGCTTCACAGGACTGTTTAGAAACTAAAATTTCTTTTCATAATGCCACCAAACTGTTTTGATTGACTTCTGACACCACCAGAATTGACAGTTTGTTTTAGCCTCAGTTTTCTTCGGCCATCCCAGTTTTTCCCCATCTTCTGTTAAGGGAATAAGGTCACAATCAGAGATACGTGTATGTGTGGTGAGCATGTGTGTGCATGCACAATTACTCTGAATTTGTACACAAGCGTTCATAGCAGCACTATTCACACTAGCCCAAAATGGAAGCTCTCCAAATATCCATCAATGATAGAATGGATAAACAAATTATGGTATATATATGTACAATGGAATATTATTTAGCCATAAACAGAAAAGAAGCACTGATACTTGCTACAACATGGATGAATCTTAAAACCATTAAGCTAAGTGAAAGAGGCCAGACACAAAAGGACAAATGGTTCATGATTCCATTTACACAAAATAACTAGAATAGGTAAAGCCACAGAGACATAAACCAGATTGGTGGTGGTTAGGAGTTGGAGAGAGCATGGAAATGGGGAGTGATTGCTTAATGGGTATGGAGTTTTCTACTGGGATGATGAAAGGTTTTGGAATTTGATATAGGTGGTACATGCATAGTGAGTGAGCTATGTCATTTCAGCCGTGTCTGACTCTTTGCAACCCCAGGGACTGTACCCCACCAGACTCCTCTGTTCATGGGATTCTCCAGGCAGGAATACGCGAGCGGGTTGCTGTGCCCTCCTCCAGAGTGTCTTCCAGCTCAGAGATTGAACCTGCATCTCTTAGTCTCCTGAACTGGCAGATGGGTTCTTCATCACTAGTGCCATTGGGGAAGCCCCACATGCATAGCCCTGTGGATAAACTAAATATCAGTGTACTGAAGACTTTAAATGGTTCATTTTACTTTATGTATATTTCATCTCAATAAGAAAGAAAACCAGGTTACTCTGAATGCACTGTGGAAGCTGCTGGAAGGATAGGTTTCAAGGCTATTGCAATAGTCCAGGTGAGAAACTATGATAGCTTCAATGAAGGAGGTGGCTATGAAGGTTGAAAGGCGTGTATGGACTCAAGGGATATTTAGAGATAACTGTAAGAGACTAATGACCAATCCTCACATCACAGGAGCCCCAGTGTGGTATCAAAATAAAAATGGAAATGGGAGTAATTCTTCCCTGGGCTGTTTCACTTGAATTTTTTGCTTTATGTTCCTAGAATTCCTTGATTTTATAGGTACGTGTACAGTAAAATATGTTATATTGGCAGCCATTGTGCTGCTATGCCATTGTGGAGAATTTTTGGCTTTGTGCAGGAGACAGCTTGTGTATTGGTTACTTTTTTCTTATTGTGTCGGAGAAGCCTCCTGGAAGGGAGGAGCAGAGATATCAGAGAACCACCCAGCCCTGGGTGGGGTCACTCATACACCCCTTAGGAGGCTAACAGTATATGCTTTGATGTGCAATTGGCACACAGGAGTCAATAAGCTTGTTGAAACCAGATGGAAAAATCTGTGACATGTTTCCCTGAGCACTCTCAAGAAAGTACAAATAAAAGAGAAATCATTAAGTTGGCCTAGGGATTGTAATTAGGCTAGGTGAATTCCCTGCCTCTCTCATCCTCATATTGAGCCTCTTCAAGATTAGCTTTGGGGTATTTATTTATTTGTTTTCCACAATAGGAGATCCTTGTCTTGAGTATTTCTGTTTTTATTGTAGGAAGAGTCAGGTTAATGAGGTACTGACTGGCAGTGGGACAGTCTAGCAGAGCCCATTAATCTGAAGTTATCGGCTCTGAAATTGTTGTTCAAAGTCCTCTCCCTTTGAACCTCCCTATCTTATCATCTTTCTTTAGGATAAAGATGATTATTTTTTAGAAAAATCTCCAAAGCAGGAAAGGCCCCACTGAGTGTTTTTATCATGAGTTAATCTTCCTGGGAGACGAATGGCCCTCTGGGTAGACCTTGCCGTTAATACCATCCTGAGTGTACAATTATCTTCTAATAAGCATAGTCTCCATCATTATTGCTTGATAGCTTAATTATATCACCTAGGATGAAGGCTGTCCTGAGCCTAGTCAAATACAGTTCAGACAGTCTGAGGTTTCCTGTTGGAAGAGCTGGTTGTCTGGAGCGGGACAACACTCCCAGAGATGGTGTGATGAATGGTCATCTGTCTCAAGGCCCCTAGGCCTGCTCTGTCTGTAGAGACTTAGCTCTCAGCCTGAGGGTTGGTGTTTCTAAGGGCACTGTCCCCTGCCTCAGGTGGACTGAAGTCAGAGCAAATGGGAGGACTGAGTTCAGTCCTGACATGTATTCAACAAATGCTGTGTGGTGGGGTTAGGGTTGCACAATGACACAAACCAGAAACCAGCAGTGAGACCTAAGCAGATTTAAGAAACAACACGACAGGAGAGGGATTTTCAAAGTCTATCTTTGGAAAATGTTAGAGAAAAACAAAATGTTTTTTTTTTTTCTTTTAATATTTTAAAATTGTTTAAGTCATGGATGAATAAATCATAATTATAAAAATTTCAGTTACCACAGATGTAGCTGTTCATTGTGTCCACTACCAAGATAGAGGTCATCCTTCACTACGCCTGACTCACACCACCCTGATAATTTCACTAAGAAAAGAATTCCTGAACAAAATGAAATTGTTTGTATATTACGCATGCATTGAAGCAATTTGGGCCTGGTTTGAACTCACCACAAGCCGAATGTTTCATTCAAAAATTTTGTGTTATTCCACATTAAAGAGCCTTGGCTTAACGCTGGCATAGGATTTTGTAAGATCCTGCAGCTTTTAAAAGAATAGTGATGTTATGAAAAATCTAATGACATGGTTAGACCATAGAGTGGTTAAAATTTAAATGGAGAAAGCACTCTATGAGATCAAAAAGACACATATAATGGCATCCTGGCTCTGGGAACTGGAGCAGGATTTGGGGGTCATCTGCTCTGACCTCCCAACTTTATGGGTGAGGAAACTGAGGTCTTCTGATGAAGATTTTCTCGACACTGACACTCCAGCTGAACATTTATTATCTTTGATATTTAAAGTGGTCATGCTAAGTCGCTTCAGTCTTGTCTGATTCTTTGCAATCCCATGGACTGTAGCCTGCCAGGCTCCTCTGTCCATGGGATTCTCCAGGCAAGAATAATGGAGTGGGTTGCCATTTCCTTCTCCAGGGGATCTTCCTGATCCAGGGATTGAACCCGCATCTCTTATGTCTCCTGCACTGGCAGGCGAGTTCTTTTTTTTTTTTTTTTTTATATCTTACTGATCAAAACATGGTCACTAATTTTATTATTCTTTAAGTTACACATAGATTTTTGTATGTACATTTTATAACTAAAATTTTGGGGCGAAAAGAAAATATAAGCCAAATCAAGATACTTTTTAATGTTGTTCAACAATAACACAGGTAGGTTTTTAGATAATAAATTACTTGAAAGATGAAGGGAAGGAACACAATTAAAAGAAGGCAGGATTACCAAACTAGCGTCACCTTAGAAGCCCAAAGTGGCACTTTTTGTCAATCAAGTCTATTTTTGTTTTTAACCTTCTGATCAACACACTGTTGACCTGCTAATTTATAATAATTAAACCCTGCTAATTTATTCCACAAACATAACTTGAAAACCCATTGTTGCCAGGCCCCAGGAAGACCAAGGTCAGGAGCTCAGGTGTTCCCCTTTGAGGGGCCTGCCAGGTACACAGTGACAATGTGAAGTCCCGCAATAAAGACAACAGTAAATGCATTCTTACGTTTATGCTCTGGTAGTTTTTCTCCCTCCCCTGTGTTCAATCCTCTTCCCTTTCCTTTCCACCCCTCGTATTACCCTTTGTGACGTAAGCACCTTTACAGGCTACTCTATCCCATGCTGACTTCTCCCATGTCCCTGTCATGCTCACAGTTAAGATGCTTTAAAAGTTGGTTATTGTATCAGTCAGGGTAGGCTAAGCTACTCTTGGGTAACAAATGGGCTCTAAGTCTCTGTGGTTTGGCATAATAAAAATATGCTTCTCATTCATACTCAATCTTCTATGTTAACAGGGAGCCTCTGTTGTGGTCAATGAGGGGTCTTGGCTGACAGAGGCTGTATCCTGAAGTGTACTTCCATGACAAAGGCCATCAGGGGAGGGAGATTGGAGTTGGGCACTGGTAGTTAAATGTTTTCACTGAAAAAATGATATCCATCATTTCTATTTACATTCCATTGCCTGAAACCAGTGACTTGGCTGTACCTCACTTCTAGGGGCTGGAGACATAAACTCCTTCCTTGTGTGTGGAAGGAGAATCCGAACATTTATGAACATGTAGATGACAATCAGAATTATATAGTCCTTATTGCTCTGCTAGTATCTCCAGTATGTTGATCTTACTTTATCAAATTATAAGAATTTTGAAGGTAGAGGTCTGTGTCCTTATTATTTTGTAAAACCATAGTGTCCAGCAGAGGGCACAAAACCAGACACCTAATACATTTTTATTTGACTTGAGATTTTGTGAAATCCTGATTAATTAAACCCAGTTTATTTTTCCTTCAGATTCTGGCTTTAACGGATGGATTAAAAGCTTTAGAGAAATTGAAGGCTCTGGCTCAGTTCATATTCCTTGCTGGCAGAGCCTAGTGAGGGGCTTTCAAGCAGGAACTTGAACCCACGGAGGCCTTTCCAATTCTCAGACCCATCTAAGTGTCCCCAGAGATCATCACTCATGTACCACCACTCTCAGACACAATCATTTGTTCAGCTTATAACAAACCAGGCAAGTGACATCCCACATTTATCAAGTATCAGGAGGAGTGCACATACCAGATGACCACTGAGATTTTTTCTGAGATTCTTCAGTTTTTCTTAAAGAAGGCGGCGATGAGATAGAGTCTGCGCCTGTTCACTGGCTGGAAGATCCCAGAGCCCCAGGGCCAGAGTCAGACACTCAGTTCATGATTCACCTGTGTGTCAGGCTTTTGAGACCCCCTGTGCTTGGTCCCATCTACCTAGGCCTGTTCAAAGTCACCTGATCCCTGAACTCCTGCCTCACCTCTGATCTGTAATGCCTTCTCAAATTGTAGGTGCTTCAGACTGACCAATCAGTGCTCTTTCAAACTACCTCTGTTTTCGTTCAACATTTATTTTCAGGAGGTTGCACAGGGGAGAATGGAGAAGCAGGCTGACACTGGCATTCAAATTGTCCTCCGTTGCCCCACAAATTCAATTCTGGCCTTGTATCAGTTACCTAGTGCCAACACAGTACTATGTAACAAAATATCCCCAAATGGTGGCTCAAAACATTAGCCATTTATTATTTCCCATGAGTATTGGGATAGCTGGGCTCATTCATGCATCAGTTCAGCTAATGAGTCAGAAGAAGGCCACCTGGACTGGGGTGGCCATGACTGGGATTGCTGAGTTCTCCTCCCTGGATCTGTCTCATGTGCACATGTCCCATATATACCCCTGGAGTGCTAGCTCAGGTGTGGTCTCAGCCTGACCTGCACATATTCTCAGGATCATCACAGAGAAATAAAAGAGGAAGCAGAAATGCTCAAACATTTTGCAATACCTCTATAAGTGTCAGTTTGTTATGGTCCCACTGGCTAAAGAAAGTCACATGGTTTAGCTCAGTGTTACAGTGGACGGGGGTCTACAAGTTATAGGAAAAAGAGATATTCACTGGGGCTGTTAATGCAACTGGTCTATCACGGTCTCCAAACGTGCCTATGGCACACTGTTAAACTGTACCCTACAATGATCAGGATCTCAGAAGCAGGTTTATCGTGGAAAGAAATTTTTATGCTGCTGCAGTACATTCAGGAAATGACTAGGATTTCACTGTAGGTGACTGAGAGCTAGCTAGCTAGGGATGACAGGACACAGGACAGGGACTGAGACCACTGGACACTTTTATTTCATTTACGTTTGAGACCTGGCTCTTCTAAATGAATGGAGCTCTCTTGTTGAGCGATATGGAGTTGGTCATGAGCATTATCATGGTCATGCATTTGCAGATAGATGGCAAAGCAGATGTCTTTCCTTTTGCTAGGACTTGAATTTACACAGGAAGGGCAGGGAGTGCAAAGTTTTCCACATTACGGTTTTATCCCCGGAGGAGATGCCGTCAGTTTTGGAGAGCCAAATAATGTCCTCAGTCAGAATTCAAGAGCCACTAAAATGATGTAACGCAAACAGTGTTTTATCAAAGGCCACAGAAACCAATTTATATGCTGTGCCTTTCTGACCCTCTCTACCTTTCTAACCACAGGAGATAAATGATAAATATTATTAAAATATTACTTAGTTTCAGAGGGAGCCTGGACCCTCTTCAACACTGCATCTATATCATGTCATAAAACTTCTCTTTAATATACTAGGAAACATGGTTTTTTTTTTTTCATAGTTTTTGAAGTCTGCAAAGAAATGTCTCATTTAAAGTGAGTTCCTTATCTAATCTGGACTGGGACCTGTGTGACAGCTAGGCGTGCCACATTAACTGCATCTCACACGCAGTGCCAGGGGCAAGCAGGCTGTTGCTTAACAAGGATACATGATAGCTAATTGCATTTTAGGCCATTGGTTTGTCACTGTGACAGTGCCAGGAAACAGTTTCAAAAGCAAAGCAATGAGGCCAAATGTGATTCACTTATGAGCCTGAAAATCGTAAACCAGCCTGCTCCCCAGCAATATGATGTTCCCGAGGATTTTGGCCTGTGCCGTAGCGTATCGTGTGCACTGTTAGACGACTGAAATCTGTGTCTGGAATATATTATGGATTCTTGATGTCAATCATCAATGGTCATAATCCTCCAATGCACTGGCTTTGTCTTTCCCCACATTCTGCATCAATAGCCTGTAGAGACAAAGCTTGCCTACTGGGGAAGGCAATGTTTAACCTCCCTAATTAATGGATTTGAATGAAAGAACATCTCCAAGGTGCTCAGAAGGAAAAGATTCTAAGGAGATTTACTCATCGCTCTTTTGAAATGCTTCGCCTGCTGGTGTATAATTTGCAAGTACATAAGGAAGTGAATGGTGAATGCTCAAAATATAATATTCAGAGCTCATCTATTTATGTTTGTATTTATTAAGTTCTTTGTAAGTCTCAATTTAGCAGATGTCTTCTGCCTCAAAATAAAGCTCTTCATGAGGGAGTCAGTGTGGCTGTTCAACAAAAGTCACATTATCATTTGAGTACAAATATTTGCAAAATAGAACAAACTGGAAAATTGAGGGAAAAAAAATACCCACTGGAATTTGTGACTCATTAAATTCTCATGTGCATGACATATTGTGAAAAACTTTGTTCAGTCTTTGGGTCAAAGGATCCTTTCCCTCCTCCTTTCTTGGCTTTTGATGCTAATAAAAACTTTATGGGAATGTGTGTGTGTGCATGTACATGCACGCATATTCACAAGCCTTCGCATGCTGCCTGCCAATCTTCATATGAGAATATGTTTCTAGAGGATGTTATAATGTGTTTGCATGTCATGTTCCAAGGTCCAAAGAGTACACGGAAAGGTCACTGGTTCAAGGACAGGCTTTACCTCTGAAGGCTTTGTGCCCATGACAGCCTGCTCTTCACCCATGGCCAAGCCCTTGCCTCCTAGTTAAGCTTCTGTGTCTTAAAACATCTTTCCAGTGTCTACCTCATTCCTCTCCTCTGAACTTGGTCCTTCCTTTTTGTTATTAAATGCCATTCTGTTACTGTACACATGGCATTTGGGTTATCCCAGTTCTTAATTATGGTTTTAGTTCAAGATGTTGACTTTCAGATCTCTAGCAGCTCCATATTCTGTAACCTGTGGACTGTCTTGTCTTACCTCTGCATTTATTTGAGGCCTGGGAGGTCCCTGCTTTTTAGGGAGGTGAATTCAGGTGGAATATAACACCAAGATTATCTTTACAAATCTCTCTAGGGCTTCAGCCTTTCATAGCTAGTTATGTTCCCCCCAAATGAAAGTTCCTTTCTAATACAAAATAATGCTTCCACCAAGAAAAGGATCTAAAAATTTTTTCACATGATTTATATTTTTGGTCTCTGATACATCTAGAGCTAAGGATTCTGCAAGTTTATTACCCACTGTGTAAATTAATATTTACTTTTACTTCCTCTAAGATATCATCATTCAAGGCCTGTTTCTGGAATTCTGAGACTTTGGGCCTTGATGACTCCTTCATCACTTTTCTGGATTTATCAGTATATGTGCTGCTGATGCTAAAACGCTTCAGTCATGTCCGACTCTGTGCGACCCCAGAGACGGCAGCCCACCAGGCTCTGTTGTCCCCAGGATTCTCCAGGCATGAACACTGGAGTGGGTTGCCATTTCCTTCCCAATGCATGAAAGTGAAAAGTGAAAGTGAAGTCACTCAGTCGTGTCCGACTCTTTGTGACTCCATGGACTGTAGCCTAGCAGTCTCCTCCATCCATGAGATTTTTCGGGCAAGAGTACTGGACTGGGGTGCCATTGCCTTCTCCGATCAGTATATGTGAGTTTCCCTCAATTTTTGAGTTTCTGGATTTGAGAATCTCATTATTATTATTTGACAGTGTTCCTACTTGTGGATACAGGTATGACTGGGGAGACAGATGCCTGTCGAACAATTCTTTTTGCAGGGTATTCAGAAAGGAATTGCTTTTAGTTACAGTTACCATGAGTAGTAAATGCTTCTGAATTTCAGTCTTTTCACTATCCTCTCTGAATAAGCCCCCATGTCTCACATCCAAGTTTCCTATCCAGTTAGATTCTTTTCCTTTGTCCTGAATGTTGTCATGCAGTTTATATTATCTAATACTGTATTTATCCTATTGAAGCATTTTCTTTTCCTGAACTGCCAATTGTTTTCTCTGGCAAACATATGTTGCCAGAAACATATGTATGTTGAATTGGGGAATTTAATCTTGTGAATCATACAAGTGGAGATGTGAAGTAGTTCAGTTCAGTCCAGTCACTCAGTCATGTCCAGCTGTTTGCGACTCCATGGACTTGCAGCATGCCAAGCTTCCCTGTCCATCACCAACTACCAGAGCTTGCTCACACTCATATCCATCGAGTCAGTAATGCCATCCAAATATCTCATCATCTGTCATCCCCTTCTCCTCCCACCTTCGATCTTTCCAGCATCAGGATCTTTCCTAGTAAGTCAGTTCTTCTCATCAGGTGGCCAAACTATTGGAGCTTCAGCTTTAGCCTCAGTCCTTCCAATGAATATTCAGGACTGATCTCCTTTAGGATTGACTTGTTTGATCTCCTTGTAGTCCAAGGGACTCTCAAGAGTCTTCTCCAACACCACAGTTCAAAAGCATCAATTCTTCGGTGCTCAGCTATTTTTATAATCCAGCTCTCATCCATACATGACTACTGGAAAAACCATAGCCTTGACTAGACAGACCTTTGTTGTCAAGTAATGTCTCTGCTTTTTAATATGCTGTCTAGGTTGGTCATAACTTTCCTTCCAAGGAGTAAGCATCTTTTAATTTCATGGCTGCAGTCACCATCTGCAGTGATTTTGAAGCCCCCCAAAATAAAGTCAGCCACTGTTTTCCCATCTATTTGCCATGAAGTGATGGGACCGGATACCATGATCTTAGCTTTCTGAATATTGAGTTTTAAGCTAACTTTTTACTCTCTTCTTTCACTTTCATCATGAGGCTCCTTAGTTCTTCTTCGCTTTCTGCCATACGGGTGGTGTCATCTGCATATCTGAGGTTATTGATATTTCTCCCGGCAGGTAAAGTGGTCTGGTATTCCCATCTCTTTAAGAATTTTTCACAGTTTGTTGTGATCCACACAGTCAAAGACTTTGGTGTAGTAATAATGCAAAAGTATACGTTTTTCTGAAACTCTCTTGCTTTTTATATGATCCAACAGATGTTAGCATTTTGATCTCTGGTTCCTCTGCTTTTTGTAAATCCAGCTTGAACATCTGGAGGTTTTTGGTTCATGTACTGTTGAAGCCTGGCTTGGAGAATTTTGAGCATTACTTTGCTATCATGTGATATGAGTGCAATTCTGTGGTGGTTTGAGCATTCTTTGGCACTGCCTTTCTTTGGGAATGGAAAACTGACCTTTTCCAGTCCTGTGGCCACTGCTGAGTTTTCCAAATTTGCTCACATATTTGGGAAGTAGGCAGTTGGACATTAAGATTAAGGGCTCAAAGGTGAGATCACAGGTGGAAATACAAAGTTAGAGTCATCAGCATCAGATGCTATTGTGGCCATGGAAATGAACAAGATCCTCCAAGGAGAATGCATAAGGATGAGAGGAGGATGTTGGGTGGAACTCAACTTACAATGACATTACAGTTCTACACAGATGATGCTCTGCTCATCTGTTGGTTACACTTATTCATTCCTCCTCTTGTACAACATTACATCTTCTTGTACAAAATTTCTTCAGTTCAGTTCAGTTCAGTCGCTCAGTCATGTCCGACTCTTTGCAACCCCATGAATTGCAGCATGCCAGGCCTCCCTGTCTATCACCAACTCCCGGAGTTCACTCAAACTCATGTTCATCGAGTTGGTGATGCCATCCAGCTATCTCATCCTCTGTCATCCCTTTTTCCTCCTGCCACCAATCCCTCCCAGCATCAGGGTCTAGTCATCCTCAAATGTTTGATTTTTAGATGCGATTAGTTGTTTGTTTCTTGTTAATTACAATTACTTGAAAGTGTCATCCAGAAAGTTGTTTTTTCTTCCTTCTTCCTATGTCCTTTCATAGTTAATGACTATGCTTCTCTGAAAGTCTCTGTCCACCTCTTTCTTTCTCCCATTCTTTCCTTCCACCACTTCTTTCCTCACCTGACTCAGAAATCCTGAGGAGGGTTGTACCAGAATCACCAGCACCTCAGGGTTAGGAAGATTATATCCTTGTAGGCAAATAATCCTCAGGACCATGGTCAGCAGCACCCTTTCCTGATATCTGCTTCTCTTCCGAATTGCTAATTATTGCTATACCTGTCAGCCTCCATTTTCATCTCCTGGTCTCAGGCACTGTTTATTTCTTCCCAGGGGAAACAAAGTATCTGCATTGGTAAACTATATTTCTCAAAGTTATCTGTCTATCACATCTTCCTTCAGGTGAATCAAAAGTCCAGGGCAAGTTGAATATGAGTTACTCCCAATACTATCAAATGGCATGTGAAATTGAGAAAATTATGTTTAAGATCACTTAGGTGACCTATGTGATATAGTCAAGATTTAGCTAAGAGAAAATGGTTCGTCCATATCTCTCTGTAGTTCTTCAGTTTGTATGAGAGAGAAATAGACAATAACTCTTGGAGAGGCATAACCATTATGAAATTTCCAGGGGGAGAAAAAAGCTTTGGGGACATCATTTTCAAATAAGTGATTTCCAAAGAGAGAACCATACACTAACCACTAATGAAATGTGAAAATAACTGTAAGGAGAGTTGAGAAAACACTCAAGAAGGAAAATGTAAGATTTGTAGCAAATAGAGCTTAAATGTCTCAATGGAGTCCCTAAGAACATTTAGAATTTCTTGAGCATTGGCAGTGCGGTGCCTTGGAGGATATATTCAGTGATCGCTTCAGCTCTAAAGTCAGTAGATGTCCACGGCTTTTTGGAGTGCCCTAATGCAGAAGGGTGTTTAATCTTGGGTTTGTGTTTGTGTTCATAGAGGAGCTGATTCTGCTAAGTGATTCAGAATTGTGTACATGTGTATCTCTGGAGGCATTCTTATGGGATTACAGAAATTTCTTTTTGAAAAAAAATTTAATTGGAGGCTAATTACTTCATAATATTGTAGTGGGTTTGCCATACATTGACATGAATCAGCCATGGGTGTACATGTGTCCCCCACCCTGAACCGCCCTTCTACCTCCCTCCCCATCCTATCCCTCAGGGTCGTTCCAGTACACCAGCCCTGAGCACCCTGTCTCATGCATCGAACCTGGACTTGCAATCTATTTCACATATGGTAATATACATGTTTCAATGATATTCTCTCAAGTCATCCCACCCGCGCCTTCTCCCACAGAGTCCAAAAGTCTATTCTTTACATCTGTGTCTCTTTTGCTGTCTTGCATACAGGGTCATTGTTACCATCTTTCTAAATTCCATATATGTATTAATATACTGTATTGGTGTTTTTCTTCCTGACTTACTTCACTCTGTATGATAGGCTCCAGTTTCATTCACCTCATTAGAACTGATTCAAATGCATTCTTTTTAATGGCTGAGTAATATTCCATTGTGTGTATGTACCACAGATTTCTTATCCATTCATCCTGATGGACATCTAGGTTGCTTCCATGTCCTAGTTATTACAAACAATGCTGCGATGAACATTGGGGTACACATGTCTCTTTTAATTCTGGTTTCCTCAGAGTGTATGCCCAGCAGTGGGATTGCTGAGTCATAAGGCAGTTCTATTTCCAGTTTTTTAAGGAATCTCCACACTGTTTTCCATAGTGGCTGAACTAGTTTGCATTCCTACCAACAGATTAAGAGGGTTCCTTTTTCTCCACACCCTCTCCAGCATTTATTGCTTGTAGACTTGTAGATAGCAGCCATTCTAACCAATGTGAGGTGGTACCTCATTGTGGTTTTGATTTGCATTTCTCTAATAATGAGTGATGTTGAGCATCTTTTCATGTGTTTGTTAGTCATCTGTATGTCTTCTTTGGAGAAATGTCTGTTCAGTTCTTTGACCCATTTTTTTATTGGGTCATTTATTTTTCTGGAATTGAGCTGCAGGAGTTGCTTGTATATTTTTGAGATTAATTCTTTGTCAGTTGCTTCATTTGCTATTATTTTCTCCCATTCTCAAGGTTGTCTTTTCACCTTGCTTATAGTTTCCTTCATTGTGCAAAAGGTTTTAAGTTTAATTAGGTCCCATTTGTTTATTTTTGCTTTTATTTCCATTACTCTGGGAGGTGGGTCATAGAGGATCCTGCTGTGATTTATGTCAGAGAGTGTTTTGCCTATGTTTTCCTCTAGGAATTTTATAGTTTCTGGTCTTTCATTTAGATCTTTAATCCATTTTGAGTTTATTTTTGTGTATGGTGTTAGAAAGTATTC
The DNA here is from genome assembly GCA_006410635.1 of Cephalophus harveyi. NCBI lineage: Eukaryota > Metazoa > Chordata > Mammalia > Artiodactyla > Bovidae > Cephalophus > Cephalophus harveyi. The sequence goes on from SJYT01068936.1 coordinate 347,342, forward strand.
TAGTTTCATTCTTTTACAAGTGGTTGACCAGTTTTCCCAGCACCACTTGTTAAAGAGATTGTCTTTTCTTCACTGTATGTTCTTCCCTCCTTTATCAAAGATAAGGTGTCCTTTAGGTGTGTGGATTTCACGAGGTTTGTGGGTCAAAAGATTTGATTGCAAGAAAACTTTCTGCTCTATTCCTAGAGGCTAAATTCGAATATATTCCAGACTATTTTTAGAACATTGCTTCTCTGTGTGTGTATTTGTATATATTTTTTATGGTAAAATAAGAATTTAGTAGAAAAATTGATAGAGGAGGCCATTCGGGACTCCAAAAATAGTTACTCTAAATTCACTTAGTAAAAACATATTCTTCAGTTCAGTTCAGTCACTCAGTTGTGTCTGACTCTTTGTGACCCCATGGACTGCAGCATACCAGGCCTCCCTGTCCATCACCAACTCCCAGAGCTTGCTCAAACTCACATCCATCAAGTCGGTTCAGTTCAGTTCAGTCGCTCAGTCATGTCCAACTCTTTGTGACCCCATGAATCGCAGCGTGCCAGGCCTCCCTGTCCATCACCAACTCCCGGAGTTCACTCAGACTCACGTCCATCGAGTCCGTGATGCCATCCAGCCATCTCATCCTCTGTCGTCCCCTTCTCCTCCTGCCCCCAATGGATCTCCTTGCAGTCCAAGGGACTCTCAAGAGTCTTCTCCAACACCACAGTTCAAAAGCATCAATTCTTTGGTGCTCAGCCTTCTTCACAGTCCAACTCTCACATCCATACATGACCACAGGAAAAACCATAGCCTTGACTAGACGGACCTTAGTCGGCAAAGTAATGTCTCTGCTTTTGAACACACTATCTAGGTTGGTCATAACTTTTCTTCCAAGGAGTAAGTGTCTTTTAATTTCATGGCTGCAGTCACCATCTGCAGTGATTTTGGAGCCCCCAAAAATAAAGTCTGACACTGTTCCCATTGTTTCCCCATCTATTTGCTATAAAGTGATGGGACCAGATGCCATGATCTTAGCTTTCTGAATGTTGAGTTTTAAGCCAACTTTTTCACTCTCCTCTTTCACTTTCGTCAAGAGGCTTTTCAGTTCTACTTTGCCTTCTGCCATAAGGGTGGTGTCATCTGCGTGTCTGAGGTTATTGATATTTCTCCCAGCAATCTAGATTCCAGTTTGTGCTTCATCCAGCCTGGCATTTCGCATGATGTACTCTGCATATAAGTTAAATAAGCAGGGTGACAATATACAGCCTTGCTGTACTCCTTTCCTGACTTGGAACCAGTCTATTGTTCCATGTCCAGTTCTAACTGTTGCTTCTTGACCTGCATACAGATTTCTCAAGGAGGCAGCTCAGGTGGTCTGGTGTTCCCATCTCTTTAAGAATTTTCCACAGTTTGTTGTAATCCACCCAGTCAAAGGCTTTGGTGTAGTCGATAAAGCAAAAGTAGATGTTTTTCTGGAACTCTCTTGCTTTTTCTATAGGAATAATCCTTTATTTAAAAGGCAGTTGGTGTCCAGGAAGGGCTTCCCAGGTGGCGCTAGTGGTAAAGAACCCAACTGCCAATGTAGGAGACTAAGAAATGCGGGTTTGATTCTAGAGTTGGGAAGACCCCCTGGAGGAGGACATGGCAACCCACTCCAGTATTCTTATTAGAGAATCCCATGGACAGAGGAGTCTGGCAGGCTATAGCCCATAGGGTCACAAAGAATCAGACATGACTCAAGTGACTTAGCATGCATGCGAGCAGGTGTCAGGAAACTATACCATTTTTTCTAGGTATCCTATCTGTGTAGGGACACTTCTGTCCTAATTTCGAGTTTGTCTGCCATAGTGGTCTCAGCACACTGCATAACCCAGCCAGACCACCATATACCACCAACATATTTGAAATAGGACATTCTTACTCTCATAAGCCTTCTTTCATTGCTGATAGATTTCACTGGTAAGGATATGTTACAGGCTAAACTGTGGTTTCTTTTTCAGTTACCACAAAAAACTTTAGGTGGAAAGAAAATAACTCTGAGAGCACTATATCATTATTAACAACATGAAATCAGTTTGCTCATCTGTTGCATGAAATTAATACACATGAGACAGCAACAATTACAAATTTTCTTGAAAGTGGGTCCTCTTCTCATGCAGTTCCCTTTGGAGGGAGGCATGCTAGGTTTATCAGTCCTGTTTCCCTCCTGATCTCATGGGCAGGGTACATGAGATGAAAAGAGTCTAGCCTCTCAGGGTTGGGATTTACACACAGTCTTAAATCTGCAGAGTCAGGTTATAGGTATTGCATCCTAATTATTACCTTTCAAGGATTAACTAGGCACATGTACCTGTCTCTGCCTTTTCTTTTGTCAAAGATCACCTTCCTCTTCACAACTCTGCTCTTTCCTTTGTGTTCTCTCTCTCCTACATCATCAGTTTTTTTCCTCTTGGCTAACAATTTCCATAAGCACATAAGTATTCTCTAAGATCTCCCATGTTGAAAAATGGTCTCTTGAATCCACTTATCTGTTCCCCTGAGTAGTCAAACTTTCACAATGTGTTGCCTATGATTACCACCTCCATTTCTTTATTTCTCATTTGTACTTTAACTTTAGTTAAATTTCTGCCCCAGTACTCCACTAAAACTGGTTTCCTTCCACTAAAACTGTTCTCCTCAAGGGTATCAGTGTCTCGCATGTTGCCAGTCCAAAGAGCTATTCTCTGTCCCTATCTGATTTGACCCTTGAACAGCATCAATAACTCCAGTTGTTGACTGTTGACCATTCTCTCCATCTGCCAACACATTCATCTCTTGGCTTCCTGGTTTTGGTTCAACATCACTGGCCATTCTTTCTTAGCTTCTTTCTCTACTTAATTTTCAAATATTAGTACACCCTAGAGTTCAATCTTCAGCCCTTCCCCAAGGGTTTAGTATATTTCCTGGTTGTCTGACTTAGATCTATCACCTGAGCAAATTACTCACATATTCAGTTACTTTCCATTTCATTTGAATGTCTGACTTCTTAAATGTAATGTGTTCAAAATAGAGGAGTTTCTTTCTCTCATGAACTGAATCATCCTCCAGTATTCACCTTCTTGATAGATGGCACTATCAAACTCTCAGATGCTCATGTTAAAAGCATAGGAGCTCTGCCTAATTTCCCTCTCTCCTTCAACCCTCCACATGCCTAACCAGTCAGCAGATATTGTTGATTCTAATCCAAAACAGACTTGAAATCCATCCATTTCTCCCCATCTGCATTATTACCACCAAACTTCAAGTCATCATTATCTTTTATCAATGTCTGAATTTCTACAATTGCTTCTTAACTTGGGTGTATCTTTGCCTCTTTCAACCCAGTTCTCTTAGGTACCAACCAGAGAGATTTAAAATAAATAACAAATTATATATGTCACTTTCCTGCTTAAAATTCTTTAGTAGCTTCCTATTTCTTCTGGAGTAAAATCTGAATGCTTGACCTATAAGTTATGTGTAATTTGTCTACTTCACTCTGACTTCATTTCATACCGTGATCGTCTCTCATTCACTGCTCCATGAACACACTGGCCTTTCTGTTACTTGGAGGCACTGAACCTTCTCCTGCCTTTGGGCATTTTCCTTCACCATTTAGGAATTCCATTTCTTCATTTCTTTATAGTCACCTCATTCTCATCCTTCAGGTCTTGGCTTAAATCTTACTTTGCTAGTGGGCCTTTTCTGACCATCCCCTCTCTCAGTTACTCTCTATCATCTCAACTGGACTTTCCTTCCTAATGCCTATTACAGTCTGTGAATATCTTACTTATTTGGCTATTTATTTGATTATTTTTCACGCTTTGTTCCCTCCATCCAGTTGTAAGCTTTGTAAGCAGGGACTGTATCTGTCTTGTTCATTAGCATAATACCTATCACAGATTCCCTGGTGGCTCAGATGGTTCAGAATCTGCCTGCAATGCAAGAGATGCAGGTTCAATCCCTGGGTTAGGAAGATCCCCTAGAGAAGGGAATGGAACCTGCTCCAGTATTTTTTGCCTGGAGAATTCCATGGACAGAGGAGACTGGCAGGTTACAGTCCATGGGATTGCAAAGAGTCGGACACGACCGAGTGACTAACAGTTTCACTTTTATCACAGAGTTGGTACTGTGTAAATATTCCTTGAATAAATGAATGAGTGAATGCCTTTAGAAATGATACTATTCTAGAACTTCTTCAATATTGGTTTGTTTTTAGCCTGCTCAGAGATTTTCTGTCCACACCTGTCATTGTTCAGTGCCCAAGTATCATATTCTGCATAAAGCTTGAAAGCACTATATTTAGAAAAAGTTGGCAAGCATAAGCTCTCAGTCCAATTAAATTCTGATGTAGGAAAAGTACTAATGGAGACAGTGGACTGTAGTTGATATCTGAACAGGGAGTTTCTGACCATTTGTATTATAGATGTCTATTAATACACAGGCAGTGCCAGGAGAATAAGATATAGCAAATAAAATTTAGTAGATTGAAGAAGACTGACTCTTAACCAACCTGACTTGAATCTCTTTGTTATGAAGAATATTGATCATGAATCCAATTTGATTTGGCCCATTAAGTCGTTAAGGACAAGCCTTGTAAATGTCTCTAGACAGCCAGTCTTACTTACGATCAATTAGACTTCTACTATAAAATTCTATAAGGTAAACAAATATTAAGTAAAGATTATGGTCTAGTTCCTTACTCTAGGCCAGTAAATACAACTCTGTCAAGTTCATGCCCATATTATCAGGTTATATCCAAATCTGCGATTTGATTCTGGACTCACAGGATTGTCACTGTAATATAGTTGTCAAACCCAACGGAATTTGGCCAAAATGATGCTAGCAATGTAATGTTTTTTTTCAAAAATATTTTCATAAATTTATATACAGTAAAATTGACTTTTTTGTATGTACAGTTTTATAGATTTTAACACATTTGTATAAGTAGTCCCACAGTCAGGTACATATGGTTGCACCACCCCAAAATGTCCATTGTGTGGCTCGTTTTCAGTCACATACTCCCCTCCTCCCAGCTACTGGTAACCACTGATGTGTTCTCAGTCACTGTAGTTTTGTCTTTCTGAGAATGTCATATAAATGAAATCATATAGAACATAAATTTTTGGCACTGGCTGCTTTTTAAAAAAATTCAATTGGAATGTAGTTGATTTACAATGTGGTGTTACTTTCAGGTGTACAGCAAAGTGATTCAGTTATATGTATACATGTATTAACTCTTTTTCAGATTCTTTACCCGTATCGGTTCAGTTCAGTCGCTCGGTCATGTCTGACTCTTTGCGACCCCATGGACCGAAGCATGCCAGGCCTCCCTGTCCATCACCAACTCCCAGAGTTTACTCAAACTTTACCCATATAGGTTATTACTTATATTACCATATAGGATATTGAGTAGAGGTCCCTGTGCTATGCAGTGGGTCCTTATTGGTTATCTATTTTATATATGGTAGTGTGTGGATGTTAACACTAAGCTCCTAATTTATATCTTCCCCCCATGTTTTCCCTTTGGAAACTAAGTTTGTTTTTGAAATCTTTTGTTTCTCTTCTGCTTTGTATCATATTTTAAATTACACATGTAGGTGATATCATCTGATATTTGTCTTTCTCTATCTGACTTCACTTATTTTGTTCTTTTTTATGGCTGAGTAATAGTCATATGTGTAGGTGTGTGTGTGTGTATCACATCTTCTTTATCCATTTCTCTGTTGATGGACATTTAAATTGCATACTATGTCTTGCTTATTGTAAATAGTGTTGCAATGAACATTGAGGTGCATATATCTTTTTGAATTATGGTTTTCTCTGAATATATGCCCATGAGTGGATTGCTGGATCATATGCTAGTTCTATTTTTCTCCATACTGTTCTCCATAGTGGTTGTATCAATTTATATATCCATCAACTGTGTAGGAGGGTTCCTTTTTCTCTGTACCCTCTCCAGCATTTATTGTTTGTAGACCTTTTGATGATAGCCATATTGACCAGTGTGAGGTAATACCTCGTTACAGTTTTTATTTGCGTTTCTCTGATAATTAGTGATGTGTTTTTCATGTGCTTTTTTGGCCATCTGCATGTCTTCTTTGGAGAAATGTCTGTTTATATCTTCTTCCTATTTTTTGACTGGGTTGTTTGTTTTGACATAGAATTGCATGAGCTATTTGCATATTTTGGAGTCAGTCCATTGAACGTGGTTTTCTGCATTCACTGTAGTATATAGAAGTGTGGTTTGTGAGGTGGCCTTATATTCTGAGGACTTGCCAATGTACTTATTCTTTTTTTTTTCCCCCAGACTGCTTAAGCTTTTATGTAGACAATTGCATTATGTATGAACAGTGAAGTTTCTTTCTTTCTCTTTGGTTTGTCTTTTATTTCTATTTATTGCCAGTTGCACTCAACAAGACTTGCTGATATTGAAAACGGTTGGTGAGAGTGGACATCCTTGCCTTGTTCCCTGTATTGGAGATAAAACATTCAGCTTACATTATTAAATATAATATTAATTACAGGTTTTTTTGTAGATACCTTTTATCAAGTTGAGGAAGTTCTCTTGTAGATCTAGTTTGCTCAGCATTTTTGTCATAATAGATGTTGATTTTTTTCAAATGTTTTTTCTGCATCAATTGCTTATGATCAGATGGTTTTTTTTAATAATGCTAATATTGTGGATTGTATGATTGAGTTTTAAATGTGAGCTCATGTTTTAAACATTCCCTGGATAAACCCCACTTGGTTGTGGTGTATTATTCCTCTTATGTATTGTTAGATGCAATGTACTGACATTTTGTTAAGGATTTTTGTATCTACGTTCATAAATAATATTGTTATTTTCTTTTCTTTTATTCTTAGAATCTGCTTTGGGATCAGGATAATGACTTCTGGACTCATAAAATGAGGTTGGATATGTTTTTTGTGTTTCTATTTTCTGAAAGAGTTTTCTAGAATTTGTACGATTTCTTTTGAAAAATTAATTAATTTTTGTTGAGGTATAATTGATAATATAATGTAAATATCGTGAAGTTGCTCAGTCGTGTCCAACTCTTTGCAACCCCATGGACTGTAGCCTACCAGGCTCCTCCGTCCATGGGATTCTCCAGGCAAGAATACTGGAGTGGGTTGCCATTTCCTTCTCCAGGGGATCTTCCCGACCCAGGGATCAAACCCAGGTCTCCCGCATTGGAGGCAGACGCTTTAACCTCTGAGCCACCAGGGAAGCCCAATGATATAATAATAATACATTATGCAATATCAAGTATAATATAAATTATATTAGTTTCAGATGTATAACATAATGATTCAATATTTATATACACTGCAAAATGATCACCATAATAAGCTACCATCCATCACTATACACATGACAAAAATTCTTTTTTCTTGTGAGAACTTTTAATATTTACTTTCTTAGGAACTTTCAAACAAGTTTGTACCTTTTTCCTTCTTCACCTATTTTGCCCACTTCCGCATCCACCTTTCTCTCTGGCAACTGCCAGTCTGCTTTCTGTATCTGTTACAATGTTGTTACTGGTTTGCTTATCCCGACCCAGGGATCAAACCCAGGTCTCCCGCATTGGAGGCAGACGCTTTAACCTCTGAGCCACCAGGGAAGCCCAATGATATAATAATAATACATTATGCAATATCAAGTATAATATAAATTATATTAGTTTCAGATGTATAACATAATGATTCAATATTTATATACACTGCAAAATGATCACCATAATAAGCTACCATCCATCACTATACACATGACAAAAATTCTTTTTTCTTGTGAGAACTTTTAATATTTACTTTCTTAGGAACTTTCAAACAAGTTTGTACCTTTTTCCTTCTTCACCTATTTTGCCCACTTCCGCATCCACCTTTCTCTCTGGCAACTGCCAGTCTGCTTTCTGTATCTGTTACGATGTTGTTACTGGTTTGCTTTTTAGATTCCACATGCTAGATCAGATCATATGATAGTTTTCTTTCTCTGAGTTACTTCACTTAGTATAAAGTTCTCAGTGCCCATCCATGTTTTACAAATGGCAAGATTCCACTCTTTTTTATGGCTGAGTGGTATTCCTTTGTGTGTGTGGGAATGTGTGTCTTCTTCATCCATTCATCCACTGATGGGCACTTAGCTTGTTTCCATATCTTGGCTACTGAAAATAATACTGCAATACATGCATGATTTCTTTTTTTAAATGTTTGGGAGAATTCACCACAGAAGACATCTGGGTCTGAAGATTTTTTTTTTCAGGTATTTATTAATCAGTTACTTAATTGCTTTAGAGCTATTCAGATTTTATCTATTTCATCCTGTATGATTTTTGCCCCAGGAAATAGTGTTTAAAGAGTTTTCACACTTTAAAATTTAATAATAATAATAGCAGTTGATTTGGTGGCCACTTGATATTTTCTTTTCCCATACCTAATCTATAATCTTACAACAATTCTTCAAGGTTAAGTAATTTTCTTCACCTTATAGCTGAATCAAACTGAGACTTAGGCACTTGCCCTCTGTGGCGGCCCACACTCTGTGGAGAGCGCTTCTCTCTGAATCTGGATAAATCCACTTCTTACCTATGGAAAAGAAACCAGAACAAAAACAGAATTAAAGGAATGTAAATGACTTGCTCAAAGTAACCTTAATGCTAAAGAGAGAGGTCAGAAGACCAACCTCCATTTAGCTCCAAAACCTACATTCTTTCCATGGCAAGTTGCACAAATTTAGCATGTATGACTTCTAGATACAGGATTTTAGTAATTATCATCACTATTGATATGAAATATGAAATTACCTGACTGTTAAAATGATCAATGTAAAACACATTTTGTGTCATGGCAGATAATCCATTCCCCCTCAGCTTCATGCTTTGTGTAGGAAAGACTTTTTAAAAATCCTTGTGACAAGGAAACTCGTAAGTCACAACACTTTACTTAAGGGTCTCTGAGCATCTGTCCCCAGCTGTAAGTAATGCCACACTACTTGCTTGGACCTGCTACAGATAGTTTAGTTATATTTGATTACTCTCTCTTTCTCTTGCTCCAGATGGTGTATCTCAGAGTCTCTTGAGCCTCATTGTTGTATTGGGATTGTATGTTGATGCACTAGTCCATTGTTTCCATTTTTATAGAGTCATAAAGTTCCATAAAAGATTGCATGTTGTACATTTGCTTTTGATGTTGTTAAGTCTTAGGACTTTGCAAGGGATGTTTTATAGTCTCTGCTGTATTTATCAAGTAAACAGTGTTACTGAGAACCACCCACTTGCTGTTTGTGCTGGGTATTCAAGTTCTAGGAGATGCTTCAGTTACACACACTCTGGGTTCTACATTTCCCAGGAACTTTGTAGGCTATGTAGTTGAGATGGTCCTTTAAGCCACTTAGATTCATGCATCCATTTTATTTTGCTGGTGATAATCAGGAAGGAGATGGTACATTTATCATGAGGCATATATTTTGATGTGATCATCTGAATATGTTCTGCCATTTTAAAACACAGTGTTTTAGATGTTAACAGAGAGAAAAGAAACTAGCATTTGTTGAGTATGTACTATAATAGAATTACTTTATACATATGAACTTCAATAATCCTCTCAATGAGTCTGAAAAATAGGTACTTCTTTTAAATCTTATTTCATAGATTATTCAATTCATGCCCAGACAGATTAAATGATTTATGCAAGGCCATATAGGTTAGAATTGGGGGATCTAACACCTAGTTCAAACTGTATGACTCTAGATTCCATAAGCAGTTATAGCAATATATCTGCTCTGCCATTTTTTCTCAGTGCTGGTTGTTGTCAACCATGTATCTCTAGAAAAATTATGTCATTTTCATTATTTTAGCATCTGACTTAAAGTTTTACTTCTACTCCATAATAATAATACCCAACAATGGCTAAATAGTGTAATGATGAATAGTACAGGCTTTGGAGCCAGGACTCTGCATTCAGATTCCAGCTCTGCTATTTATTAGTTGTATAACTTTGGACAAATTATTTAATTTCTCTTTGCTTGAGTTTCCTCATTTAGTAGTAATGGTAGTTACCTCAGAGGCTTGCTGTGAGAACTAAATGAGTTAATATTTGGAAGGATCTTGGAATAGTGCATTGCACATTGTGAATACTATACATGTGATAGAAATTTGGAGGGTAAAAAAATTTTCTTTAATGATTACAGAATATTCTTTCATTTGGATGTGATATTTTATTTAATCTCTCCTTAGATGTTGGACACAAAGTTGATTTCAGGATTTTGTGTTAGCACATATTGTTACAATGAACATCTCTATCTGCATTTTGAGTTTTTTCTCAGGCTATATTTCTGGGCTTAGAATTACTGTGTCAAATGACCAAACACTTAAAAAATTCCTTAAATATACAAATAGACTAATATTTTCAAAGAAACTTACAAAAAATTATAAGCAAAAATCACAGATAAAAATGTAAAAAGAAAACAAACTCCCAAGATGTAGGTTTTTTTAAAAAAAATAATGGAATTTTCATTTTGAGATAATTGTAGATTCACATGAATTGTTAACAAACAGTACAAAGAATCCTATGTACAATTTGCTCAGTTTCTCCCAGTGGTGACATTTTATAAAACAATTTTACATTATCACCACCAGGATATTTCATTGATACAATGAAATTGTATCAATTGATATTTCATTTTCTTTTCAAGGAAAAGAACATTTTTATCATTACAAGAATCCCTCATGGTGCCCTCCTCTTTTGGCAACAACTGACCTGTCCATCATGTCCATAATTCTGTTATTTCAAGAATGTTACATAAACAAAACCACAAAATCTGTGGTCTGGGATTGTTCTTTTTTTTTTTTTCCCACCTAGCATAATTTCCTGGAGATTCATCTGAGCCATGTGTGTCCAGAGTTTGTCCTTTTCATTGCTGAGTAGTGCTCCATGGTATGGATGTACCACATTTGTTCAGTGATTATCTGGTGAAAGACATCTGAGTTGTTTCCAGTTTTTGGTCATTATGAATAAAGCTGTTATGACCATTTGTATGCAGATGTTGATATAAACATAAATTTTAATTATCTGGGAAAAATGTCCAAGAGTGTTATTGCTGGATTGTATGGTAGTCACATTTTTGTTTTGTGTGGAGCTGCCAGATTGTTTTCCAGAGTTTTAGTTTTTATTCTCAGTAGCAATCTGTGGATGAGCCAGTTTTTTGCATTCTTGACAGAATTTGGCGCTGCTATTGTTTTTCATTTTAGCCACTTTGAAAGGTGTGTGGTGATTTATCATTGGAGTTTTAATTTGCATTCCCCTAATGGATAATGCTGTTGAACATCTTTTCGTGTGCTTACTTGCCATCTGTATATTCTCTTTGGTGACATGTTATTAATGCTTTTTTCTCATTTCCTAATTAGATTGTTTGTTTTTTAATACCGAGTTTTTATATATTCTAGATTTTAGTCCTTTGTTGAATATGTGGTTTGCATGTGTTTTTTTGTTTGTGGCTTATCTTTTCATCCTTTTAAGATCTTTTGCATAGCAAAATTGAAAGTTTTGGATGAGGTCTAATTTATCAGTTTTTCCTTTTACAGATTATGTTTTTGTAGACTTCTTTATTTAGTCCTACATCCCTCAATTTTTCTCCAGTTTTTTCCTAAAAGTTATAGTTCACATTTATTTTTTTTTTCCTATGAGAGGTCTTCTGATAAAGACCAGAAACCTACTAGACCAATTCTAGAAGAGCTATAACACTTAATTTTGAATTATACATTTAGTCTGTGATTCATTTTGATGTATTTTTTTTATAAGGGCATGTCTGGTGGCTCAGTGGTAAAGAATCTGACTGCCAATGCAGAAGACCTGTGTTCAATCCCTGGGTTGGGAAGACCCCCTGGATAAGAAAATGGCAACCCACTCCAGTGTTCTTGCCTGGAGAATCCCATGGAGAGAGGAGCCTGGCTGTCCACAGTCCATAGGGTAGTGAAGACTTGGACACAACTGAGACTGAGCATGCAAGAGGCTTAAGCCCAGTCTCTTCCGTTTTTGTTCTATTTTGTTTTTTGGCTTCCGATGTCTCATTGCTCCAGTACTATCTGTTGTAAAGTCTATCCTTCCTGCATTGAATTGGTCTTGCATTTTTATTAAAAAAAAAAAATCAGTTGGGCATAACTTGTGCGGGCCTATTTATGGGTTATGTATTCTATTCCACTGATCTATACATTTATCCTTCTAAAATACCACACCATCCTGACTATTGTGAAAGTGAAAATGTTAGTTGCTCAGTCGTGTCTGTCTCTTTGTGACCCCATGAACTGTAGCCTGTCAGGCTCCTCTGTCTATGCAATTCTCTATGCAAGAATACTGGAATGAATAGCCATTCCATTCTTCAGGGCATCTTCCCTACCCAAGGATTAAACCCTGATCTCCTGCATTGCAGACAGATTCTTTATGGTCTGAGCCACCAGGGAAGCTCAAAGTACAGAGAATCACCCTCCTTATGGCAAAGACACTCTGCATAGGCCCCAGCAAGATTTGAACTTGTGACCCCTGGTTTATAAGACCAGCACTCTGACCCCCAAACTATGGAGCTAAGTCATATATCTCTTTAATATCTTTAATATTTGATATCTTTAATATTCTTTCTGGACGGGACTTATTTCTCCACTGATCTCCAGTAGCATATTGGGCACCTAATGACCTGGGGAGTTCCTCTTTTGGTATCCTATCATTTTGCATGTTCATACTGTTCATGGGGTTCTCAAGGCAAGATACTGATCTTTAATATCAAGCAGAAATTTTGAATTATACATTTAGTCTGTGATTCATTTTGATGTACTTTTTTTATAAGGGCATGTCTGGTGGCTCAGTGGTAAAGAATCTGACTGCCAATGCAGAAGACCTGTGTTCAATCCCTGGGTTGGGAAGACCCCCTGGATAAGAAAATGGCAACCCACTCCAGTGTTCTTGCCTGGAGAATCCCATGGAGAGAGGAGCCTGGCTGTCCACAGTCCATAGGGTAGTGAAGACTTGGACACAACTGAGACTGAGCATGCAAGAGGCTTAAGCCCAGTCTCTTCCGTTTTTGTTCTATTTTGTTTTTTGGCTTCCGATGTCTCATTGCTCCAGTACTATCTGTTGTAAAGTCTATCCTTCCTGCATTGAATTGGTCTTGCATTTTTATTAAAAAAAAAAAATCAGTTGGGCATAACTTGTGCGGGCCTATTTATGGGTTATGTATTCTATTCCACTGATCTATACATTTATCCTTCTAAAATACCACACCATCCTGACTATTGTGAAAGTGAAAATGTTAGTTGCTCAGTCGTGTCTGTCTCTTTGTGACCCCATGAACTGTAGCCTGTCAGGCTCCTCTGTCTATGCAATTCTCTATGCAAGAATACTGGAATGAATAGCCATTCCATTCTTCAGGGCATCTTCCCTACCCAAGGATTAAACCCTGATCTCCTGCATTGCAGACAGATTCTTTATGGTCTGAGCCACCAGGGAAGCTCAAAGTACAGAGAATCACCCTCCTTATGGCAAAGACACTCTGCATAGGCCCCAGCAAGATTTGAACTTGTGACCCCTGGTTTATAAGACCAGCACTCTAACCCCCAAACTATGGAGCTAAGTCATGTATCTCTTTAATATCTTTAATATTTGATATCTTTAATATTCTTTCTGGACTGGACTTATTTCTCCACTGATCTCCAGTAGCATATTGGGCACCTAATGACCTGGGGAGTTCCTCTTTTGGTATCCTATCATTTTGCATGTTCATACTGTTCATGGGGTTCTCAAGGCAAGATACTGATCTTTAATATCAAGCAGAATGATTCCTACCACTTTATTTTTCAAAATTGGTTTTTAGCTATTCTAGTTACTTTGCCTTTTTGTACAAATTTTAGAATAATGCTGTTTGAATCTACAAAAACTCTTGCTGGGGATTTCAATAGAGATTGCATTAAAGCTGTGTATTGATTTAGGGATAAATTACATCTATGTTGAGTCTTTCAATCCACAAATACCATATATCCCTCAATTGTTTAGGTCTTTGATTTCTTTCTTCAATGTTTTATAAATTTCAGCATGAAAATTCTGTACATGTTTTGTTAGTTTATATCCAGGTATTCATTTTCTTTGTTGTGAATGGTATTGTGTTTTTAATTTTATTCTCCATATATCATTATTAGTATTGATATATAGAAATGTGATTAATGTTAAAAATATCAGTCTTACATTCTACAACCCTACTGAACTCACTTACTCTAGAAAGGACTTTGCTTTTTGCTTTGTTTTTGTGCATTCCTTGGGCTTTTTTACAAAGACGCTAATGTTATCTGAAAATAGGGACATTTAAATTTCCTTGTTTCTAATCTTAATGCCTTTTATTTCTTTTCCTTGCCCTACTACAACACGAAACTTCCAATACTACGTTGAATGAATTGTGAGAGTCTTATGTTGAATAAGGGGCTTCCCTGATGGCACAGGCAGTAAAGAGACTGCGGTGCAGGAGACCCAGATTCGAAATCTGGGTTGGGAAGATCCCCTGGAGAAGGGATAGGCTACCCACTCCAGTATTCTTGGGCTTCCCTTGTGGCTCAGCTGATAAGGAATCCACCTGCAATGCGGGAGACCTGACTTCAGTCCTTGGGTTGGGAAGATCCCTTGGAGAAGGGAAAGGCTACCCACTCCAGTATTCTGGCTAGAGAATTCCATGGACTGTATAGGCCACGGGGTTGCAAAGAGTCAAAGACGACTGAGCGACTTTCACTTTTTAGTTGTATAGGGTTTTTTTCATTCATTTTTGATTGTTTTTGTTCTTAGAAATTTTGCGTTAAGAAAGTTCCCCTTTATTCTTAGCTTTCTGAGAATTTTTTTCCTTATCACAGAAGGTTGTTGGATGTTGTCAAATGCTTTTTTGAAAATATAGGTTTTTGATCACAACAATTTGTTTGTAAGGCACTCAGGCAATAATTTTTGTAGGTGCTGAATCACCTTCCTCCAGATGGATACATGGCACCTGCAGGTAGTCAAAGCCAGCCTTGCCCGTGTGTTTTCCCTTTCAGCAACTTGTCTCATTGTGTTGGATGACAGTTTATTTTCCAGGGCTTTCAGAAACTTTGGAACATTTCAAAAATGTTTATTTTTCATGGGTCCCTGAGAAATGTGAAAGAACTTTATTTATTAAAGTTGAAATATTTTCATTATTCAGATCTCTCAGGTTTTTCCACTCAAGTCTTATTTCTGGTTTGAGAAAAGTGACTGGTTCAGAACCAACTGTCAAGTGGTGATACATGAGGGATCGTACAGTGATGTTGCTACAAAGTATGAACTGAGTTAGATTTCTCTGTTTTGGATTATCCCCACTGCCTGCCTTCGGAACTTTCTAAAATAACTTATTCATGTGACTCATCCACAGTGATGTGCTGGTAAAGCTTTAGTAACCAGCTCTCAGGATTGGAAGTGACCTCTGATTTCTGTGATGTAAAGAGGTTTCCCAGGTGGCCCTGGTGATAAAGAACCCACTCACCAATGCAGGAGATGCAAGAGACGTGGATTCGATCCCTGGGTTGGGAAGATCCCTTGCTGAAGGGAATGGCAACTCACTCCAGTATTCTTGCCTGAAAAATCCCATGGACAGAGGACCCTGGTGGGCTATAGTCCATGGGGTCGCAAAGAGTTGGACACGATTGAAGCAACTTAGCATTCATGTGTGATGTAAATGGTTCCACCATAGCAAATTTTAGGCATCATTATGATGTCACTGAGCATAGAGTTGGGACAAGATGAAAGGTACAAGCTGGCTCCAGCATACTGCTACTCACACATAACTCAGTATAATACTGGTGACAGCCATATCTAACGCAAACTGCCCAGGCACTCAGTTTCTCAGACTATTATGGGATTGTCACTTTTTTCTGAGTGTTTTTAAGAGTATATGAAAGAAAGGATAGGTGGTCAGCCCCACAGAAATGGACTTTAATGATTAGCACATACAACTTGGGAGGGGGGCTTTTTTCAATAGTTCATGTTTTTGTTACTGAGTAGTAGTCCTTGTATGGATGTACGGCTTTATACTCTTCACTTATTCTAGGGCAACTGAATCATCTCTAGCTTTGGCTTGAGAATAGAGCTATTATGAACTTTCACATGCAGGTTTTTATGTGCACATAACTATTTTAAAAATATGCCTTCATCAGTCTCCTCCCTCTGTCCCTCACCCAAAGCCTGAAATCCAGAAGTAATATTTTCCTTGTTTTTTCAAACTCCAATTCAAGATATAACAGCATTACTGGAAAAAGGCACAGTGGTGAAGAATCCGCCTCCCAATGCAGGAGATGCAAGAGATGTGGGTTCAATCTCTGGGTTGGGAAGATCCCCTGGAGTAAGAAATGACAACCCACTCCAGTATTCTTGCCTGGAAAATTCCATGGACAGAGAAACCTGGAGGGCTACAGTCTGTGGGATCTCAAAGAGTCAGACACGACTGAATGAATGAGCATGCACACACACATTTGTGTAATTCCACCCTTGGCAAAGATACATTAGAATTTTAAGAGATGTTGGCCATTGGAAGCTCATGTCTAAATATGGTCCGGTCTTGACCCACGTGTTAATCGTAACAAAGTGCTTTTTAGTGTTCACATAGAGCATAACGGGGGTGGTTAGCTATCCTAATGGCTTTTAGGACCTGCTAATATCTTCACCCCATTAGCATGAACTTCTGTTCAAATTCTAAGTCAGATAGAATGAAGCAAATAAACCCAAAAGCCATGTCCTGCACTGATGTGGCTGAGCAACTCTGATTATACGCTCTTTGAGATACATCTTCGATTCCTGTGTTGACTGATGCTGAGCTGGCATCGTGAGTATAAGGATTTTCATTTCTCTGAAGCATTACCTTTTTGAGGGGGCAAAATTGCTAAGTAATTAACAGTGTGAGTCCAGGGCAGACAGCCTGGGTTCGAAATCCAGCTATGTGGGTATTAGATGTGGGAACTTGGGGGAAGTTCTGTCACCTCTCGTACTCAGGTTTATCATTTGTCAAATGAGGGTAAAGATAATATTTACTTCATACAGTTGTTATCAAGATTAAGTGAGATAATGTGTAAAGCACCTAGAAAAATGTTTAGTACATAGTAAACGTTCAGTACCTCGTCATCATCGCCATCATGATGCTCGTATTGGAGTCAGGAGAATCTCAGGGCTCATTCTCTCCCTTAAGGAAGGAGCCATTGACTTCCTCACAACCTTGGCTCTCCTTTCTTTGTGTCATGTAAGGTGCCTCAGTTCCACCCCACAGCTCCCGCCTTCCTGGAGTGAATACACTATACAAAGTTAGTGAATACACTAACCTGCATTGGATGCTGGGAGTGTTGCTCACTCCTGTCTCAGGGCTGGTAGGCAAACAGAATCCAGTTGAGTGACTTGCAAGGTATGCCCTTGGATCCCACTCTACTGCCTGCCACCCGCTCTGCTCCACCCGCTCTGCACAGAAAGGGGGCCTCATAGGCCACAGGCCCGGGCTCAGCTCTTAGCTTGCATGTCTCTAAACCCTGGTATTCCTCCAGGGGAGAGAGGAGCTGTTTCCTGCCCCCAGCACCCACCACCTTGCTTTTTTTCAGCTTCTTCTGCAGGTCTTTTCTCTCTACCCAATCCAGACTCATTGCCCTGTGGTACCTCCTTCAACTCAGGGACTTGGGTTTTCTCTACACACAGCAGGGAGCATTCTGCACATATGTGGGTTGGCAGCACTTCCCAGAGCTCCTACCAGATCCTCTAAATCCCACTAGTCTGCAACTCCTTAAGGCTGAAGAGTGTTAATCTTCGTGTCCTGCTAAGACCCAGAAAAGTGCCTCTATATAGTATATCAATATTTATTAAATGAATGCTTGAATAAATGATGAATTTCTAGAGAGCACTGGAGGTGGGGGAAATGCCCTGCTAACACGGGTCCTTGCTACCTCCCAGGCATCAGCCTTCTGCTGGAAGGTTGGCCCGTAATCCTGCAGCACTCTTCGGCTGCTGATTTTCCAACTGTGGCTTTACACCTGTTTCATTTTACAATATTTATTGGGAAAGCACTTTAGCTGCTTATTATAGTCAGATATCATCCATGACAAGCCATTTTCCTTGAATTAGCCCAGTGAGAAATATTTCTAAAGGCGTTAAATGAAATCATCCAGACATTTCCCATGGCCAGCTGGACCCGGCAGCCAGTTCAGTCCCCGGGCTTGAATACAGAGCGGAATGTGTTTTACTCCAAGCAGCAAACTGCTACTAATTCTCACACTAATAAATGGGGCTTTAGCAAATTCTCCTAAGCAAAAGCAACAGGAGAATTTATAACTTTCAGTAAATTAAATGAGATAATGCAGTGCCTGGCACATAGTAAGCAGTCAGTAAGTGCTAACTGTTATGTCTCTGGACAACACTACCGAGAATTGTTGCAGAAAATATAACTAAAAAAGATGGGGGCTGATAGGGAAAATATTTTCAAAGGTTAGTAGAAAGATCATTTAAATAATTATTTCCTTGAAGTTAGGAATAAAGATAATGCTGAAAAAAGAAAATCATTTAATAAAAATTAAAGGGATGAAAATAGAGTTAGGAGATTGCTAGGAAGCTCATAGGCAACGTACATTTTATAACATGTATTTAAAAACATGAATTACATGCACTCACCCTGGAAAATTTCACTCACTCAATCAAATCACACTGTCTCAAACTGGTGTTACAAAAATTTTGAAATACACCAAAACAGCAACACCAACAAGGCAGAAGTAGAAAATTGTGCTTACATCCGTACGTAATCATTTCAAAGGGTTTTGGGTAAATGCAGAAATCCTCACTGAAACTTGAACTTACAAAACACGTGTTGCATAGCTCTGTGATTCCGTCCTGGCTGTCCTGAAATAACGCCTGTGATGCTATCAACATGCCTGAACACATGGGACTTGCGTAGGGAAACTCATTAACTCCAAGGTCGGGATCCTTCCTGGCTTCCTGATGCCACTCTTTCTTTACTTTGGTTGTTAAAGAAGAAAATATTGATTTTAACCAGACTGAAACTGGTTACCAGCTCTGCTTTTACTAATGCCTTTTCAAAGTACTGCTTTATTCCCATTAATTTTGGATGTTTCTGTTTTTTATAACTTGAGTTTATAAACCTGAAAATGGAATTTTATAGTGTGATGCCTCTTGATGATTACCTTTTATTCCTGGGTGAACAGAAGGCTGATTCTCACCCAGCCTTTGATCAGGAGCAGTGATCTTGGAGGAAGAAAAATATAATGCGATTTTAGCAGCCAGCGATACTGGGTCATTAGCTGAAAGGGAGATATGACCCAAGGTTTTTTTCCTAATTAAAAAAATGTTTATTTTTTAAAAACCACTTTATTGAAGTATGATTGACTTGTAAAAAATTGTACATATTTATTGTATACAGCTTGATGAGTTTGAGGATAAATCACTTTCAAAGCCACAAGACATATTTATCACCTTCTGGAAGGGGCTGCTTTTCTTTTGCCTCCTTTATTATTACTGTTATTAATATTATTATCTTGTATGTACTTGTGTGTGGTAAGAGCCCTGAAGATGCATCCTCTTAGAAAATTTTAGGTACTGTTGGCTGTGAGCACTATGCTGGAGGGTAGATCTCTTGGATGATGTTCTATTAGAGCAAGACTGGTGGGCAAGCCAAGGGGAAGAGAGGTTAACCACAGCACAGAATTCCTGACAGAGCCTGCTTTAAAGGCGGCCATGAGATAGTGCCAGCTGAGACCATGGGGAGCAGACCAGCGAGCACACTGGGCGAAAGCCGCTCGGATGAATGAGGGCTGCGAGACACAATGGTGTGGAGCCGATTTTGTCCTGAGTCAGAGTCTACAGTGTAGCAGGACGGCGTCTCCCCACCTCCATCCAAGAAAAAGTGGAGTATTTCACTCTAGCAAAAAGCTAGAAATAAATCATACTTTTGCTTTAAAAGTATACCTCTGAAGTAGTTGGAGGAAGTTTTCAGTAAATACATCCTGAACAGAGGCAGTTGGCATAAAAACAAGATCATTAGAACACTTGTCTAGGTAACTTACTCATAGTATAAGAAAAAGCCTAGTTTCCTCCCTGAATTTATGGCTGGCCAGAGCCAATTACAGTTATGTATTTTAAACCACAGGAAAAAATCAGTAACTTTTTTTAAATATGGGAAACTTAGTTTTAAATAAATAAACAATGGCAACAGAAATCCACAAGCATTTTTTTCCATAAGCACTTTTTTTCAGATGTTGGCAAAAACAATAGCAACAAAAATTTTATAAATGAATAAACAATAAACAAACAATGGCAGCAAAAATCCACAAGCATTTTTTTCAGATGTTGGCAATAAAAAAGCAGTATTTTTTTTAATGAAAATAAAAGCCTTTTATGGTTTATCTAGGATTAAAATTAACATGAACTTACATTTTTGACACATTCTATCATAGCAACATATTAAGCACAAACAACTTTCTTCCTTTGGATTTAGAAGCAGTGCTTAAACAGAACCACTAATTGACGTTTAGTGAAAAATAATTTATGGTACATTTTATTCTCTTATTGCTATATAACTGATTTAAAATAATGAGGCTCATGAAAGGATATGACCTGGACCATAAAATGTACTTATTAGAGTTGTTTGTTAAATCATGATGGGGAAATTCTCACCTCTTAATAAGTGTAAGTGCAATACAAAGCAGGGTGAAGATGGGGTATGGCTCATCTCCTGGTAGCACTTAGCTCTCGCTCTCTCTCTCTCCAGATGTCAGGAAACAGTGTATTTGAATGCCCAACCTCCCTCGTGTCTCCTGCTATTAGAATCTAATCTGGCATCCAGACATAGTGAAGTCACTGTCAGAGTAGAAACAAGATCCTATCCACGGATCCTATCTGAATTCTAACAGACCCAGAAGATAGTACCAGCATCCCCAGGATCACCAAAGTCAAGGGCTAGGCAGGAAATGCCCCTCTCAGGGCCGCACTGGCGTAGAACCTCATTTATGTATGTATGTATTCATCCATTCTTTTGTTTGTTCATCCCTCAATGTGCCTAAGCATCTACAATGCCCTGTCTAGGAACTCAGTGTGAACTCCAGAGTGAACAGAGCAGATGTGGTCTCCACCCTTGTGGAGCTGGAAGATGTGAAGAGGAATGTGCTTGATGCTTTGATGTGGGAGGCTAGAGTACACTGAGAGCTCTAAATTCTGGGAACAGAGTAGAGAGGAAAACACCAAAGATGGGGGACTCTGGATGCCACAGAGGATGGGGAGGCAGGTGATAGGACATCTGGATCCCCTAAGAGAATTATAAACCCAGCTGGATGGTGTTTTACTGATCACAGGCACTGCTATCAGGAGCATTCTGGGCCAAGGAAGTACTAGTCACTGCAACCTGAAGAACTATAGGGGTGCTAAAAGGCCTATGGAATGAGCAGGGACCGGGGCAGGTGGAAGAGGCTGCCAGAAGTGGGACTTCTGAGATCAGGGTCAATTGGCTGAGACTATAGCAGGCTTGTCTCCAGATGGGATAATCAGACAGCCACTCTAGGCTTGCAAATATCTGTCTTTAATAGTATATACCCAAGGGTGCAATTGAAGATGTCAACATATAGCCTCCTTTTAAGTGTGTTAACTTGGGCAGCCCTACACTGGTTGAGTTGCATGGGAGCCCCACACCTTTCTGGGATGGCCACCGTGGTGGTATACAGTGGTTGCTCTCATGGGTGAGGTTTGCTCATTACCTGAACAAAAAGACCAAGATAGCCAGTTGTACTTCCAGAGCCTCTGTTCAGAGGGCAGGCAGTACCTGCCACATCACTGAAGTCCCAGTTAGGATCCAGCAGATCAGCAACGGAGGGGCACCTGAGAATCCTTCTTGTCACTATAATGTCACATAACCTCTGTCCTTTCCAGCCATACAGCTGGACACTTCTATTAGTGAGAAGGTGTGAGAGAGAAATGAATAGGAGAGATTAAGTGAAAAGGCAGAGGAACCAGAGATCAAACTGCCAACATCTGTTGGATCATAGAAAAAGCAAGAGAATTCCAGAAAAAATCTACTTCTGCTTCATTGATGACACTAAAGCCTGAGACTGTGTGGATCACAACAAACTATGGAAAATTCTTCAAGAGATAGGAATACCAGATCACCTTACCTGCCTCCTGAGAAATCTGTATGCAGGTCAAGAAACAACAGTTAGAACTGGACATGGAACAACAGACTGATTCAAAATTAGGAAAGGAATATGTCAAGGCTGTATATTGTCACCCTGCTTATTTAACTTACATGCAGAATACATCATGCGAAATGCCAGGCTGGATGAAGCACAAGCTGGAATCAAGATTGCTGGGAGAAACATCAATAACCTCAGATATGCAGATGATACTACCTTCATGGCAGAAAGCCAAGAGGAACTAAAGAACCTCTTGATGAAAGTGAGAAAGTGAAAAAGCTGGCTTAAAACTCATGGCATCCAGTCCCATCACTTCATAGCAAATAGATGGGGAAACAATGGAAACAGTGACAGACTTTATTATATTGGGCTCCAAAATCACTGCAGTTGGCGACTGAAGCCATGAAATTGCTCTTTGGAAGAAAAGCTATGACAAACCTAGATAGCATATTAAAAAGCAGAGACATTACTTTGCTGACAAAGGTCTGTCTAGTCAAAGCTATGGTTTTTCCAGTAGTCATGTATGGATGTGAGTTCACTTCAGTTCAGTCGCTCAGTCATGTCCGACTCTTTGCGACCACATGAATCGCAGCACGCCAGGCCTCCCTGTTCATCACCACCTCCCGGAGTTCACTCAGACTCATGTCCATCGAGTTCGTGATGCCATCCAGCCATCTCATCCTTGGTCGTCCCCTTCTCCTCCTGCCCCCAATCCCTCCCAGCATCAGAGTCTTTTCCAATGAGTCAACTCTTCGCATGAGGTGGCCAAAGTACTGGAGTTTCAGCTTTAGCATCATTCCTTCCAAAGAAACCCCAGGGT
>SJYT01068936.1:370527-391965 GCA_006410635.1 Cephalophus harveyi
TGCAGTCCAAGGGACTCTCAAG
The DNA here is from genome assembly GCA_006410635.1 of Cephalophus harveyi. Lineage (NCBI taxonomy): Eukaryota > Metazoa > Chordata > Mammalia > Artiodactyla > Bovidae > Cephalophus > Cephalophus harveyi. The sequence goes on from SJYT01068936.1 coordinate 370,550, forward strand.
AGTCTTCTCCAACACCACAGTTCAAAAGCATCAATTCTTCGGTGCTCAGCCTTCTTCACAGTCCAACTCTCACATCCATACACGACCACAGGAAAAACCATAGCCTTGAAACACACAAAATTTTAAGTGTGCTTTGATTCTATTTATGTAAAATTATGTGTGTGTACTCATACATAAAAATGTCTGAAAAGGGGTTCACCAAAATGTTAACATGGGTTGTGATACCAGGTAACTTTTTTTTCACTTTCTCCTTCATGCTTTTCTGAATTGAATTAATATATTTCTATATTGAGAAATGTTTTGTTTTTATTGAAGCTATTTTAAATCTAAGAACTTCTAGAAAACAAATTCTAGTAGTTTTTGGGAGTTGAATAATCATTTACTAAATTTCCTCCATGTTATTCTTCTGCTTGATTAAGAAGCCAAATCCTTTTGAGAGATGGATTGTCTAGTTGAGCAGTTTTTAGAAACAGCATTCTCCCACTGAGATGCTACCTGACAACTTCCTACAGTCAAGCATGCTAGGTGACTGCGATTTCACAGCATAAAGAAATGATCCTTCTTCTTTGACATTGTTATGGCAGACACTCCAAGAGTCCATGGGGACCCTGGCCCTTTCCATGCGCTAGGGACTCCTTAGAGATACAAAGGGGGGGGGGAATAACTCATGAAAGTTGTCGATATTATTTTAATTTTTTAAAGTATAGGATAGAAGCTAAATCATCAGAGGAACAGGTGAGGACATGAAGAGCAGAGCTCTTTGGGTCAAGAGTGACACTGGAGTGTATATCTTAGCTCATTCATGTTTATCATTGGGAATTTGGAGGTCAGTGTCAGAGCATAATCTTTCCAATGAAAATTGCATACCAAGCTGTCAGCAGCTGGTGTATCAGAAAGCCTTCCCGGAGCTGGTGGTACAACACAAAGACCTAATCAAAAACAGGGTGGAATTAAATATGTGAAAATACCACTCTTTCCTCTCTAGGCCTGGGTAGCCAACAGCACATTTATTGAGTGAGAAGGAATCCTTGTAGACCCTATACAGCTTACCAGTTTATATCCTAAAGTTACAGGATATTGGAAGGAAGTTGTTTTTTAATCTAAAATGTGTTTAGAGTTCCTAAATTTGGTTTAGCATTTTATGATTGAATTTTCTTGAGGAGTCAAGGAGCTTCTGGGTCCTGACTATATGCTAGGCATATTGAGAACTGTTTCAGAACAAATGTCTGCTTTGGGTGGTTCAGACATAAATCCTGGCTCATTCTCCAACCTCATACTCTTCCACACTTGCTATTTTGGGCTCGACCCCAGCCAGGACCCAACCACACTAGACTCCTTTGCTGTTCCTTAAACACATCAAGCATGCTCTGATTTCAAGGTGTGTTTCCTTTCTTTCCTCTTCCTACATCTTCTCAGCTCAAACATTACCAAGCAGAGTGGACTTCCCCACAAAGATAGCACCCCATTCCTGACCCAGGTGCTCTGATAGCCCCTTTACTCTGCTTTGTTTTACATATAGCACTTATCCCATCCTGATATATTGCATATGTGTGTGTTTGTCTACTCCCTCCAGAGCGTCAGCTCCATGAATATAACTACTGTCTGTTTCATTCACTACTGTTTCCCTGGTATCAGCAGTGCCTGGCACATAGTGAATACTTCATAACATTTTGTTGAATGAAAGAAGGAATGCTTGAATTCAATTTCCCTAATGGACATGTTCCTGGGCAATTGTGTATAAATTAATTATTATAAATGGAACATGATTTTTATTGAAATATAGTTGATTTACAATATTGTGTTAATTTCTGGTGGAACATATTTTAAATGCATTAGGGGAAAGCTATTGTTCAAACGAATCCTATCTTTCATCAATCCTATAAAGGGGATTAGAATTCCTACTTGGCCTTTTGTTTAGACCTACGTTTTAGAGTTAGACTTTTCTTCAAGCAAGATCTCCCTATATATGGCTATATGCATGATGGAGAACATTCCAAAGGCCATCGACTCATCTGGGCTTTCTGCATAGATGATCAGAATAGTGATCATTCTTCCTAGGTTTGTTTATTGGTACCTAAAGAAGACCAGCAGAACTGAAGAGCTTGCAAAATAGTAGTTGGAAGGAGGGATAATATGAAAATATTAACAACCAGTATTGTTCTCATCCCCTGCTTTGTTAACCCTTTAGTTGATGGACCCTGGGGAGTTGACACCAGGTGGCACATGCTGGTGTCTCTATGCTGATCATCAGCTCCGTGGGAAGGAGTTTGCAGAGACTGCTTAGGCAATAAGCAGGTAGATTTCATTCTTCAGTGTCAAAGCCACATGCCCCCACTTGGCTGTAGGGATCTTCCTGGCATGGGCTGGGAGCACCTGGCCTGGGCCTGCACTTGGTGAGTGCTTAATTAACATCTGATCAATGAATTCATTATCTGAGAGAACTTGGTGAAAACCTAACTTGAAAGTGTTTTTTTCATCTGTGGAGGTACTTTTATCATTGGCACAGTTAGGGCTTTCTCACAATAGCAGCGTGGGAGGCCCAGTTCTTTCTTCCAGTCACCAGAAGAGGGTAAGAATAAGGTCTGGGTGGGACAGAGCCAGGTTTTGTGGGACCAGAGCTGTTCACACAGTGGGTGGCCCTGAGTGAGAGGAAGAGCAAGAAATTAGGCCCAAGGTCTGGGAAGCAAGGTGGAAGCTTTTATTTCAGGAGTTTGATGGTTGATCTGCTTCTGGGGCTGGGTGTTCTGCACCCTCTGGGATCCAGCTTTATCGAGGACTCCCAGGCTGGGCTCACTGAGAATCTGCTTGCAAGAACAGAGTGCTCCCTGGGAACAAACCTGTTCTAAGGGAAGGTCTGTGTGCTTAGTCTCTCAGTCGTGTCTGACTCTTTGTGACCCCATGGACTGTAGCTTGCCAGGCTCCTCTGTCCATGGGAGCCTCAGGCAAGAATACTGCAGTGGATTGCCATCTCCTTCTCCTGGGGATTGTCCTAAGACAGGGACAGGGATCGAAGCTGCACCTTCTGCGTCTCCTGCATCACTGGTGGATCATTTACCCACTGAGCCATGGGGGAAGGGTCAGGCCTATTATTAACAATGCCTGAGTTATCAGAGAACTGATTCTGAGAAGCGTATGAGGGCTTTTCCTCAGAACTGGCTCCTGTCTGGCTCTGTATAGTATTAATATTACAGCTCAGAGCGGCACTCCTGGTACCCAAAGGTAAAGTGCAAAACGTGACAGGGGAGGTGTCCTGCTACCTCTGTTAGAAGAGAGCTTCAGTGCCCAGACAGTGATGCTGCCACACGAAGGTGGGCACAGCTTGGAGCTGCCCCAGGACTCCAGTCCAGTCGTCTTCTCGTCACCTCACAGGCAGCAGTGGAAGCTGATGGATTTTACATTAACAATCACACTTGCCTTTCACGAAGTCCACAGGTATGTGCTGGCTGGCTGTACAGACATTCCTTCTAATTCTTACAGGAACCCTTGCAAGGGAAGTATTGTTGACTTCACTTACAGGTGTAGGAGGATGGCATATCTGCTCAGAAGACACTCAGTTCACAAAGGCAATGTAAACCCTTTTCTCCAGCTGACTTGAGCTTCCTAACGTATCCCCAGCCTGCTGGATAGCACGAAACGGAGTCTTACCAGTTAATAACACCTCAGTCCCTTCTGGTTTATAGCCTCTTTCCTAGTCGGGGTTTTCTAAGTTGAATTCCCTATCAGGGCTGTTCTAATTAGTCTCTTTTGGATGGCTCATTCTCCCTCAGCGAACGTGTGCTCTTGCTGCATTTCTCGTGTCCCCCATTCCCCAAAGACGGTCCCGGGTATTGGCAGGACTCACTGGGCTTCCACAGTCAGGGGATGGGGCTTCCGGACACTTGTTGCTGTACTGTTGGGCTGGCTGACCAGAGAGGGTCAGTGGGGCCTATCTGGTCTTCCAGGGTCATATGAGTCTCACATGGCTGAGGTCTGATCATCTGTTTTGTTGTGAAGTCTGCAGTAGGTGATCACCTGTCTGTGCTGAGGTTCATGGAAATTTCCTGAATGCCATACGTGGGCCATGGGGGGCCCAGAGAGCAACCTCGGGCTGCCTTCCATGGGAGGACACTGCACTGACTCGTTGCTCTCCCCGCCTCTCTCATCCTGATCCTTGGGCTCCAGAGGGCCATGGCTTCCCCTGCTGCTCAGCCACCTGTGCGTCCTCTCCCGCCTCGGCATGTAGTACAGCCCTATGATACAGCCCTGGGGTCTTCCTACTCCTTTGCTGTGTGTCCTTTCAAAAACTTCTGGGAAGCAATGACCTCCTCTTTAGGTTGGTATCAGATGTTTTTCATCTAAATGAAAGAGTTGCAAAAGGATGTAATTTCTGGCATATTGTAAATGTTGACATTTTAGAATAAAGCTGTTATAGCACTCCTTTAAATTTACCTAGTGGAATCAAAATACCATAGTGATTTAATACCCATGGTTCAAAAAACACAGGAACAAGCTATTTTTTTAAGTTGGAAATTTTACAGTGTTTCTTTTCCTCCTTGGAAATTGTATTTCCATTTTACTTCTTTTGCATAACTTTATCCTAATGTGATATATATTTATGCTTGAAAGTTTTTTTTAATTAATCACCTTATCATTTGCTCTTCAACAAAAATATGTATATACATTGAAAATTTTAAAATGCTTATTTTGGGGGAGGTTACCACAGGACTCTATGAGAAAATTTATTATGGGTTAAGTTCTCAGTGGAATTATTATTAGTACACAATTGATCAAGGCCATACACACACACACACATACACACACACACATATACATATTACATAGTTTAGTGTTAGTCTCTCAGTCATGTCTGATTCTTTGCTGTCCCATCAGGCTCCTCTGCCCATGGAATTCTCCAGGCAAGAATACTGGAGTGGGTTTCCATTTCCTTCTCCATTACATAGTTTAATGGTTAATTATTAAACATAATAATTGTGCTAGAAATGTATCTCTTAATGCAATGGATGGGAGAGTTATTAAGGTAATTCAAGTGGGCTTTGTAGATACTAATACTTCTGTGTCCCTTTTTTTGTTGCTAGAGGTTCTTCACTGTAGGAAAATGCATCTTAGTAAGCCTTGAGGCCGTTTCCTTTATTTGACTTGTCTACTTTTCTCTGTACAGTGAGCAAAGAGGGAGGTGGGAAAGTGTGGCAGACAACACTGATAACTCTACAGTTCTCCAGATGGCAGTTCCTTGCACAGTGAGGAGTTTCTGGAATTTTCTGAAGATCCCAATCCCCAGCCCGGGCTCCCCGTTAAAAGGGGAGTGGCTCCCATTGGCTCCACCCTCTCCTCTGGGACACTGAATCTCTTGCGAATTGCTGTCTTAGAAGAAACATAGCATGCATGAATGCTAAGACTCTTTTGCAACCCCATGGACTGTAGCCCACCAGGCTCCTCCGTCCATGGAATTCTCCAGGCAAGAATACTGGAGTGCATTGCCATTCCCTTCTCCATGAGATCTTCCTGACCCAGGGATTGAATCTGGGTCTCCCACATTGCGGGCAGATTCTTTACTCTCTGAGCCACCAGGGAAGACCTCAGAAAACTGCAGGAAAATACAAATAAAAACTACTGCTTAATAAATATCAATAGATTAGCTGTAACATAGAGATGAGTAAATCAAGGCCTGGAGATTTTTAAATAGCTCATTGGTTGGTGGCAGAGGAGGAATTTGATTTCAGGTCTGGAATTTTTCGTTTTACAGGATTGTGTTTTCAAAGCCAGCCTGTGGATTGCTGCATCAGCATTATCTAAGTCTCTTTTTGAGGTGATTTACAATTCCTGGGTGCTACCTCTAGTGGTTCTAGAGCTGGGGTTTGAAAGTTTTTTTCTTTAAGAGCTCCTCAAATGCTTCTGCTGCAGGGGCAGAGTTAGGTCACAGAGCACACCTTGAGAAGGGCCTGTGATTTGTTAATGAACAGAGAACGCCCTCTCCCTGACTCAGTCTTGAGATCTAAGAGCTGGAGGGACTTGGCGGGAGACAGAAATCAAGGTTTCCTAACTCTGAGTGGAGGTGCTCCAGACAGGTACGTTCTTGGTTTGTTGACCGGTTTGTTGGTACCACTAAAATGGCCCAGCTTTGAAGCCCAGATGACTAAGGTCTAGGAATCCTGGGTCACAGGGATATTAAGGACGGGCAGTAAGCAGCCTTTTCCTCCTGCGGGTTCTTAACGGAGCTACTTCTCTTTATTTTTAAATTTATTTGGCGGCACCAGGTCTTAGTTGCAGCATGTGGAATATTTAGTTTCAGAATGTGACCCCTAATTGGGGCATGTGGGATCTAGTTTCTTGACCAAGGATCAAACCTAGGCCCCCTGCACTGGGGCCTTGGAGTCTTAGCTACTGGACCACCAGGAAGTCCCTAACAGGGCTACTTTCAAGGTACCTTCCCAGGTCCCTGGGGTTCTCCTTCTGATCCCTGAATCTCTGTGGCCCTTAACAGTCAGTCTGGGAGCAAATTCAAGGTCTTGGGAAGACCAGTTGCTGTCTATATCCCATTTAGAGAATTAGATGTCCTCCTGTGACCCCCTTTCTCTGCTAAATTCAGCTGGAGGACGTCCTCCGTGCCTGCCGTGCCCCTCTCTGGACAGCTCGCTGCATCAGGTTTCCCCAGCAGCTGTTCTGGCCTTGACAGTCCCTGAGACTAATTGCCTACTTTGCAGGGCAGCTGGGAGGGAGGGTTAAATTCTCTCCTGAAAATCTTGGCATTTTCTGCTTGGGTGGAAGGACTTTGAAGAAAACCTGGTATCATCAACAGTCACCAGGCTCCAAATCCAGCTCAGGGCCTACACCCTGCTTCAAGCCCAGTTTGGGAGAACAGATTTAATACTTGCCTCCTTCTAGCAAGGTGCTACTGGAAGGGGTTTTCATATCCGGCAGGGCCAGAGGGTGAATATGACAACAGAGGGAGAGAGAGGAGACCTATTTATCACCATGTTGTCACTTTAAGGGAAAACAAGCTTTATTCCCACTTGCCACAGGGCCCAGGTGGATGCCAATTGAGTTACTAAATTTCTGTCTGAAAAATGGTGCCCAGTACTAGAGCATTCAGGGGACATAAATAATGAGAAACAGCAGCAAAGCAATAAACCATCAGGTTGCAGTTCTTGACTGGGCATGCTGCTCCAGCCCCAAGGCCTGCATTTGTCTCCCTGTCTTCTTCTGGAGATGTTCCCTGGACCTGCAGTCCAAGGGACCCTCCCCGACTTCACTAGGTCCGTGCTGCCAAGCTCTCATGAGACCCAAATTTTACACCAAAGCGCCACCTCTCCACCCTATCAACTCAGTTTTACTCTTTCTCTGCCAACTCTGGCAATTGGCTCGTGAGAAATCCTGTTAGATTTTTTTTGTCCTCTTAAAAACACTCTCTCCACACTTCATAAAGGTTGCAAAAAGGTACAGTAATGATCTGGCAGGCATTTACCAAGTGAGACAAACTTTCCATTGTGAAGGCTACTGCTCCTCAGTTTAGTTGAATGTGGAAGGCATAGAATTCCTTACCTGACTTCCTGAAACTTCATAAGATGTGACAGGGAAATAGAATATTAGGGGCCCTGGGGATTTGGTCCTGGGTCTCATTAAGATCATTGAAACTTATGGCATATCTGCATTGGAGGGAGTTGAAGGAGAATCATAAGGAAGATTCAAAGTTTGGACTGTTTAATGTTGTGATTTCCTTAAAAGCATAAAAGGGCAGAGGGAATAATGGGCATATTTTCCAGCTAGCAAAAATTCCCCATCCCCAATGAGAAGCAGAGTGTAAATGCTTAAATTTTTATTCTTAAATCTTAAGAAATAATTTAATTTTAACTCTTCTGCCTAATGACAGGAGAGTGATCTCTGACCACAGAGAATAATCAGGGTCCCTAAGACTTTATATTTTGGGCTCCAAAATCACTGCAGATTGTGACTGCAGCCATGAAATTAAAAGATGCTTACTCCTTGGAAGAAAAGTTATGACCAACCTAGATAGCATGTTGAAAAGCAGAGACATTACTTTGCCAACAAAGGTCCGTCTAGTCAAGGCTATGGTTTTTCCTGTGGTCATGTATGGATGTGAGAGTTGGACTGTGANGTCAATCCTAAAGGAAATTAGTCCTGAATATTCATTGGAATATTAAAAGACGCTTACTCCTTGGAAGAAAAGTTATGACCAGCCTACATAGCATATTCAAAAGCAGAGACATTACTTTGCCAACAAAGGTCCGTCTAGTCAAGGCTATGGTTTTTCCTGTGGTCATGTATGGATGTGAGAGTTGGACTGTGAAGAAGGCTGAGCACCGAAGAATTGATGCTTTTGAACTGTGGTGCTGGAGAAGACTCTTGCGAGTCCCTTAGACTGCAAGGAGATCCAACCAATTCATTCTGAAGGAGATCAGCCCTGGGATTTCTTTGGAAGGACTGATGCTAAAGCTGAAACTCCAGCACTTTGGCCACCTCATGTGAAGAGTTGACTCATTGGAAAAGACTGTGATGCTGGGAGGGATTGGGGGCAGGAGGAGAAGGGGACGACAGAGGATGAGATGGCTGGATGGCATCACTGAATCGATGAACATGAGTCTGAGTGAACTCCGGGAGTTGGTGATGGACAGAGAGGCCTGGAATGCTGCGATTCATGAGGTCGCAAAGAGTCAAACACTACTGAGTGACTGAACTGAATTGAATCAGTGAGTTTAGAAAAGTTGCAGGATACAAAATCAATACACCAAAATCACTTACATTTCTATATACTCACAATACAAAATCAGAAAGAGCAATTAAGGAATAAATCCCATTCACAATTGCACCAAAAGAGTTAAATATCTAGGAATAAACTTACCTAAGGAGATAAAAGAACTGTACACAGAACATTATAAGACACTAATGAAAGAAATCAAAGAAGACATAAACAAATGGAGATATATTCCATGTTCCTGGTGGGAGGAATCAATATTTTAAATGACTATATTACAATATGCAATCTACAGATTCAATGTGATCCCTATCAAATTACCAATGATATTTTTCACAGAAGTAGAACAAAAAATTTCACAATTCATATGGAAACACAAAAGACCCCAAATAGCCAAAAACAGTCTTGAGAAAGAAGAAAGGAGCTGGAGGAATCAACCTTCCTGAATTTAGATTCTGCTATAAAGCTACAGTCATCAAGACAGCATGGTACTGGCAGAAAAACAGTAATGTAAACCAATGGAATGGAACAAGATGGAAAGGGCAGAAATAAACCCATGCAGCTATGGGTACATTATTTTTGACAAAGGAGGGAAGAATATACAATGGGGCAAAGATAGCCTCTTCAATAAATGGTGCTGGAAAAGCTGGACAGCTACATGTTCAAGAATGAAATTAGAACACTTCCTAACACCATACACAAAGATAAGTTCAAAATGGATTAAAGACCTAAATGTAAGATCAGAAGCTGTAAAACTCTTAGCAGAAAACATTGACAGAACACTCAATTACATAAGTCACAGCAAGATCCTCTATGACCCACCTCTTAGAGTAACAGAAATAGAAACAAATGTAGACAAGTGGGACCTAATTAAACTTAAAAGCATTTGCACAGCAAAGGAAACTATAAGCAAGGTGAAAAGACAACTCTCAGAATGGGAGAAAAGAATAGCAACTGAAACAAACAACAAAGGATTAATTTTCAAAAATACTAGCAGCTCATACAATTCAATACTAGGAAAACAAACAGCCCAATCAAAAAGTGGGAAAAAGACCTAAACAGATATTTCTCCAAAGAAGTCATACAGATGGATAACAAACCCATGTAAAGATGCTCAACATCACTCATTAGAGAAATGCAAATCAAAGCCAAAATGTGATGTCACCTCATATTGGTCAGAATGGCCATCATCAAAATGTCTATGCACAATAAATGCTGGAGAGGGTGTGGACAAGAGGAAACACTCAGGCACTGTTGGTGGGAATGTAAATTGATACAGCCACTGTGGAAGATGGTTTGGAGAACCCTTAAAAAACTAGGAATAAAACCACCATATGACCTAGCAATCCCACTCCTAGGCAAATACCCAGAGGAAACCAAAATTGGAAAAGACATATGTATCCCCATTGTTCAGTGCAGCACTATTTGCAACAGCTAGACCATTGAAGCAACCTAGATGTCCATTGACAGAAGAATGGATAAAGAAGTAGAGGTGCATATACACAATGGAATATTACCCAGCCATAAAAAGGAACGTATTTGAGTCAGTTCTAAAGAGTTGGATGAACCTAGAACCTATTATACAGAGTGATGTAAGCCAGAAAGAGAAAAATAAATATTGTATTCTAATGCATATATACGGACTCTAGAAAAATGGTCCTGAGGAATTTATTTGCAGGGCAGCAATGGAGAAACATACATAGAGAATAAACTTATGAACATAGGTAGAGGGGAGGAGAGGGTGAGATGTGTGGAAAGAGTAGCATGGAAACTTAAATTAGCATATGTAAAATAGATAGCCAAAGGGAATTTGCTGTATGGTTCAGGAAACTCAAACAAGGGCTCTGTATCAACCTAGAGGGGTGTGATGGGGAGGGAGATGGGAGAGAGGTTCAAAAGAGAGGGAATATATGTATACCTATGGCTGGTTCATGTTGAAATTTACAGAAAACAGCAAAATTCTGGAAAGCAATTATCCATCAATAAAAGATAAATAAATTGCACACACAAAAAAAGCAGCACAGTTGTTTTGTGAAACAATCAAGGGTAATTCTGTCAAATTCTGTTAATTATACTTCCCAGAGTTGGAGGATTAGATGGAACAATGGTCATATTGTGCCCCTTTTAGAGTCTCTTTTTCTGTCATAGACAATATGGCTGTTGAAAGTTAAGGTATGAAATGTATACCTGACTACACCTGTAAGGGGAAAACTTGACGGTGCTTAAGCAAGTAAGTGATATGATCTAATTTGTATTTTTTCAAGGTCACTCTAAATTGTTGAGTGGAGAACAGATATGGGATGTGGTGGAAGGCAAGAAAGTTACTGAGACCAGCTGGAATGCTGTTACACTCCTCTAGGAGAGAAGAAACATCTCTTGCACCAGATTCCTGTGGTAGATATTATGGATGGACTCATATTTGGGGTATATCTTGATGGTCCGGGCAAATGGATGTGGTAATGGAGAAGTATGGGGTATGAGTTGTCCAGAATGAAACCCCAGTTAATTTTTAAACAAATGGATGAAACAGCTGCCTTTTATTTTTTAATTTTTCTGAAACAGCTGGTTTTAACTGAGGAAAGTTTGCAGGAGAGCAGGTTTTAAGGAAGGAAATTGGAAATTCTCCTTGGCATATGTCAAGTTAAGCATCCATATCAAGAGGCAAGTGCATTGTTTGAGAGTTTCCGCTCCTTTTCGGGTACCTAAGCTTCTGCTGCCGTCATGCTCTTTGCTTCCTCCCCACCCTTCCTGATGGACAGCCTTCTCTTTCAGCTCTTCCATTTCCTTTGTTTTTGTTCTGACTGGTGAGTTCAGGGCTGACATTTTTCCTGTCACAGCACACTAATCTCTTACCTTTGTGGCTGACATTGGAGAAGGTTATTGAAAAGTTCTGAACTGAGTGATATTTTGAAGAGCCACCTATTTTCCAGTCCTCACCAAGCCGAGGGAAGCCTGCCTTCCAGCAGGACTGCCCCCTTCCCAGCCCCTACCCCAGTTTGCTGCCACTTCCCTCTCCTTGTCTCTGACCTTTCTCCTCTGTTGCTGGAAGATCTACCAAAAACCACCTGGCGAGGACTTGTTTGTCTCCACTTTGGTTTCCAAATTATTGTCTGAGGAAGCCATAAACATTCATCCCAATGCCTAAAGGATGTCTTTTTAGCCCTGAAACTACTCCTTCTCTCCCACCAAGCCCAGCTGGAATCATTCTGCCTCACCATATAGCCACGGAGCTCTCCCACATTGCCAACTGTGGATACAGTCCCCTTTCTGGAATATACCCATTATTATGCCAAGAAAGGAAACAAATCTGCCCAGTCACCCTGAAAAGGCACAGTTATCTTTAAAAAACTCAGTGTATCAGAAAGCCTTACTGCAATATTATCTGCAATAATTCGGAAAGGCCCAGACACTCATATAAAGAGCAAATGACTCACTCATTCACATCAGTCAAGGGCACTGCCTTTAGAACTTGTGCTAACGCAAGAATATCATTCTAAAATTACTGCTTTGTTGTTGTTTTTCAGTCTCTTGGTCTTGTCTGACTCCATCATCATGGAGTGTAGCACACCAGGCTCCTCTGTCCTTCACTATTTCCCAGAGTTTGCTCAAATTCATGTCTGTTGAGTCGATAATGCTATCTAACCATCTCATCTTTTGTTGTTCCTTTTCCTCCTACACTCAATCTTTCCCAGCAATAGGGTCTTTTCCAATGGTTGGCTCTTTGCATCAGGTAGCCAAAGTATTAGAGCTTCAGCTTTAGCATCAGTCCTTCCAATAAATATTCAGGGTTTATTTCCTTTCTGATTGACTTGTTTGATCTCCTTGGAGTCCAAGGGACTCTCAAGAGTCTTTTCCAGCACCGGAATTTGAAAGCATCAGTTCTTTGGTGCTCAGCCTTCTTTATGGTCCACCTCTCACATCTGTACATGACTACTGGAAAAGCTGCAAATTTGACTATACAGACTTTGTGAGCAAAGTGATGTTTCTGCTTTTCAATACACTGTGTATGTTTATCACAGCTTTCCTTCCAAGGAAGAACAACTTTTAATTTAATGGATGCAGTCACTGTCTGCAGTGATTCTGGAGCCCAAGAAAATAAAACCTGTCACAGTTTCTACTTTCTCCCTTCTATCTGCCATGAAGTGATGAGACCCATATGGCATGATCTTGGCAAAAATTACCATCAGCACTGCTCAAAACTTAACAATTACATAAATGCTATGGTAGTTCTGAAATAAACTCCAGATGACAATATTAACTATTTCAATCAAAAATAAAAGTATGAGCAGACAACTACTAAGTATAACAGTATAACAAGCACCTGAAAAACACAATGCCCAGGTAGAATAAAAATTTTGGAAATAGAGGTCAAATTTTTAAAGTTAATGAGGTGGGAGGGGGCTTCAGGATTGGGAACTCATGTACACTTGTGGCTGATTCATGTCAATGTATGGCAAAACCGATACAGTATTGTAAAGCAAAATAAAGTAAAAAAAAAAAGTTAATGTCAACAAAACTAGTGAATGCTAGCATAGGCCCTAATTAAGTGATTAGAGAAATATTCCCTGCAATTGCATAGCAAAACTACCAAGATACAAAAGTTAAAAAAACACAGGGACGATTACTGAAGGCAAGAAAATATCAACAAATAAGTTTTAGATAGAGAATGGCGAGAAATGAGTATCCAAAATATTCTACAGAAAATTCCTTGTGTTAAGTAACAATTTGAGAAAACATTTTCTAACATGTTCTAAACTGATGGAAAATTGATGGAAAATAGCAGATATAAAAATCAAGAAGCTTTTTAGTTCCTCTTCACTTTCTGCCATAAGGGTGGTGTCTTCTGCATATCTGAGGTTATTGATATTTCTTGCAATAATCTTGATTCCAGCTTGTGTTTCTTCCAGTCCAGCGTTTCTCATGATGTACTCTGCAAATAAGTGAAATAAGCAGGATGACAACATATAGCCTTGACGAACTCCTTTTCCTATTTGGAACCAGTCTGTTGTTCCATGTCCAGTTCTAACCATTGCTTACTGACCTCCATACAGATTTCTCAAGAGGCAGGTCAGGTGGTCTGATATTCCCATCTCTTGAAGAATTTTCCAGAGTTTATTGNAATAAGCAGGATGACAACATATAGCCTTGACGAACTCCTTTTCCTATTTGGAACCAGTCTGTTGTTCCATGTCCAGTTCTAACCATTGCTTACTGACCTCCATACAGATTTCTCAAGAGGCAGGTCAGGTGGTCTGATATTCCCATCTCTTGAAGAATTTTCCAGAGTTTATTGTGATCCACACAGTCAAAAGCTTTGGCATAGTCAATAAAGCAGAAATAGATGTTCTTCTGGAACTCTCTTGCTTTTTCCAGACAGCCATTTTGCTTTTTTGCATTTCTTTTCCATGATGATGGTCTTGATCCCTGTCTCCTGTACAATGTCATGAACCTCATTCCATAGTTCATCAGGCACTCTATCTATCAGATCTAGGCCCTTAAATCTATTTCTCACTTCCAATGTATAATTATAAAGGATTCTATTTAGGTCATGCCTGAATGGTCTAGAGGTTTTCCCTACTTTCTTCACTTTGAGTCTGAATTTGGCAATAAGGAGTTCATGATCTGAGCTACAGTCAGTTCCTGGTCTTGTTTTTGTTCACTATATGGAGCTTCTCCATTTTTGGCTGTAAAGAATATAACCAGTCTGATTTCGATGTTGACCATCTGGTGACGTCCATGTGTAGAGTCTTCTCTTGTGCTGTTGGAAGAGGGTGTTTGCTATGACCAGTGCATTTTCTTGGCAAAACTCTATTAGTCTTTGCCCTGCTTCATTCCACATTCCAAGGCCAAATTTGCCTGTTACNGTGTTGACCATCTGGTGATGTCCATGTGTAGAGTCTTCTCTTGTGTTGTTGGAAGAGGGTGTTTGCTATGACCAGTGCATTTTCTTGGCAAAACTCTATTAGTCTTTGCCCTGCTTCATTCCACATTCCAAGGCCAAATTTGCCTGTTACTCCAGGTGTTTCTTGACTTCTTACTTTTGCATTCCAGTCCCCTATAATGAAAAGGGCATCTTTTTTGGGTGTTAGTTCTAAAAAGTCTTGTAGGTCTTCATAGAAACGTTCAACTTCAGCTTCTTCAGCATTACTGGTTGGGGCATAGACTTGGATTACTGTGATATTGAATGGTTTGCCTTGGAAATGAACAGAGATCATTCTGTCGTTTTTGAGATTGCATCCAAGTACTGCATTTCGGACTCTTTCGTTGACCATGATGGCTATTCCATTTCTTCTGAGGGATTCCTACCTGCAGTAGTAGAGATAATGGTCATCTGAGTTAAATTCACCCATTCCAGTCCATTTTAGTTCACTGATTCCTAGAATGTCGACGTTCATCTTGCCATCTCCTGTTTGACCACTTCCAATTTGCCTTGATTCATGGACCTGACATTCCAGGTTCCTATGCAAGATTGCTCTTTACAGCATCAGATCTTGCTTCTATCACCAGTCACATCCACAGCTGGGTATTGTTTTTGCTTTGGCTCCATCCCTTCATTCTTTCTGGAGTTATTTCTCCGCTGACCTCCAGTAGCATATTGGGCACCTACTGACCTGGGGAGTTCCTCTTTTGGTATCCTATCATTTTGCCTTTTCATACTGTTCATAGTTTTCTTGATTTCTTTGTACCATTAGGCAGGGCTGCATTCATTCACCTGATCATTTATTAATTCAGGAAGTGATGTTGTGCTATATGAACAAAACAGGCAGGTTCTGTGGATTATAGCTAGGCAAGATGGAGTTAGGAGTGGGAAGCGATTGTATAGACAGTAGAGTGCAGGTGACTTGAGCTAGGAACCAGCTGCTACCAGTGGCACATAGATTTGTAGTATATATTGAAGGCACTTCCTATAGTGAAACTATAGGAAGAATTGAAAGTGGAAGGATGGTCTCCTAATTTCCAACAAAAGCAACCTGAAGGTGCAGGTTCATGAAATGAAGCAGAATACACAGACTGTTTCCCCCTCAGTTCTAACCATTCTCTCCTAGTTTCCTTGGGCATTTCTTTTACTGTGGATGTCCTTTAAATGTGGAAGTTCTCAAGTGATTTATCCTTGGCCTCCCTCTTCTCCCTGTATGATGTCTTGCCCATCTCTGGCTTTACTGTCAAGCAGACAGCTCCTCAAGCCATGTAGATAACCCAGGCCTGTCTACTGAGCTCCATATCCATATTTTCCACCAAGCACTAGGATGTTTCTTAGGTATTTAAAATTTTGAATGTTAAATGTCTTCTCACCTGACTCTTTGCCACAGCCCCAATACCTGCTCCCGTGCTTGTCCTGTTCCTGTTTTTCCCTGCTTTGGTCAGTGGACCACTGGCCTGTCGGTCATAAAAGTCAGCACCCAGAGAATCATTCTAGATCTTTCTTCTGTCCTCACAGCCCTTCTCTATATATTATATTGTATTGCCTTGCCAGCCTGTATATTTCCTGTCCCTGCCCTTTCTCTTCATTTTCCCTCCAACTGCTAGAGGAGCATTGCTGTTTCTAACCCAGGTACCACAATGTCTTCCAATGGTCCTGCTGCCTCCGTCTTGAGTCCTTCTGATAAACCCTCAATGGTGATCTTATTCTTTCTCCTAAAGCTGGTGGCTGGCTCATTTTCTTCAGGTTAAAGCCTTTTACACAGTATTTAAATCCTTCCGTAATCCAACTCCTGCTAACAACCATCATGTCATCTCATTTTATCCTCATGGAAGTCATTCCTGTGTCTTCTTTCACTCTTGTCTCGTGGCCCTCCAGTGCTTTGTGTCAGGGGAGGGGATGTCAGAAGGTCTCCTCTTCCTTCTTCCTTCTTCATTTGACTTGACTGCAGTCTTCCAATTCATCTAAAACCCCACTTGTCTTGGAAATTGCCCTGAACCCTCAGGCTGACATGGATACCCTTTCTCTGTGTTTCTGCCCCACAATTAGGCATTTTGACCCTGGGCTGTCACTGTTAATTCTCTTGTCTGCCTCCCCCTACAAGGCTACAAGTTCCTTGAGAACAGCGACTCTTTCTTATTTTCTTCTGTATTCTCAGTACACAGCACCAATGCATGGTTAACTGTCAATTCATTCACTTGAATTTGTGAACAAACTGGTTTTTATGCATTTTTCAGGGAAGATCCTTGAGAAAATTCTATAAACTATAGTTCTGTTTTTTTTGTTTTGACAAAGTTTTCTACTTATTAATACCTCTCAAATTGATTATAGTGAAAATACAGAAAGTCTTACAGTGATCTGAGGCTCAGCTGTAAAAGATAAGACTATGAAATTTAAACAGGCTTTTGGAAATCACACACACTCATTAACCCATATCCTCTCTTAATCTTGGAATAGCATCCTATTAGACAAGTGATTTACATTCAAAGTAGAAGTGAAAACAGCATTCTAAAGCATAAATATTAAGCAGCACTGGCATGTCATTTAAACAAGGGGATCGCAATCCTGCTAAAGTTAGAAATGGGAAAGCATGAACAAAAATCAGGAAAGGAAAGAATTAGGACAGAGCTCAGAATGTGTTTGTGTTACCCTCCACCAGAATCTAACCCTCATGGGAGTAGAAACCTGTCTGTTCACTCTGTATTCCCAATGCCAAGTGTCTTGCTTAGCATGTAATTGTGAAGAAGGGAGAAAGGAAAGAAAATAAGGATAAAAGATGATGGGAGCAACAGTGGGAACACTAAAATACACATGCAGCTTGCTCTTGCCCAAGACAAAGGATTTTCAGTGGGCTGTGCCAGATGCTGTTTGTGGTTGCTCAGGTCCTAATCAACCCTTCTTCACTCATCTCTACTTTTGGGGTGGGAAGCCTGTAAACTACATTTCGCAGACTTTTTAAGCCAGCTGGCTTGTTAGATTCTGCTGGTGGGAGGAACTGATGGGACACTGCCAGGTGGAAGAAGGGGAGAACCTGTTTCATTTTCCAGCTCTGGGCAGCAGCAGCAGCAGCAGAGACAGCAGTGTTAGCGGGCAGCAGACCTCCCCTGGTTCTCACTCAGCAGCCAGATTCTGAGAGTGGCAGTGAGCTATGAACCCTGGAGACATAATTTCTCCTTTGCTCCTCTAGGGACTTACTTAAATTGAACTATTTTTGTGTTTTGCACCCCTCCCCCCCAATCCTTCCACCACTTCTGTAACTTGCATTAAATCCCCTCTGAAATGCCTGGAATACTTTCTATGGCTACTACACAAACACTGATCATTAGACATCAACAAATGAACAAATCAATATATTTATGCATCCATATATGTTTAAAGGTATATATACAAAGCCTCTTTGAACTATAAAATGCATTTGAAGTCAAATAATACATGAAATAAAGAGACAAGTGAGTACCAACTGGTATATTAAATGTAATCTCTGTTCAATAGTAGGAGATGTGTTTAAAATCAGAAGAAATTTATGATGGTAGGAAAATGCAGGGAGATTTAGGTGGCTCAGATGGTAAAGAATCTGCCTGCAACGCAAGCAACCTGGGTTCAATCCCTGGGTGGGAACATCCCCTGGAGAAGAGAATGCAACCCACTCCAATGTTCTTGCCTGGAGAATTCCATGAACAGAAGAGCCTGTTGGGCTACAATACACAGGATTGCAAAGTCAGACACAACTGAGTAACTAACACTTAACTTACTTTAGTGGAGTGAGAGGGCATCCAAATCAGGGCATATGCTAGTCAGCTCTCTGACTTTGGTAACTCACATCAATAATTCTGCCTCAGTTTTACTTTCTGTAGAATGAAAGGGTCAGTTAGATCAACTCTCAGTATACTTCTAAGGCTGGAATTTTAAGGATTTATGCTTTTGAGTAAAATGTCTGTTGGATAGCTAGGAAGGAAGATGCCCTAAGGCAGGGGGAGAGTCTGGACTTGGCTGGGGCTCCCAATTAACCTGATCCTGAAATGCATGTCTGTGTGCAAACCCCTGTTAGTACATCCTGAGCCCCTTCCATTGCCAGATGTTTGTCTTTGCTGTATGCACAGGAGCCATTTCAAAAGCTGTGGATATGCCAAGTCATTGCCATGGCAGTGACCTCTACTGACCTTTCACATTATACTCACAAATGTAAGTTCACACAAGGTACATATGAAATTAATAGCCCTATAATGAATAGGAGGATTGTGCCAGGACTCTGTCACATTATTAGATATGAAAAAAATTTCTAAGCCTTGTAAGCCTGTTTTCCACAAGTAAGTTTATTCTGCTATATTATCTTCGATTTATGTCTCAATGTATTCCCCCATCACCATATATATTTTGTTAATATTAGTGTATTTATGCATCTTGAAATTGCCTAATTAATCCCTTGCTTTCCCAATGAGTTATATAAGTTGATAGATTTGTATGATAAATATTATAATGAAGAAAACACAACAATGGAACATAAAATACTAACTTAATTTACCATACTTCTGCCAAAGAAGTTTAGGTAATGATTTCCCCACTGAAATTAGCTAATATTTCTTATTGCTTTTCCTAATTAAAACTTATTCCTTTTCTAGATCCTAAGGGTACCATTTTTTTATTCCTAAAATATTAGGAGCTACTATCTATCAAATCACTTTGTTGGGAGTTTTGGAGGATGCCAACCTAAACAGATTTCCCTGATACCCAGACCCCATGTATTTTTACATAATCTTTCAACTTCATCACTTTCAAACATTTGGAGCCAGATAATTCTCTGTTGCAGGAGCAATTGTGTGCTGTACAGGCTAGCATCATCCTTAACCTCTATCTACTTGATGCCAATAGCACCCTCTTTCCTACATTATTACAACTGAAGAAATCTTTCAGTTCAGTTCAGTTCAGTTCAGTCACTCAGTTGTGTCTGACTCTCCCATGAACTACAGCAAGTCAGGCCTCCCTGTCCATCACCAACTCCCGGAATCCACCCAAACCCTTGTCCCTTGAGTCAGTGATGCCATTCCAACCATCTCATCCTCTGTTGTCCTCTTTTCCTCTTGCCCTCGATGTTTCCCAGCATCAGGGTCTTTTCAAATGAGTCAGCTCTTCACATCAGGTAGCCAAAGTATTGGAGTTTCAGCTTCAATATCAGTCCTTCCAATGAATATTCAGGGTTGATTTCCTTTAAGATTGACTGGTTTGCTCTCCTTGCACTCCGAGGGACTCTCAAGAGTCTTCTCCAACACCACAGTTCAAAAGCATCAATTCTTTGGCGCTCAGCTTTCTTTATAGTCCAACTCTCACATCCATACATGACCACTGGAAAAACCATAGCCTTGACTAGATGGACCTTTGTTGACATAGTAATGTCTCTCTTTTCAATATGCTGTCTTTAGATATTGTCAAATGTTCCCTAGGGTGTGAAATTGCCCCACACCCTGTTTTGGCTATCACTGTACATTTAGCATTTAGCTTAGCTCATCATAGATTCTAAATAATACTTTTTGAATGTTGAATGAATAAATGCACAAGTAATTATATTGCTAAAAAGGCCAAAAGAGAGTTACAGATAAAATGCTACATGAGTCTGGAAGAGGAATGAATTGCTCCTGGAGGAGGGGAATCCAGGAAGAAGGATTTCTGGAAGAGATATTATGGGGAAACGGGATTGGAGAGGATACTTTTAGCAGAAATGCTCTGGGAGTAGACAAGGGTAAACTGGGAGGTCAGTTGAACTAGAGTGGAGGGTAGGAAGAGGGGCTGCTGCTGCTAAGTCACTTCAGTCGTGTCCGACTCTGTGTGACCCCACAGATGGCAGCCCACCAGGCTCCCCTGTCCCTGGGATTCTCCAGGCAAGAATACTGGAGTGGGTTGCCATTTCCCTCTCCAATGCACGAAAGTGAAAGTGAAAGTGAAGATGCTCAGTCGTGCTCGACTCTTAGCGACCCCGTGGACTGCAGCCTACCAGACTCCTCCGTCCATGGAAGAGGGGCAGGTTAAGGATAAGGCAAATCTGGAATACTAGATGTAAGTCAAAGCAGGTTCACAAGACCATGGGAAATCATAGCAGTAAATGAGCAGGGATGTGACATACATGCTACCAGCAAGAGAGAAAATGGAAATAGAGAAACCATTTAGGATATTTTTATAACAGTTATGAAAAAGAGCATAAACTAGGCTTGTAATAGGCACAAGAGTTCAAGGGAGACTGAGTTGAATAGGAAAGACTGAGGTAGTGCGGGCTGCTTTCCTGGTTTGGTATGATGTCCATGCTCCTTGTGAGGGCTTCCCTTGTGGCTCAGCTGGTAAAATATTGTCTTAGCTACAGTGATTCAGTGTTTGCAGATTATATTCCAATATAGGTTTTTATAAGATACTCAGTATAGTTTCTTACATTATACAGTTAATCCTTGTCACTTATCTATTTTATGTATCAGTTCAGTTCAGTTACTCAGTTGTGTCCAACTCTTTGCGACCCCATGAATCACAGCACGCCAGACTTCCCTGTCCATCACCAACACCCGGAGTTCACTCAGACTCACATCCATCGAGTCAGTGATGCCATCCAGCCATCTCATCCTGTGTTGTCCACTTCTCCTCCTGCCCTCAATCCCCCCCAGCATCAGAGTCTTTTCCAATGAGTCAACTCTTCACATGAGGTGGCCAAAGTACTAGAGTTTCAGCTTTAGCATCATTCCTTCCAAAGAAATCCCAGGGTTGATCTCCTTCAGAATGGACTGGTTGGATCTCCTTGCAGTCCAAGGG
>SJYT01068936.1:393583-410046 GCA_006410635.1 Cephalophus harveyi
CTGAAGAAGGCTTTCTTATCTCTTCTTGCTATTCTTTGGAACTCTGCATTCAGGTGCTTATATCTTTCCTTTTCTCCTTTGCTTTTCGCCTCTCTTCTTTTCACAGCTATTTGTAAGGCCTCCCCAGACAGCCATTTTGCTTTTTTGCATTTCTTTTCCATGGGGATGGTCTTGATCCCTGTCTCCTGTACAATGTCACGAACCTCATTCCATAGTTCATCAGGCACTCTATCTATCAGATCTAGGCCCTTAAATCTATTCCTCACTTCCACTGTATAATCATAAGGGACTTGATTTAGGTCATACCTGAATGGTCTAGCGGTTTTCCCTACTTTCTTCAATTTAAGTCTGAAGTTTAGTTATTCGTTAATCCCTGTCCCTAATTTCTTTCTTCCCTCACCTCTCCTTTGGTGACCATAAGTTTGTTTTCTATGTCTGTGAGTCTATTGCTGTTTTTTATATACATCATTTGGTATTATTTTTTAGATTTCACATACAAGTGATATCACATTATGTTGTCTTCCTCCATCTGATTTATTTCACTAAGCATAATATTCTCTAGGTCCATCCTTGTTGCTACAAATGGCAGTATTTTACTCCTTTTTATGGCTGAATAATATTTTATTGTATATATATATCTATCACATTTTGTTAATCCAGTCATCTACTGATGGACACTTAGGTTGCTTCCATGCCTCGGCTATTGTAAATAATGCTGCTATGGATATAGAGGGGCATGTATCTTTTCAAATTAGTATCTTTGTTTTTTCCAGATATATACCCAGGAATGAAACTGCTGGATCATATGGCAATTCTGTTTTTAGTTTTTTTTTGGTTTGTTTTTTAAAGGAAACTCCATAGTGGCTGTACTACTATTGAATCCACCAACAGTGTGGGAGGGTTCCCTTTTCTCCACACCATTTCTGACATTTGTTATTTGTAGACTTTTTGATGATAGCCATTGTGACCAGTGTGAGATGATACCTCATTGTGGTTTTGATTTGTATTTCTCTAATAATTAGGGATGTTGAGCATCTTTTCAACTGTCTTCTTTGAAAAAGCCTCTATTCATGTCTTCTGTCCATTTTCTGATTGGATTGTGTTTTTTTTTTTTTTTTTTTTATATTGAGTGGTGTGAGCTGTTTATATATTTTGGATATCAATCCTTGGTCGATCTCATCATTTGCAAATA
Source organism: Cephalophus harveyi (assembly GCA_006410635.1). NCBI lineage: Eukaryota > Metazoa > Chordata > Mammalia > Artiodactyla > Bovidae > Cephalophus > Cephalophus harveyi. The sequence continues at coordinate 394,776 of SJYT01068936.1, forward strand.
TTTTCTCCCATTCTGGAGATTGTCTTTTCATTTTATTGATGGTTTCCTTTCCTGTGCAAGAGATTTTAAGTTTAAGAGGTCCTATTTGTTTACTTTTGCTTTTGTTTCTCCTGCATTTATGGCTCTTCTTGACTCTCCATCCTCTTCTCTCACCATATCCTCTCTTAATCATTCCTGCCTTCTTGCTCCCTTCTTCTTGGACCCAATTGATGCTTAGTCCCCATGACCCTGAACCTGAGCCTTTCAAACAGTATCTATCCTTCACAATCTTTCTGGATACTTTCTCTACCTTCATTTGCTTAGAAATTCTTATTCATCCTTCAAAGTGTTTTTGAGATGTCATTTCTTTCACAAAGCATGTTTGGACCACTCAGGGTAGGGCAAACACTCTTCTGTATCTTGGGCATATTTATATTTTTTGCACAGGTCCTACTGGATCATCATTGTCTTTTATAATCTTAGCTCCTTGAGAGTAAAAACTGTGTCTTATTGTATTTTTCTATTCTCTTGGCATAATGACTGAAAAATAACATTTGTAAAATGAGATTCTTTAGGTTTGGTGCTCAGGAAGTCACTGGCAGTTTTACAGAACAGTTTAAGTAGAATAGCAAGAGTAGATGTTGGCTAAGTATATAAAAAACAGAGGATTAAGGGGTGAATCAGGGGCGGGCAGGAGACGCACTGGTGGAAATGGCTCTGTTGAGAAGTATGGGGGCAAAGGGTAGTGTTGTGATCAAGCTTGGGAACTCTGGATCAAGGATGCTCTGCTCAAATCCTGGCTCCACCATGTTCTAGCTGTGTGACCTTGTGCAAGTCACCTAACTTCTCTATGCCTACTTCCTCACTTGTAAAAAAAAAAAAAAAAAATGGACAAGATAATATTGTACCTTCCTTATTGGGTTGCCAGGGATTAAATGAGTTAATTCATGTTAAGAGTTTAGAATAGTGCTTGACATACAATGAATGCTCCAGAAATATTCACTTAAAAAAACCCCAAAACTAGACTAGACAACCAATAGAGAACAGTCAGGGAGGTGTTGCTTGGTTGGTTGTTTTCACCTTGGCGGACAGCATATCTGTAGGCTGAGTGAAAGGAATGATTCAGAGGGAGGGATTGAGGTAGCAAGCAAAAGAGGGAGGTTTACTGATGGAAAAAGACATCCTTGACACAGCAAGCCTTCTGCTGAGACTGGAGAGAAGCAGAAGATGAGGGAGAGGGGGAATGTTGAGGAAGCGCTTAGATGCTGTTTCTCTTTTGTGAAGTGGAAGAGACCTGGTAGCTTTGTGTCTGTGTTGCTTTGTGGTTAGGTTCTGTTCCTCCCCATAGCACTTTTCTCATGATTGTTTTTTCCCAAAAACCATTTCCCCTTGCACATATGTGAGGTGATATAACTGTAAGTTATCAACTGAACTATATTTTATAATAGCAGAACACTGGAGTCAATCTAAATGTCCCCCCTTTTGGGACTGGTTGTATACACTATGGAACTCGAAAAAATACTATGCAGTTATAATAAACAATGAAGAAATCTTTGTGAACTGATGTGGAACAACCTCTGAGAGCTATTGTTGAATGAGAAAAGCAAAGTGCCTAACTGTGCATGGCATGCAACCATTTTAAAGCCATTGTAATAAAACAGGAAGGGTGAAGTTTAAAAGGGTGTATTTGTAGGTGTCTAAAATGTCCCTGGAATATAAGCAAAATATTAATAAAATTTATTCTCATCAGGGGAAGAGAACTCATTGACTGGGGTATTAGGCTGGAAGGGAAACTTCTTACTATATAGCCTTTGAACTCTTTGAATTTAGAGCATGAAAATGCACTATCAATACCGAAGCATTAAACTAAAAATCTTAAAAGTGATTGTCCACAAATGGTTCCAGTTCTATTCCTGATGTTTGGTTTGATTTGTTGGGGATTACAAATATAACAACAGTAAGAGTTATAACACGAATATCAACCAACCCTGCCTTTCATAATCCCAACTGCCTTCTCAGGAAAGTCCTAACTGTTCAGAGAGCCTCCTTGTTCTGCTGAGCACCACAATCATTTCGTACATGTGATTTTGGGAAGTTGTTGTTCAGTAGCTCAGTTGTGTCCGACTCTTTGTGACCCCATGCACTGCAGCACGCTAGGTTTCCCTGTCCTTCACTATCTCCTGGAGCTTGCTCAAACTCATGTCTATTGAGTCTGTGATGCCATCCAACCATCTCATCCTCTGTCATCCCCTTCTCCTCCTGCCTTCAGTCTTTCCCAGCACCAGGGTCTTTTCTAATGAGTGGGTTGTTCACATCAGGTGGCCAAAATATTGGAGCTTCAGCATCAGTCCTTCCAATGAATATTCAGGATTGATTTCCTTTAGCATTGACTGGTCTGATCTCCTTGAAGTCCAAGGGACCCTCAAGAGTCTTCTCCAGCACCAAGTCCAAAAGCATCAATTCTTCTCACATCCATACATGACTACTGGAAAAACCATAGCTTTGACTAGACAGACCTTTGTCAGCAAAGTAATGTCTCTGCTTTTTAATATGCTCTCTAGGTTTGTTATAGCTTTTCTTCCAAGGAGAAAGCTTTCTCAGGAAAGCCCTAACTGTTCAGAGGGCCTCATTGTTCTGCTGAGCACCACAATAATTTCGTACATGTGACTTTGGGAATAGGTACTCTAAATAAGCAGGATTTCCTTGCATAAGTTGGAGATTCCTAGAATAATACAGACAGAATGAGTGAGAAGGAAATCTGTGATGGGAGACAGTAGACGCAGACAAGATGGTGCTGTATGGATGGGGTTGCCGCAGCAGGTAGAGAGAGCCCGTGAGAGACTGAAGACCAGGACAGGCAGACTGACCAGGACAGTTATAAGTTGTTCTTCTTTTGTGTGGACTGTGATGCTACTTCCCTGTGATCCCAAAATCTTTATTCAGCCACAGGTAAGCTGGATATTTTTCTAAGCGCTGTTGGAGGATCAAATGAGAACATACACATAAGTGCTTTGAGTGGAGTCTTTGAATAGAGGCTGATATAAAGGAAGCACTCAATAAATCTTGGTTGTTAATAATAAATACAATCATTTGAACTTATTTTGAAGCTGGGAATTTGGGAGAGTGGGTATCAAGTTTGGATCAATTCCAGATGAGATCAAGGGATGCCAAGGAGAAAACAAAATTCCAGCAGCTGCAGGAAATTTGAAGTCAAAAATAAATATAAAAATATCCTGTGGAGAGCTGAGGAATTTTGTGGACAGGGCTTTGAGCTTTGGTAAAGGTTGTGAATGTATATCTCATCTAGATCTGAAGTGGCTATGAAACTCCATCCAACATCTGAGTAACAGCCAACCAGCACCCCAAGTTCATGGCTGGTGATGAGGGACAGCAAGAATGTTCCCATTGCCATGCCTGGAATTTAGCACTTGCAGTGACCTCCAGGGGGTAAACATGGAGGAAGCTATTGGAGAAAAATCTGCCCTTGCTCCTCGTTTAATATTTTACAGCTAGTTTTGATATGTGAGCCATCCTAATGAAAACCAATAGCATAGAAACTGGAATTATCCAAATTGTATAGAAATGGTTGCTATGGTTTTATAGCTTAAAAATGAATGTAGCTCCAGGAGGAACTCACCCAAACAGATCCCGCCCTTCTGGATGTCTTTGTGTACAGAGAATGGAGGTCTGATTAGCCTCAGGGCCTTTGCTGCTGGCCAGAGTTCACTACAATTTGATGCAGTTATTTAAATTTCTGTCTTCAGGAGGGGGTACCTCTGGGGAATTACATAACACCATCAGCAGCTGTTGTGTGGATTTAAACTGGATTTGGGTAATAGGAAAATGGTTTTATGAGTCAAAAAATGCAATGTTGCCTCCTGTCTCAATTGTCAGAATGCTGTCATCATTGCCCCCAAATTATTATCTCAAGTTTGGTTCTGTAGCTGTTTTTGTGTCTTGGAACAGTTTTTTTTTTTTTTTTTTTTAAGCAAGAATAACTGATTATCCACATTTATTTCCCTAAGGTTATAATGCCTGGGATGATGACTTGGAGTTAGAAAACCTGTGTCTGAGGGCTGGCTCTGCCACACAGTCAGCAACTGGGCTGTCCCAAGGATTTTCATGGGCTTCACTGGTGGGTCAGTGGTAAGGAATCCACTTGCAATGCAGGAGACACAGGTTTGATCCCTGGTCAGAAGATCCCCTGGAGAAGGAAATGGCAACCCATTCCACTATTCTTGCCTGGGAAATCCCATGACAGAGGAGTCTGGCGAGCTACAGTCTACGGGGTCACAAAAGAGTCAGACACGACTTAGCGACTAAACAACAACAAGGATTTCCAAATAGAGGCTTTTCTGTTGCAAAGATTTATATTCTCTTTTTAAATGCTTCTAATTCTGGGAAAGTACCTTGAATTGAAACCCCTTTCATTTTTATCTCTATTTATCCATCCATCTCTCTATCCACCCAATCTATTTTTCACTGTTTATTATATTATTTTTTAAAAAGCAATTTCTGGATGAAGAGGACAAATAGAAGAAGTAACTGAGGCCTAACAACCCACCTCAGGGTATTTCTGCACTTTTCTTGAGCTGATGCCAATCTCCTGGATTTCATGCACCGGCCCTGGCCCTCCTTTTTAATTTAGGCATGTCCTAGTACCAGGAGTGAAAACTGACCTTTTCCAGTCCTATGGCCACTGCTGAGTTTTCCAAATTTGCTGGCATATTGAGTGCAGCACTTTCACAGCATCATCTTTCAGGATTTGAAACAGCTCAACTGGAATTCCATCACCTCCACCAGCTTTGTTCATAGTGATGCTTGCTAAGGCCCACTTGACTTCACACTCCAGGATGTCTGGCTCTAGAGCCGAAGAATGTATGCTTTTGAACTGTGGTGTTGGAGAAGACTCTTGAGAGTCCCTTGGACTGCAAGGAGATCCAACCAATCCATTCTGAAGGAGATCAGCCCTGGGATTTCTTTGGAAGGAATGATGCTAAGGCTGAAACTTCAGTACTTTGGCCACCTCATGCGAAGAGTTGACTCATTGGAAAAAACTCTGATGCTGGGAGGGACTGGGGGCAGGAGGAGAAGGGGACGACCGAGGATGAGATGGCTGAATGGCATCACGGATTCGATGGACATGAGTCTGAGTGAACTCCGGGAGTTGGTGATGGACAGGGAGGCCTGGCGAGCTGCAATTCATGGGGTCGCAAAGAGTCGGACATGACTGAGCGACTGAACTGAACTGAACTGAGTATCAGGAGACCATGTTAAGGAAGTGTCAGCAGTGTTGGTTGCTTACTCTGGGCAAGGACTCATACCTTTCAGCCTGGGCATCCTGTTCCTGGATGGATCCCTGATCCAACCTGGACCATGTCCACCACAGCAGACTCATCTCGTTCCAGTTCAGGGTCTAGGCATTTGTCATGGACTCGTTTGCCCAGAATGGATCAGTGTCTCTGCTAGAGCCATAAAGTCTGACAGCTGGCAGCCTCCTGGCAGAGTGGGTCTCAGAAAGTCTGCTTAAGCTGTGTGATTAAGCTCTGGTCATTCCCAGCTTGGGGATAGGCTTGCATGCCATGGGTGGTCTACATATCAGGTTCATGCATTTGTACATTCCACATGTATTAAGCACCCTCAGTGAGCCAGGCACTCTGAGCCATCGAATATTAGAAAGTGCCCAAGACATCTCTGTCTCCTTCATTCAGTTGCTGGAGCTCTGAACTCATGAAGGTGGGCCTGAAGGTTCTGAACCCTTCCAGGGCCAACTGAGCACTTGTTTGGTGGGAGAGAGCTGGCAGCGAGCACTCAGAGGCTGACCAAAGGGCTGTAATTTCTGCTCCCACCTGGAGCACCAGGGGCTACAAACCTGTGCTCTTTTGCTTCCTGATGGAAAGTACTATGTAAGCTTGGTGGGGGTGGAGAGAGTGAATGTCCACTGTTAATCAGGGTTAGGATGTCAGACCTGACCCCTACAGGAACCTTGTGAGTCTGGGGGCTGCAGGTCTGAGCAGAGGTTCTGATGGGCAGCAGAGGAAAGGACCTAGGAGTTTAGGAGAGACAGGATAAATGTGGTCAGAGAGATGCATTCAGAACTGGAGGATTGATCAAGATGAGGGTGTGCTGCTGCTAAGTAGCTTCAGTCGTGTCCGACTCTGTGCGACCCCACAGATGGCAGCCCACTGGGCTCCGCCATCCCTGGGATTCTCCAGGCAAGAACACTGGAGTGGGTTGCCATTTCCTTCTCCAGTGCATGAAAGTGAAAAGTCAAAGTGAAGTCGCTCAGTCGTGTCTGACTCAGCGACCCCATGGACTGCAGCCCACCAGGCTCCTCCGTCCATGGGATTTTCCAGGCAAGAGTACTGGAGTGGGGTGCCATTGCCTTCTCCGAGATGAGGGTGTAATAGAGGCAAAGTCCTAGGAGGAATGAGGACCAGTAGGATGAGTGGAAAGTGCTGGTACAAGGCCCAAGACGGGAGAAACAGGTCTGACATTCCTGGCAGGAAGGATAACATCCCCTCCCTGTATTCCCTGCATCTAGGGCAGCACTTAATACAAATGCTAGTTAATTTGAATAAAGTTCCACAGACAGTTCCTTAAAATCCATGGTCTTTATATCATGTGCGCATGCAAAGTCACTTCAGTTGTGTTGGACTCTTTGTGACCCCATGGACTGTAGCCCGCCAGGCTCCTCTGTCCATTGGATGCTACAGGCAAGAATACTGGAGTGGGTTATTGTGCCCTTCTCCAGGGGATATTCCCGACCCAGGGATTGAACCTGTGTCTCCTGCATAACAAGTAGATTCTTTACCGCTGAGCCCCCAGGGAAGCCCTCGTCTTTATATGATATGTGTATTAAGTTTAGCTCAGGCTGATAAATCACCGCCACCCCGGATGTGAGGGATGGGGAGGAGGCAGTCTTTGTGCACTGTCTTCCGCCACACACAGGTGGACTGTTACACATTATTATCACACTGAAACCTTTGAAGAACCCCACAACGTGGATGGAACCATCGCCCTGGAGATGAGCCTGAGGCAAGCTATTTGCCTAACTTCACATGGCTATATGTGGTGAGGATGGGGCGACAGTGTATGGGAGTCTAGGATGGTTTGATTTGCAAACCTCAGATCTACTCCTCAAACTACTTGCAAGAGCTCCATGGGGGTGGAGCTCATGCTTTGGTCATCTTTGTTGTCCTGGCACTGGGTCTGAGCTTAGAAAACAATCAGTATGTTTTTAAAGAATCAGTGAATGAGTAAATGACAAATGAACGATGGATTCGGTTTCATCTTCATTCATGAATATGTGGTGAATTCTTGGCCATGGAGCTCACGTATGTAATTTTTGAGGTCTTAACAATGAAAGTCAGGCATCACATTTTCTATTTCTTTGATGTTCTCTATTCAATAACAAGACGGGAGAAACAGGTCTGACATTCCTGGCAGGAAGGATAACATCCCCTCCCTGTATTCCCTGCATCTAGGGCAGCACTTAATACAAATGCTAGTTAATTTGAATAAAGTTCCACAGACAGTTCCTTAAAATCCATGGTCTTTATATCATGTGCGCATGCAAAGTCACTTCAGTTGTGTTGGACTCTTTGTGACCCCATGGACTGTAGCCCGCCAGGCTCCTCTGTCCATTGGATTCTACAGGCAAGAATACTGGAGTGGGTTATTGTGCCCTTCTCCAGGGGATATTCCCGACCCAGGGATTGAACCTGTGTCTCCTGCATAACAAGTAGATTCTTTACCGCTGAGCCCCCAGGGAAGCCCTCGTCTTTATATGATATGTGTATTAAGTTTAGCTCAGGCTGATAAATCACCGCCACCCCGGATGTGAGGGATGGGGAGGAGGCAGTCTTTGTGCACTGTCTTCCGCCACACACAGGTGGACTGTTACACATTATTATCACACTGAAACCTTTGAAGAACCCCACAACGTGGATGGAACCATCGCCCTGGAGATGAGCCTGAGGCAAGCTATTTGCCTAACTTCACATGGCTATATGTGGTGAGGATGGGGCGACAGTGTATGGGAGTCTAGGATGGTTTGATTTGCAAACCTCAGATCTACTCCTCAAACTACTTGCAAGAGCTCCATGGGGGTGGAGCTCATGCTTTGGTCATCTTTGTTGTCCTGGCACTGGGTCTGAGCTTAGAAAACAATCAGTATGTTTTTAAAGAATCAGTGAATGAGTAAATGAAAAATGAACGATGGATTCGGTTTCATCTTCATTCATGAATATGTGGTGAATTCTTGGCCATGGAGCTCACGTATGTAATTTTTGAGGTCTTAACAATGAAAGTCAGGCATCACATTTTCTATTTCTTTGATGTTCTCTATTCAATAGGTGCTGCATTAATACCCTATTTATAATAATGTTCCTGCTGTCTGAACTCTTTCAGAGGCTGCTGAGGTTACTAAAGGATAATATCACATTGGTTCAAACCCAGGGGAAATTTTGAGCATTTGTTCAACTATTGGAGGAGTACTTGGGACTTTTTTTCTTCCTTTATCTGACCCATCTTTATTGGCTCACAGAATTGAAAGATTACAAGGTCATTTCTAAACTGTTTCTGGGATTTGCTGCTGCTCCTTTCAGGAAAGCAATTCAAAATCTGTCTATTCAAACACACATTTTCTTCAAACAAAAGTTTATTTGCTATATATAGAAAAATGCCACCAGAGGACTAATTTGGCAGCTTTGTTGATTACCCATTGTAATGAGCCTTATTACATAATTAAAAGAATTTTTTTCTAACTGCATTTCACTACTAATTAACATTTTACACATTCTGCAGTGGACACTTTGGGTTGAATCAGAGACATAATTATGTCATTTCTATGCAAAGAGTAGCTTATGAATTATTAATTAATATTAAATCTGTTGATTAAAGGCTAATTCATAAGTAAACATATTACAGCTTACCATGTACTGCTCTCTAGAAACTTTTTTTTTTGGTGGCAATTTCTATGGTCCCTTGTCCCTTGCTAAAGAAAGACAGAAGTTGGCCACACAGATTCCCAGGAACAAAAATAATCCATTTTCAACTCTTGTCTGAATTTTAAGCTATGATTGAGCTTTTTGCCTTCCACTTGCTTTTAATGTTGTGAAGCACACGAAGGGCGCGAGCAGACTATGGAAAGCAGGTCGCTCACTCCCTTTGTATTTTAACTCCAGAGTGGAGAGTTGTTCTCTTCAATGCACAAGCATCTGTGCTGTGTGCTTGAGCCCACGCCAGCCTGGAGTGCACTGAGGAATGAGGGTCTCCAAATCACTGGATCCCCAGCCAACCCCCAATTGGGGAGGAGCAAACTCACAAGTGATGGGACATCCGGTCCCATCACTTTATGGCAAATAGATGAGGAAACAATGGAAACAGTGAGAGACTATTTTGGGGGGTTCCAAAATCACTGTGGACAGTGATTCCAGCCATGAAATTAAAAAACACTTGCTCCTTGGAGGAAAAGCTATGACCAACCTAGACAGCATATTAAAAAGAGAGACATTACTTTGCCGACAAAGGTCCATCTAGTCAAGGCTATGGTTTTCCAGTAGTAATGTATGAGTGTGAGAGTTGGACCATAAAGAAAGCTGAACACTGAAGAATTGATGCTTTTGAACTGTGGTGTTGGAGAAGACTCTTGAGAGTCCCTTGGACTGCAAGGAGATCAAACCAGTCAATCCTAAAGGAAATCAGTCCTGAACATTCACTGGAAGGACTGATGCTAAAGCTGAAACTCCAATACTTTGGCCACCTGATGCGAAGAACTGATTCACTGGAAAAGACCCTGGGCAAGATTGACGAGAGGAGGAGAAGGGAATAACAGAGGATGAGATGGTTGGATGGAATCACCGACGTAATGGACATGAGTTTGAGCAGGCTCTGGGAGTTGGTGATGGGACAGGGAAGCCTGGCATGATGCAGTCCATGGGGTCACAAAGAGTCAGACACGACTGAGCGACTGAACTGAACTGAAACTCGCAAGTACTGCTGAAGGGAAGTTGTCTTCCCAGGCCCTTTGGGGCTGTCCCCTCCTTTGAAATTCATCCTTGAGCCCCAGTTCCTGGCTGTCATTGTGCTGTCCTGGCCCTGGGGCAGCCAGGCAGGCTGCGACTGTTGCTCATCTCACACCGTGGATGGCACAGCTGTTGCTGTCCTTCTGCCTAGTAGTTAGGTAGTAAAACTGACAAGATACCTCTTCCTTAATTACACTTTAAGTTAGGCCACAAATCTTACTCGTGGTTTCCATCAAACCTCACAGCCTGTGCAGTATTAGCATCCTTGTTTCAGAACACTTGCTAATATCTGTGGATTATTCCAATTTCTGCTTTCTAAAGTTTAGCAAGTTTTATCAATTATTTTTGTGGGAGGCTATGTTTTAAAAATTACCAATTTAGAGTCAAAGATTCATGTCTGAATATTTTGCTCATTTATCATGGGTTAGCTTTGATCTGTTTCTGGACCTGGCAGCTCTCTCTCAAACCTGAGTTTCCTGTTCCCCATGCACATTCCATGTCACATACATGTGTATGTTTTTATTTTTTGATGGGAAGAGTCATTTTTTTGCTGCTTGGGATAGGATTCAAGCTGTGAATTATTATTGTAAAGTATTGTGTAAAGTATAAAGTATAGTGTTACTTTCTACATCATTGTTTAACAAATTCACACACACACACACACACACACACTCCCTAATATGCTAATGGCAACATTAGCACAATAATATGTTTTGTATTTGTACATATTAAGTAAAATTGTCCACATCTATTGCTTCATTAGATCCTCATAATTCTTATGTAAGAGCAAAAAGTATTGTTATTATTTTATCTATGTCACAGAAAGTCTTCCCTGGTGGCTTAGTGGTAAAGAATCCACCTGCCATGCAGGAGATGTGGGTTTGATCCCTGTATCTGGAAGATCTCCTGGAGATGGAAATGGCAGTCCACTCCAATATTCTTGCCTGGGAAATCCCATGGACAGAGGAACCTGGAAGTCTGCAGTCTATGGGATCACAAAGAGTCAGAAACAACTTAGCGATTCAACCACCACCACCACCATGTCACAAAAAATCTAAATGCCTTGGACATTGTCTTCCAAAAGGTTTTCTTCCTTCCCTGTGATTCAACCTGCATCCACACTTATGAGGACTCTCAAAGGTCAGACTAGCCTACCTTCCTTTATACCTTCACATGGATTATTTGGTCCTGCTGCTGCTGCTAAGTCGCTTCAGTCATGTCTGACTCTGTGTGACCCCATAGACGGCAGCCAACCAGGCTCCCCCGTCTCTGGAATTCTCCAGGCAAGAACACTGGAGTGGGTTGCCATTTCCTTCTCCAATGCATTAAAGTGAAAAGTGAAAGTGAAGTTGCTCAGTCATGTCTGACTTATAGCGACCCCATGGACTGCAGCCTACCAGGCTCCTCCGTCCATGGGATTTTCCAGGCAAGAGTACTGGAGTGGGTTGCCATTGCTTTCTCCGTTATTTGCTCCTACTTGAGGCATTTCTGCGGGTCTGATTCGCATCCAGGGGTAGTTCTGACTGCTCATGCTGCTGAGGCTAACAAGGCACTGGTAGTCCAGTACTCTTGCCTGGGAAATCCCATGGACGGAGGAGCCTGGTGGGCTGCAGTCCATGGGGTCTCGAAGAGTCGGACACGACTGAGCAACTTCACTTTCACTTTTCACTTTCATGCATTGGAGAAGGAAATGGCAACCCACTCCAGTGTTCTTGCCTAGAGAATCCCAGGGACGGGGGAGCCTGGTGGGCTGCCGTCTATGGGGTCGAACAGAGTTGGACACACTGATGTGACTTAGCAGCAGCAGCAGCAGCAGCAGCAGCAGCAGCAGTCCAGTTTAGAGAAGACTGCGCTGCTGTAACAAGATATAGCAAAGTTTCAGTGGCTCTAGAAATACAGAAGTTTTTATACCCTCATCTAGCTCCAAAGAATTGACACTTTTGAACTGTGGTGCTGGAGAAGACTCTTGAGAGTCTCTTGGACAGCAAGGATATCAAACTAGTGAATCCTAAAGGAAATCAATACTGAATATTCACTGGAAGGATTGATGCTGAAGCTCCAATACTTTGGCCACCTGATGCGAAAAGTCAACTCATTGGAAAAGACCCCAATGCTGGGAAAGACTGAATGCAGAAGGAGATGAGGGCAACAGAGAATGAGCTGGTTGGATGGCACCACTGACTCAATGGACATGAATTTGAGCAAACTCTGGGAGATAGTGAAGGATGGGGAAACCTGGAGTGTTGCAGTTCATGGAATTGCAAAGAATCAGACACAACTTAGTAACTGAACAAAACAACAAATCCAGGGAAGAAAATGTTCCAATGGCTGACTCTCCTCATTATTTAGGGGCCCAAGGTTGGGGGAAGCTCTGGAGTCTTTCACATCTGACTCCCAAAGCCATTTGGTCTTTGCTTCTCCCTAGCCCAGGGGAAACAGAAAAAGAGGCATTAAGAGGTACAACCAGGCCTTAAGCTTCCACAGCCCAGAAGTGGCCTGAAGAGCTTCCACTCATTTTCCATCATCCAGTAGTTACATGGTCACACTTAGCTTACTACAAAGGAGGCTGGGAAATGCAGTTATATACAAGAAGAAGAACTGGGTCTGGTGAAGAGCTAGCAATCCCTGCCACAATGAAAAGAAGAACACACACATGTGAAATTGCCAATCTTGTGTCTGAGACAGGAACCCAGGGAAGAATAACACCAATTCTGAGTAGCAGTAATCTGTGAAGAGGGTCCATTGCCAAAGGTTTTATGAATGTCTTTTGCTTTGTTTTGACTGGTGGTGAGGGACAGCATTAGAAGAGGAGAGTAGAGGTTTGGGCATGTAACCCATTCAATGTATCCATCCATTCATTCTTTTGTTCAATTAAATCTTTTGGAATCCCAGTAATAGGAACAAGAAAGCAGTATAATGAAGCCAGAACACAAATATGCTTGTTTGGAGGACAGGGCCCATGTTAAGGTTGTAACATGCAGAAGCAGCTATGCAGTTGATGGAGTAAAAACAGTTAAAAGAGCAAGGCCCCATAGTGGAAATCAGAGTTTATACAACAGTCAAGAGGAGAGTTCTTTCTTATGGAGCCAATTGTAGAATAATGCAGAGAAAAATAAGAGGAATTTGGACAAACTGGAAGGCAATTGCCAAAATATTAGGGATAAGGTAATGAGTCCTACATTAAGGGTGGAACAAAAGAAATAAAAACGGAGATAATAATAGCAGAGAAAATGAGTAGTATTGCTCTGATGTGGGAGGCGAAAAAGAATGAGGTTCTGAGCTTGGATAACCTGGTACCACTGATGGAAGGTGAAACTGGGAAAGGAGGGTGGGAAAGGAGTGCTTGGGTTATTAACTTTTATATCCAAGTATAGATATTCCATGGATAACTGGAGAAATAAACTCAGGAGAGGCTGAGAAATTAGGCTAGTAATTAGAGGTCTGGGAGACAACTGCATGTGGGAAATACTGAACTGTTTATAGGATCTCAACAGTGTGTGTAGAGACAGAGAAGAATGATCATCTCAGGACTGAGCCAGATGTTAGGTGCAACCTGGTGATATCTTTGTGTCTGTTGAAACATTATTTAAATGACTTGCCCAAGGAATTCGGACCCTGGGAAACCAGCAAGAAGCATAAGCAGCAGCTACTCATTCCACTTTATTGTGTCCTTTACATGTGGACACAAATGTTTTCTTAATCGAACACCCTCATTTTTCTAAATTCTTCAGGAAAGGTTCAAGGGAGATAAAGCACAAGGAGGTGAAGTCATTTGCTTTTAGTCACATGAGTTAATGGCTGTAGTAGTAGTATAACTCAAGATGATATCCATTAGGACAGCGTTCCTCGAGTCTGAGAATCAATAATCTATGGTTTCATTAAAGCTAAACCATGATGCTTCAAGACAAATGCATGTCACTGCATTTCCTGGCACCATAAAAGTTATTTTAATATCAAAATTTTGTCCCTGTTGTTCAGAGAGTCACGCTTTGTAGTATTATTGAATGTTTGAATCCTGAACACTAGCCCTGAGGAGCCTTCCATGCAGTTGGATTCGGCTGTTTTAGTTTCTGGTTTTCATTCATTTCATCTTTGAAATCTAATGATCTAATCTAATAAAATTATAAAAGATTCTAAACTGCTCTGCACTTAATCAGTTTAGTCCAAGAGAATTAAATCAAAGCCCTAGGTGTCCACACTTCATTGTTCAGATGAAATCTTACCCTGGGAGACAGTCTTATTATTTGGTTACTTATTATTTGGGAGGCTGGAAGGTTGGAAGGGAATTGCATGAATTTTAAAAGATATGTTAAGAACCTAACAGGATGGGTGCAGCTTTTCAGCTTTACTGGTGAAGCATAGCGTCAAGAGTGGGAGTCTGGGCTATACCCAGATCTGAGATCTAATCTATATGCCACCACTTATTATTTATGTGACAGTGGGAGTTACTGAGCCTCGGCTTCACCATCAGTTGAATTGAATCGGTGAACAGAACTATCACGGCATTGTTAGTGAGATTTTAAAACATATGAAGTGTTTTTTTTTTTTTTTTTTTTTTTAGCATATACAGTCTGCCCTCTGCATCCAGGGATTTGGAGGTCCAACTGTACTATGCCTTTTATATAAAAGATTTGGGCATCTGTGGATTTTGGTATCCATGGAGGGAGGAGGGGAGATGGGTCCTGGAATCAATCCTGTACAGGTACCAAGGGCCTATTATATAAACACACACACACACACATTTGTATATATATTTTAGCAGGTTGTATGTATCCTAGCAGTGTCTATCACAAGATTATTTATATCACTAAAATTACTAATTATTATATTTAAAATATTTTATTGTATATTAAAAAAAATATAGCAGCTGGCCAAAAGTGTGAAGGGAAGGCTACTGAACACAGTGTGAAAATAGATTTGTTTTGCCTGAGTTGTAACCGAGTTTTAGGAAGCCAAAAACAGATAATTGTAGGGTTATTACGTTCCTCCTAGAAGGGGCTCAAATGAAAGAAACCAGCTCTGGTAATGGTTTTGAAGGGTAAATGTCACTGACTGCAGTCCTGAGAAGACTTTTAGAGATAACCCACTTCATACCTTACTCCAGTGAAGAACAAAATAGGTCTCCTTGTACTAGATTGGGATGAACTCAATGTCATGAGAATCCCAAATTGTCTTGGGATTTTTCTCTGATGCCTGGCCTTCCTTTGCTGGCTGTGATGGGGGGGGCGGGGGGGGGGGGGGCGGGGGGCGGGGGCGGGGGCTGG
>SJYT01068936.1:414802-452332 GCA_006410635.1 Cephalophus harveyi
TTCTTCACAGTCCAACTCTCACATCCATACATGACCACAGGAAAAACCATAGCCTTGACTAGACGGACCTTAGTCGGCAAAGTAATGTCTCTGCTTTTGAATATGCTATCTAGGTTGGTCATAACTTTTCTTCCAAGGAATAAATGTCTTTCAATTTCATGGCTACAGTCACCATCTGCAGTGATTTTGGAGCCCCAAAAAATAAAGTCTGACACTGTTTCGACTCAAAAACTCCCAGGATCATAGCTAAGATTGGGCTTTCCCTCCATTCTCACAGATTGATTTTGATTTTTCTCTGATTTACAGGGATAAAAATGTGAAGGTGACCTCCTCAGGATGGTTCTCCCTGATCCACTTAGTCCCTTAGATGGTCCTGGAGCCATAGCACACTGAAATTAACATCAACAGTCTTACTGAGGAAATAAGCACTAAAGCGCTGGGTTGACAGCTGTGTTGGAGGACTGAGCTTGCACTGGAACTGAATGCCAACCAGGACTTTGACTTGAGTGCACTTCAAGGGATTTGCAGAATGTACACATAGGTTATCTGGAAATGATTCAAGTCCACCTCCCTAAGTTAGATCCGACAATCAGATTGAAATTGAAGAGAACAGGACATCAACATATTTTTCACCGTGGCTCTGTTTTAGAAAACTGCTGACACTGTTCTAATAAGCCTGATAAACCATATGAAAATGGATATGTGAAGGTAGGGGTGGAACATCTTTAAATGAATGCTTAGTCACCTGAATTTAGCATAAAATCCTCACTCCCTCATATCTAATCTACATTATATAAGAGGCATCATTTCTCTATCTCTGCTCTGTTCACCTTGCTGAATCAACTCAAGTCCAGCAGCAATGTGGGTTTTCCCCAGAAACTAGCCAATGCTGTGGAATCTCTGCAGTTTGATAATCAAACACTGTACAGGAAGATTCCTGGGAGTAACGAATAAAGGCCAATATCATTCAAAAGCGTATGAGCCACTATGCCAAATAATAATAATAATCATAGCTAACATTTATTGAGTGCTTAATACATGTCAGGTGCTCTGCTGTTTTACTTCCATGAGCTCCTTGCATTCACATAGCTCTATGTTGCTGTTGTTGTTTAGTTGCTGTGTTCTCTCTGACTCTTTCTGACCCCATGGACCGTAGCCTGCCAGGCTCCTCTGTCCATCGAATTCTCCAGGCAAGACTACTAGAGTGGGTTGCCATTTCCTTCTCCAGGGGATCTGCCTGACCCAGGGATCAAAACCACGTCTGCTGCATTGTAGGCAGACTCTTTACCTCTGAGTCACCTGGGAAGCCTATAACCCTGTGTAGTTAGTACTAATTTTATATATCTTCATTTTAGAGATTCCACATCAATCTGCCTTCATTAGGCAGACATCAAACTGTCATTCAGGAAAACTCCCTGGCCTATCCTGCCCAGAACTCTGTAACAGGGAGACCACCACCACAAACAACAATAACAAAAACAAGAGCACCAATAGCACTGGGCTAAATGTTTGCATTGTTTCCTTTAAATGCCGCAATAACCCTGTGAGCTGGAAACTAGCACTTCCATCTCATAAAGAAGGAAGTTGATGTTTAATGAAATAGCCTAGGATCTCACATAAAGTGGGAAGACAAAGCTTTACCACTCCAGTTTCCCTGGCTCCAAAGTCTGGGCCCTTTCCCCTGCTCTCCAGGGGCCCCTGTGACTTCTCATGGTTGGATACACTCAGGAGGTAAAGCAAATATCCTTCATGTGATTTGCATAAACGAGTTAAATATATTTTAAATTCAAAGGCTGTTGTAATCCTAACCAGAAATTGCTTTCTTTAACAATTAACAGTTGAGGTCTACAATTACTTTTGAGGAAGTCCCTGAACACAGGAATAAGGTCAGAGGAAAATTGCTGCCACTTCTTATTTCTAGCTCAATTTTTTAAAAAATCAAAACTGTTATTATTATTGTGTGGTTCTTTTGGGGGAATTCCCAAGAGTATTTTTATCAGGCAACAAGACATTCTTTTGTTATTCTTTAGCTATTTATTATGTTTCAAGAAGAGAGCATCTATTACCTACTGATTTTGAGGGTTGGATATTTCTCTCATAACAGATGGTCTTTTGTTCACGTCTCAATTCCCCTGACTTTCTAATTGCTAATATATGTGTTACTACTAATTATACCTTAGCAGTAACCTCACTCCAGTAAGAAGGCACTTATGGCTGTATTTTATAGAACTGGTGTTTCAACTTTTATAGCTTTCCCTCTGAACTAGCTTCCAGACTTGAAGAGAACTTCAAATCATGGATGAAGGGATAGTTCTTTTCTTATTGCTTTGAAAAAAAAGAAAAAAATGTCCAGAGAAACAGTGAGAGAAAAAAAGATAAAATAATTCTATAAGAAAGCAAAAGTATTGAAGAATAGAATCATAAATTTTCAGGCTACCCAATTCCATAGTTGAATACTCTCACTGCATGCTTGCCCAATCAGCCTTGGTTTATACATAATGAAAAACAGAGAACTATAAATAAAATACCTGGCCTAGTGCCTGGGCACATAAAAAGTTAGCCCTCAAGAAATGGTACCAAGGGCTTCCCAGGTGGTGTGAAAGAACCCAACCGCCAATGCAGGAGACATGAGATGTGGGTTCAATTCCTGGGTCAGGAAGATCCCCTGGAGAAGGGAATGGCAACCCACTCTAGTATTCTTGTCTGGAGAACCACATGGACAGAGGAGCCTGGCAGACCACTGTCCATGGGGTCACACAGAGTCGGACATGACTGAAGTGACCTAACAGGCAGGCAGGTGATTAAGATGATTGGCTATTTCTCAGATGGCCATAGCAACATGGCAGCCCACTCCAGTACTCTTGCCTGGAAAATCCCATGGACAGAGAAGCCTGGTGGGCTGCAGTCCATGGGGTCGCTGAGAGTCGAACATGACTGAGCGACTTCACTGTCACTTTTCACTTTCATGCATTGGAGAAGGAAATGGCAACCCACTCCAGTGTTCTTGCCTGGACAATCCCAGGGACGGGGGAGCCTGGTGGGCTGCCGTCTATGGGGTCGCACAGAGTCAGACACGACTGAAGCGACTTAGCAGCAGCAGCAGCATAGCAACATCTGGCATTTCTCAGCTACCTCACTCTGAGAAGCTCCAATATCCTTTTACGCTGAAAGTGAAAAAATTGGGGTCTCAGGCAAAGCCTGCCAGGATCCTCAGTTCATGAGATTTCCCAAGCAAGAATACTTGAGTTGGTTGTCATTTCCTTCTCCAGGGGATCTTCCTAACCCAGGAACTGAACCCTGATCTCCACTGCTGGCAGATTCTTTACTGTCAGAGCCACAGGGGACGCCGTAAAAAAGAATATTGGAGTGGGTAGTCATTCCCTTTTCCAGGGAATCTTCCTCACCCAGGAATCAAAACTGCATCTCCCACATTGCAGGCAGTTTCTTTACCATTTGAGCCACAAGTTCAGTTCAGTTCAGTTCAGTCGCTCAGTCGTGTCTGACTCTTTGAGACCCCATGAATCGCAGCACGCCAGGCCTCCCTGTTCCACAAGGGAAGCCCCCTTTTAGGTTACCTCCTCTGTTTAAATTCAGTGATCACATAGAGAAGTTTAGAGACCAATTTCTTTATGATTTTTGTAGGAAATTGTTTTCAGTAACTTGCTAGGAATAAAAAGTGAGTCAGTGCAGAAACTCAAAATAACACTCCAATATTTTTGACTCCTAGTCTTGTTTCTTTTGTATTTTTCCTTATATGTAGGCTTAAAATATCTCAGCAGACTAAGGACTTTCATGCGCATGTGATATTTCATTTAAATCTCTCTATAATATATACTGTGAGAGTTGGACCATAAAGAAGCCTGAGTGCCAAAGAATTGAACTGTGGTGTTGGAGAAGACTCTTGAAAGTCCCTTGGACTGCAAGGAGATCAAACCAGACCATCCTAAAGGAAATCAGTCCTGACTGTTAATTGGAAGGACTAATGTTGAAGCTGAAGCTCCAATACTCTAACTATCTGATGCGAAGAGCCAACTCAGAAAACACCCTGATGCTGGGAAAGGTTGAAGGCAGGAGGAGAAGGTGATGACCGAGGATGAGATGGATGAGATGGTTGGATGACATCACAAACTCAATGGACATGAGTTTGTTTAAGCAGGCACTGGGAGATGGTGAAGGATAGGAAAGCCTTGCATGCTGCAGTCCATGGAGTCACAAAAAGTTGGACATGATATATATGCTACTAAAAATTGCTGTTGTTGTTAACCCTGGTTTTAACTCAGAGAGGTTGTGTAACTTTTTCAAGATGACACACACAGCTAGAAAATGCCAGAGCAGGAATTCTAAGCCAAGTTTCTCTAACTCCAGTGCCTCAGATTTTAAACACAGTACAGTCTCTACCATGTGATACATGTGATTATGAAATAAGCAACAATTGGTTTAGGAGCAAGAAACTATGGTTTAGAGATCATAGATACTGAAATCACTAGTTACAATACATTAATGCTATTGCTCAAAGTTAGGCATATGCAAATTTCAATGGAAGTGCAAGAAAAGGCAACACGAGGAAAGCTTCACAGAGGAGATATTTTTGAGCTCAGGTTGGTAGAAAGATAACGCATTCTCAGCAGACAGAATGGTACATACAAAGGTACAGAAGCACAAAAGATTGTGTGTCCATTTATGGCTGGAGTGTAATGAGCAAGGGCATAGGGATTGGGAAAAGTTGAGGCTGGATAGGTCATGTCATGAAATGTTTCATTCCTCTAGAGTAACTGTGCTTAGTCACTCAGTCATGTCTGACTCTGTGTGACCCCATGGACTGTAGCCCACCAGGTTCCTATGTCCATGGGATTCTCCAGGAAAGAACACTGGAGTGGGTTGTCATGCTCTCCTCCAGGGTATCTTCCCAATCCAGTGATGGAACCGGAGTCTCCTGCAGATTCTTTACCATCTGAGCCACCAGGGTATCCCTAGAGTAGCAAGCACACTTAAAAGTATTCTGAAAGCCTTTCTGTGAAGGGTACATGTCCCATATCAATGCTGCTGGTACTCTAATCCTTCCAGTCAATTTCAGTTGACCTTTAAGGAATGACACCAAGAAATATAACACCTCAACCCAAATAATGAGTTTAATGGTGGGGATTTCAGGCACATCATGGGGTTTGGTTCTATGTTTGGCCAAGGGTCTTCTCTTGGAAAGCCTCTGTGCTACACTTGGTGTGTGTTAGTCACTCAGTCGTGGCCAACTCTTAGCAACACCATGGACTTTCCCATTGGGAAAAGTTCAGGCTGGAACATTCTATTCATACTCAGAGGAGCCTGCATGGCTCCTCTCTCCATGGGACTCTCCAGGCAAGAATACTGGAGTGGGTCACCATTCCCTTCTCCAGGGGATCTTCCCAACACAGGGATCGAACCTGGATCGCAAGCACTGCAGGCAGATTCTTTACAGTCTGAGCCATCAGGGAAGCTACACTTAGTAGCTTACCTAAAAGCAGATGAGAAACAGCTTGCTTTCTTACATTCCCGAGTAGTCTTTTTTTTTTTTTTTTTTTGCTGTAACTCAACTATGAAATGGCTTGGGCTCTGCCGTGTTTTCCCTCTTAGTCATTCTCTTCCAAGCTTCTTACTACAAACTGTTTTCCTTTTACCTCTATTTTCTATTCCATTTATGTTTTTGTTTGTCTTTTCAATGCCACATAAGCTCTGCTTCCTCCCCCACCAATTCCATTCTATTCATACTCAGTTCTCAGCACCCCCCTACACTGTGTTAAGCTACCAGTGTCATCTCTTAGACTTACTTAAGTTACATGCCAAAATGTGTCTGTCTGTATGCTCAATCATGTCCCAATCTTTGTGACCCCATGGACTGTAGCCTGCCGGTTTCCCTTGTCCATGGAATTCTCCATGCAAGAATATTGGAGTGGGTTGTGATTTCCTTCTCCAGGGGATTTTCCTGATCCAGGTATTGAACCTGGGTCTCTTGTGTCTCCTGCATTGCTGGCAGATTTTTTATACATTGACTCATTGGGAAAGCCCCCTTAAGAGTGAGAGTCCTTACATATATGATATTATACATGTTTCAATGCCATTCTCCCAAATCATCCCACCCCCTCCCTCTCCCACAGAGTCCAAAAGACTGTTACTATACATCTGTGTCTCTTTTGCTGTCTCGCATACAGGGTTATCATTACCATCTTTCTAAATTCCATATATATGCATTAGTATACTGTATTGGTGTTTTTCTTTCTGGCTTACTTCACTCTGTATAATCGGGTCCAGTTTCATCCACCTCATTAGAACTGATTCAAATGTATTCTTTTTAATGGCTGAATAATACTCCATTGTGTATATGTACCACAGCTTTCTTATCCATTCATCTGCTGATGGAATCACCAGTCCAGCTTTGATGCATGATACTGGATGCTTGGGGCTGGTGCACTGAGACGACCCAGAGGGATGGTATGGGGAGGGAGGAGGGAGGCGGGTTCAGGATGGGGAACATGTGTATACCTGTGGCAGATTCATGTTGATGTATGGCAAAACCAATACAATATTGTAAAGCAATTAACTTCCAATAAAATAAATAAATTTATATTAAAAAA
The DNA here is from genome assembly GCA_006410635.1 of Cephalophus harveyi. NCBI lineage: Eukaryota > Metazoa > Chordata > Mammalia > Artiodactyla > Bovidae > Cephalophus > Cephalophus harveyi. Next base: position 421,408 of record SJYT01068936.1, read on the forward strand.
AGAGTGAGAGTCCTTGATGTTTTTTAAAAACTATGTATTTTCAAAGACAAATTCAAAAACTTAAAAGTGCGATCAAAGTGCTCAATTGTTTTCCTTTGGTTGTGAGAGACCCCCTTCCCATTATGAACAAAATTGGATTTACTTGAAAAACTTATTTGCTCTGGTTTCAAATTTATTAAACTTACAGTTACTTTTCACTTACTAAAAGTGTCCTTTTATTGATGTGCATCTCCCATTTCGTTACTGGCATTCTTCCTACCTCCCCTATAGAACATTAGCCTTGAAGATTATACAATTCTAAGAATAGCATTATATAAATAATTGTAAGGAAGAAAAAATTTCACTCTACTATCCCAAGTTCTCTGGCTGAGACTAAGAATTAAACTGACCTAAAACAGGCTAAAGTGAGAAAAGCATACAAATTCTATTTAATAGTTTTACATGCACACAGGACTCTTCCAAAGGAAAATGATGACCCAAAGAACCCATTAGGCCCCCAAAGCTTGTATACCACAAAGAATGACAAATTGAGGGGATGTGTGAAACTAAGGGACATCAGCTAGGGGCAGTAATTTGTGGAATAGTGAATAAGAAATCTATAGGGTAAACTATTGGAGAATAAGAGCTATTCAGAAAGTTTATTTGTACAGATTCATTTTAGCACTTACTCTAGTCTCCTGTGATAAAAACGCTCTCCTTTCCCTGGTATAAGGAAGGCACATTTTTCACTGGAAAATTTATGACCTGCTTTTATGCAGAAAGAGGGGAGGTCAGAGAGTTGCTCCTGCACCTGCAATTTTTCAAGTACTTTCAGCACAAAATAATCAATATTCTAGAGCAGCATATTTTGGGGTGATATGTTCAAGACTCCTTCCAGATCAACATCCTACGCATTTCAGTTCAGGTGACTGAATGCTTACTATATGCATAGTGCATATTATACTAGATTTATTGAGTCATATTGTAGGAGTCAAGGAAGTGTCTTTCTCATCAGGTTACATTTGGATAACTGATGCAGATAAAGCAAACATAACATCAAGGCCTCCACTTCACTGTTCTCAAACCAGTGTATATCAAAATCACCCAGAGAGTGTGATAAAAATGACTATTTGGGGGTCCAACTCCCATGCATTTTCCGCATGTGCTCTAGTTTGCTCAGCTGAAGGAATTTCCTTGCACCACACTATGAGAAACTCTCCTCCACAGTCATCTCACCTGACTGAATCCTTTTACTTGGCACACTGCTCAGCGAGTCTTCCTATCACAGTTCAAGTCAGAGTAACTCATTTCCTTCTTATAAGAGATGTGAGTAGGACAAGGACTAGGAACCAAAGAAACTACAATGAAAGAGAAAGTAAATATATGATTTCATTGACTACTTAACCTGAGTACCCCACCCTACCTTGCTTTTGTTGAAATTCTATGGTACCACATAAATTAGAACTCAACGACATTGCATTTTATCATTCTCCATTGCACTGTGTGTGTGTGTGTGTGTGTGTGTGTGCATTTAGCCCTGTGTTCCCATTTAAAGAACCAGTTCTACAAGCTGGACACATAGTTGATACTAACATATATCAACAGTAGGCCCACAACATGAGCGTCACTTGCTTTTCAGGAACTTATTACGTTAAGTGAGGGGCAACTGAATATGACCCTTAAGCTGGGAACCTAGAAAGCCTTTTGCCTTTAGAAAACCTAAACTTGGTTTCCTAGAGGGATCTTTCAATTTTTTTAATTTATTTAAAGGCAACTGCTTTTTGTTTTGTTTTCAGGGATGCTTCTTTAAGGGGCATCGAAAGTTAGTTGCTTTGTTTTGCTGTAGGTGTCAATGCATGAATTATGGTGAATTATGTCAGGTAGTATCATAACTACTGGAGTGGGGTGCCATTGCCTTCTCCAACAGTAGCAAATACTACTGCTAATACTAATAGCAATGCCACCACAATTAAAGACTAGCACAAGAATGTTCATAGCAGCATTATTCATCATAGCCAGAGAGTAGAAACAAACTCACATGCCCCCATAACTTTGGTCTGGACAAACTACTGTGTAGCCATACTTGCCATAAAATTGTATTTCATTCCACTGAATGGTGTGAAAGCATCCCTCTGTTAAGTGCTGATTTGCACACTTCCCAATTAAAAAAAAAAAAAGCAGAGATGTCACAAGCTATATTTTCCTTGCTTTGAAGTCCAGATTCAGACATACTTTAATAAAAGGAAGAATCCTGGGGGCAGGGCATAGTAAACATTGAGATTTAAATATTAACACATTTTCCATTATTGAACACTTACTATGTGCCAGTCACTTCATTAACTGATTTACATATAGAATCTCCTTTGAATCTCATAGCAACAGTAGGCAGTTAAATTATTATCCCACCTTCATATTATGAGGAGACAGGCTCACAGAGTTTAAGTGAATTGTCCCCTTACACAACTAGTAAGGGGCAGAACCAAGATTAGAAGACAAAGCCCAAGTCCTTAACCATATGTTGTCATTTTCAATTAAATTTCTTACTCTTAAATCCCATTCAAGATGCTACCCTCAGGTTTCCAAGACTGTCACCCTACCAACCCTTTCCCCTTCCACTTCTCACTCATCTCAGCAGTAATTTATCCTGAGGTCCCCTACCTCCTTCTGTCTCTACTGTGAAGTCATAAATAATTTACATGCTATGGTTAAAATTTTGTTTGGAGCTGGGACTTACCAATGTTAGGAACCTTTGTTAGTTCTGAGATCTGCAGAATTCTCAGACTGCTTTTGGTAATTTCTTCTTTGTTCACCCTTCCTTTAGCCCATGCCATACAGCAAGCATCAAATAGTAGGGCTGGAGTCTTGGGTAAGCCCATTGATGAAGGCTCTCAAAACACTTATGAAAATATAAGAATGAGTGAATCAAAGATGAAATGGTACGAATGACCTTTGCTGAACATTGCTATCTAAAAAAAAAACCTTTGCTTTGGAAACGCTATTAAGGCAAGGGAAATGGCCAGTTACCACAGTGATGTTGCTCTCTTCCATTAAACTTTCTAATGAAAACATTAAAAGACAGTGGATAGTTCCCTTGTGGATCTAAGAAGCTAACAGAAGTGAAAGTGAAGTCGCTCAGTCGTGTCTGACTCTTTGCGACCCCATGGACTGTAGCCTACCAGACTTCCCCCTCCATGGGATTCTCCAGGCAAGAGTACTGGAGTGGTTTGCCATTTCCTTCTCCAGGGGATCTTCCTGACCCAGGGATCGAACCTGGGTCTCCTGCATTCCAGGCAGACGCTTTAACCTCTGAGCCACCAGGGAAGCCCAAGAAGCAAACATAAGTTTGGTTTAAAAAGAGAGAGAGAAAGAAACAAATGATGATAAAAGGCAAAACTGTATCTTACACACGCACACGCACACATGCACGCACACACACACAAACACATATATATATAGATATAAATCTATTACCACTAACAGGCATGCAAAGAAAACAAAGTCCATCTCAGAATGAGTAAAACTCTTACACCATGGTAAAGTAATAAAACAGGCTGAAATGCATGTACTGCCAAGATGCCAACTGCTATTTAGGGGGAAAAAACTCTATTTGCTCTACATCACACTGGCATTTCTGGGTTAATAGGATGTACCCTAACTTTCAGGGAAGCCATTCAAATATGCAATTCATTGTTTACTCTTGCGACTCACCTGGTCTTAAAAGTTTGACTCAAAACCAAAACCAAAAATACCTGTATAGAAAAGATAAGAATCATTTTGCAAGATAATACAAAGCCCTTGCTGAAAAAGCTAACTGATTCGAGTATTATTCACATTTAATTTTTCAAAAATTAATTTAAAAATTGTGGCTATGTTGTCTCCAAAGAGTGTATAGATCTCAAGGTTAAGCTTATTTAAGGTAACAGACAGGTTTTTGCAAAACTATGGTAAGGATTTGCCCATACTCAGAAAGAAACACTCCACTAAAAGCGTTGGAGTGTTGGAAAGTTACACAAATCAAAATGGTATTAAAAGGAGATAAAAATTATATTTTCATCACATTTGTTCTCTAATTGAAAATCTGTTCAAGCCAACTAATAGTGAGTACCTCTCATTAGACCTCTGTCATTCTCATCTGTACTCATGCACAAGTTTGTTGTATTTCTTTCAGTCTGCTGAGGTTCCTTCTAGCTTACCATATGTGAAACAGATCGCCAGTCCAGGTTTGATGCATGAGACAGGGTGCTCAGGGCCGGTGCACTGGGACAACCCTGAGAGATGGGATGGGGAGGGAAGTTGGAGGGGGTTCAGGATGGGGGACACACGTACACCCATGGCTGATTCACGTGAAAGTATGGCAAAAACCGCCACAATATTGTGAAGTAATTAGTCTCCAATTAAAATAAATTAATTTTAAAAAATATTTTTTAAAAAGTCTATGAACTTTTATGCTTCTTCTGTGCCCCCTACAGCATCTAATAATATGACACCAACCTTTAATTCCTAAACCCAGTGAATAGGAGGGATCAGCCTTATTTATTCAGTTTCCTGATAAACATTGTTACTGACCCTCTCGGACAGACCCACTTGAGACCACATTGTGAAGTAGGCCGTTTACCTGTCCAGATCCAGCAATCCTGTTGTAGGCCCTTTATCTGAACTGGAGGGCTTACACTCTCATTGTTGTTTTTTCCCTTCCCTTTACAAATAGAGGCTCATACACTGCATTTACATGAAAAGGCCAGTGATTAGTGACAACTTGATTTGTGTCTAGGAGGACTGCACCAAAGACTAATGCCTTCAGCTAACTGAACATCATTTAACCAGTGAAATTCCATGTGCTCATGAGTTAGGGAAGGAGAAGGAATGTCCAAGTTTTACTGATACCTGAAACTGTGCCATATATGGGTTCCTATTCCATATATTCTGGATGAGGATGGTGCTCCTTAAGCCAAGACCACATGTCCAACTCTGTTTATCCACTGAAGATTTCTTTACTTGATGACCGCAAACTTCATCATACCTCTATACACAACCATCTTACAAATGCACACTCTATGATGGGAAATAAAGATCCAGAGGAGAAAATGTGAGCTCCAAAAATAGAGAGGATTATCTGAGAAGGTATGGTAGTTCAGTAGAGGAGGAATAATCCTATAACTTGTATATACTCAAAAACATCACCCTAAAACCAGTGTATGACACCACCCTTATGGCAGAAAGTGAAGAGGAGCTACAAAGCCTCTTGATGAAAGTGAAAGTACAGGGAGGCCTGGCATGCTGCGATTCATGGGGTCGCAAAGAGTCGGACACGACTGAGCGACTGAACTGAACTGAAAACCAGTGTGTGGGACCAGGGAAGATGTTTTCGTCTTATTAGAAAATGCAGTTATCACATTGAAAGATGAGAATTGCCTTTATTAATCAATTCATCAATAGTGAGTCACCCAGTCAGTTCAAGGTATAGTGTGTTTATGGTCCTAAAAAGGTTCTGACTTTTCCTACGCTACCTTTGTAGCTTCTTTCCATGGACTTTTCTTGGTATTTGTCTTTTCACTTCTCCAGGTCTCTGTATCATTTCTGATCTCAGCGTTAGATCTTTGTAGCCTATGTACACTATCAACTCTCATTCCCACTGGGAGTCTAACACAATTGCCCTTATTAAAAGAAAATTTCAAGAAAAATGCAATTAGGTAGAATTGAATGCTCTGTCCTCTTGAAAAGGGCTTCCCTGGTGCTTCAGTGTTAAAGAATCTGCTTCCAAACAGGAGAGGCAGTTTCGATACCAGGGTCAGGAAGATCCCCTGGAGTAGGAAATGGCCACCCACTCCACCATTCTCGCCTAGGAAATCCCACAGACAGAGGAGCCTGGCAGGCTACAGTCCATGCGGTCGCAATGAGTCAGACACAACTGAGCGACTAAACAACAGCGATCTTCATGAAAAGGGAGGAACCGCGCTACAGTGTGTGTGGCACTGTGCTTAGTATGAATCACTTTCGCCTTTGGCACTGGTGGATTCTGTGATACTAGCATCTTATTGTAGGAAGAGACTTTACAGATTGTCAGTCCCTGCTGCCACCCAGATTAAATCGTGAATCCTGTGTTATGTCACTAATATTTAAATAAGGACAGAATTTCCTTCCTCAGCACAAATAGGAGGATCCTCCTAGACTAAGCCAAATAGCAGTAGAAATGAATTGGCCTATGGAATACTATCCATCTCTCATATGGGAAAAGCAGGACTGACCTGTATCAGATGACCTAGACTTGGATCAGTTCAGGACAAATCACGATAGCAGGCCAGCTTCCACATCTATAAAATGAAGCTATAGGACTATATATCAGCATTCCCAAGCTGTTCCTGATGAGAAACTGTTCTTTTTGATTTCCCCCAAAGTTTGAAGAAGCGTTCAACTGAATAAATAGCCGAGCACCTCTCATTCGTCAGTTCTGCCATTATCGTTCACAACTGAAGACAAGTCACTTCACTCTTTCCAGTGTCAGTCTCCCTCTCATCCATCTTAGTACCTGCTTCACCATCTAGCCAAGCTTTCAGTTATAGGGGAACTGGAGACCCAAGTTGCTGGCCAGAGTGAAGGCAGTTATGAGAGTGAAGCACAGATGGGGAATAACAGAGGCCGCTGCCAGCTAGATTTTTTTTAATTGGCAGAGAACCCCCTTGAGAGAAAGCTGTAATTGCAATAATTCTGTTTTTATAATTGACCAGGTAAGACTTCAGAAACCACTGCTATCTCAGAACTGAATAATTGTGGTTCCTGGTTCTAACCTATTCACCCCAAGCCTTATCAATCTACCCAGTTCCTCTGATAAAGAAACTAACAAAAGCTGCAGGTATCCTGCCCAGTTGGTGGAAGAGACAGGGGTGGTGGTAAAGTGATGCGCCTGGAACCCAACAGTGACACAATCTCAAAATGCATCCTTGGTTCTTTCTTGAAGACTGTAGTTCTCAGGGTTTGAGGTAAGCTAAATTGCTTAATACTTGATGAACTGGTTTGGAATTTAGGGGGTATGAAATTATATTGCTTATGTGAATAGAGGAATTGACTGAGATTTACCATTTGATTTCTCTGATAGACCTCAGAACCTAGAACAAATCACCTATCTCTTCTTTGAAATGTAAGACCTACATAGGAGTCCTGAAAAAGTCACCTACAAGGAGCAGATGTTTTAATTTAATGAAATGTGTTTTAATTCAGCTAAAAGTACCCACTATTGTATTTCTTCTACAAGTTAGTAATATATTATATCTGCCCATGAAGATTTAAACTATTTTCTCTCCAAACAATGTGAATTTCAGTGAGATGCTTCCTCCCAGGCTCTCATAAATTCCCAGATAAAGTCAGTCATAAAAAGCCTTATTCCAAATACCCATTTGCTTTCCTCTCCCTTCTGCAGTATTCTGGTCAAAGTTCAAAAAGTACCCACAAGGAGGGGAAAAATTACACCCAATATTGCTTCTCCAAAGGACCAGGATTAACTGTAGCTGATAATTGTGTTTGCAAATGATGGTAATATGTCATATAATCTCATTAAATTTGGAAACACCACAGCTTTGAGAGAGACAAAACACAGCAAAAATCCACATTAGGTAAAGATAAAAATCCCTTATGTGTCTGAAATCTCAGAATAAATTTCTTTCAGTTGACTTGTCCCTTATCTATATAAAATGTAAGATTCCATAGCAGTGAGAATCAGAAACCATTCCCTTTGGGGAAATTATCTGCTACCAAAACTCTGCTCATCATTTAAAGGTAATAATATTGCAATCCATAATTTTTGAGAGAAATGGCAAGTAACTTTGGCCTAGGAAACATAAAACTGAGAAGGCTGAAAATTATCTCTTCTGTTCATATAATTTCAACAAAGCTATTTGAGGAAGCACAGATAATTAGATAACACTTTTTATGAAGAGTTCAAAGCATTATAGTGAGAACTAAACCTTGAAAAAACTTGGAATTATATGGTAAACTAGAAAGGTGGAATTAAAAGTCTTCTAATATAAGTAGAGGTCTTCCCTGGTGGCTCAGATGATAAAGAATCTGCTTGCAATGCAAGAGATCGAGGTTCAGTCCCTGGGTTGGAAGATGCCCTGGACAAGGGCATGAAAATCCCCTCCAATATTCTTGCCTGGAGAATTCCATTGAGAGAGGAGCCTGGCAGGCTACAGTCCAAAGGGTCACAAAGAGTTAGACACAGCTGAGCGACTAACACCACTACTATTACTAATAGAAGCAGAAGAAGAAAAAAGAGGGAGGAAATTAACTGGGGCACACAAAAAGAAATATTAGATAAAGAGAAAGAAAGAGGTGTTTATGGTAGGATTAGTCAAGTGTAGCCCTGAATAAAACATAAAATAGTGCTTCACAGACATCAGTGTACCTACGAATCACATGGAGATCTTTTTTCCAGTGTGCACTGCAATTGTGTAAGACTGAGGTGGTGCCTGAGAATCTGAATTATTTATGAGGTTACAGGTGGTGCTCATGTTGTTGGCCCATGAACCATAGACATGAACATAGACAGGTTTATAAACAATCAATCAAGTCATTGAAGAATCTGGGGTGTTACTCAACATGCACACTGGCTATTTCAGATCAAAATCCTTTCATCCATGGCGGATTCATGTTGATGTATGGCAAAACCAATACAATATTGTAAAGCAAAAAATAATAATAATAATAAAAATAAAATTCTAAAACAAAAACCAAAATCCTTTCATCTTTATTAAGTACCTCTCCTGTGTGAAGCACTAGAGAAGGCCACATGAAAGTAAAATGCTGACCCTGTTTTTATTCATCTTACGGTCCAATTCAAAAGGCAATACTCAACGAAGAGTAGTTTTCTCCAAGGTCATAGAAATGGTCCTTCGTGTTTACATCTCTTGACTTCTCCTCTGTGCAATATGATATTTTAAAACTTTCTTGAGAAATCCAAAGAGATCATAGATTGGGGTAGAAGGAGGAAGGCTAAGGGAATGAGCATAGATAGGGGATTTAATTTCACAGTCTAAAGCTATTTCACAGGTGAAATTTTTTCATTAACATTAAACAAAGCATTTTTCCTCCCTGCCTACATGGGGGAAACAATTTAACCTTGAACCAAATGCGTGAATTGAGTTTAGATACTATCATCTCACATTCTTTAGAGGAAACTTCATAACATATAAAGGAGGGGATGGCGAACCCCGTTTTAAGTCAGTTTGTAGCAATACCCTGTCTCTTGAGGTACCACAGGATCCTTACTGAAAGTGGGAAAAGGACACAGGGTCTCCTCAACATTTTTATCCTTCAGTGAATTTTTAACATTATATGCAATCACAATTTGATAAAAATCAAATTATATTCCTGAACCTTGAAAGGCACTTGCTCCTCAACATTTTCATCTCTAGTATAATTTCAACATTAAAAACAGGTAGGATTCTAATAAAAATGTAATTATATTGGACTCTGAGAGTGAGATACCAATTTTTATCACAGATTCGACCTGTTCTTATTTCAGTAACTGCATCTTTCCCACACATTGTAAGAACTCAATATTGAAAGTTTTTTGAAACTCCAGGTCCAGGATTGTAAAAATCTTAACAAGAAAGAAGTTTCTTCCATATGTGTAACATCAGCATCTTTACCATGACTTAGAGTTGCCAGCTTCGACATCTCTCAGTCCATTTTATTTTCACCTACTCTTCATGATGTATATCCTGGTCATTCATTATATTAAATCCAAGGTTCCTTCCTTTTCTGATGACTTGGAGTATGAAAACCACCTTATCAGGAGAGATACGTACGTTGAAAACAGGTATCAAGACATACAACTGGAATAGTAGATGGAGAGCCCTTTCCCTGGTGGCTCAGATGATAAAGCATCTGACTGCAAAGTGGGAAACCCAGGTTTGATTCCTGGGTTGGGAAGATCCCCTGGAGATGCAAATGTCAACCTACTCCAGTACCCTTGCCTGAAAAATCCCATGGACAGAGGAGCCTGGTAGGCTACAGTCCATGGGGTCGCAGAGTTGGACACGACTGAGCGACTTCACTTTCTTCCAGGGGCTACACAGAAACTCTCAAAGTCTCTCCTGTCGAAAGAATCTTCAAGTCCTGAAGAAGAAAATCTGAGGAGTGATAAGTCCATTTTTTTCCCTTTCTGTAATGTTTCTGAAAGTTTTCTGAAATTTTGGAAGAAGTCTGGAGAAAAGCCAGGAAATTTTTGAGATAGCTCAACATCTTAGGTTTCTCAGTCTTCTTCACTTAAACACAATATATTGATAAAAAATGTGGATTCTGGAGCCAATTTCTGTCTTTGCCAATGTGGAAACTTAGGATATTTATACAGTCTACCTCAAAACTTAAGAAATTTATATAGTCAGTTTTCTCATCTGTCAGGTGGGTGTGAAAATGATAATATAATGATAATAATAGTACCTATCCTATAGAGTTATAGGGAAGATTAGATGAATTAATATCTATAAAGTTCCTAGAATAGTACCTGGGACATAGTGAGCACTCAACAGATGCTAACTACTTTAATATCAATTATTATTTTTCTTCTTGGAAGTGAGGAGGAATGATTTCTGCAAATATGGATATCAATGTATAGAGATGGAGGTAGAGGAACAGAGGAGCCAGAGATATAGGAGAAAGTAATATCAGCAACATGTGTGAATGGAGAGAAGAATAGAGCAGAGACCTACAGAATCAGGTATAGATGATGTAAAGAAAAATGTTTCCTTCTCTCACCCTTACCAAGTGACCCAGCAACAGACTGATAGCAGTAATAAAAACCTGTCTCAGAGAAGGAGCTGAAATATGAGGAAGAATATCATGGAAAGATACACAGAGGATAAAAAGTAATTATCTTTCTTTAAATCTCAGTGTGTGTGTATATTTGTGTGTATGTGAGAATGCATGCGTGAATGAGAATGAGAGAGAGAATATGAATATGACCTAAATAGGATACAAAAAAATTACTAAGCACTAAAAGTTAGGGTTTTGTTATGTTCACCTGTAAAACCAAATCTATAAATGGAGGATTCTAAACATTCGCTATTTTAAGAAGCGTCTATATTTTGAATGATGATTAAATTCTCTAAACCTCTATTAAAATTATTGTCAATTCTTTGATAGCTCATTGATTTTTAGAGGCCATATCAGATTTCACCCTCTTGCTGGATGCTTATAGCAATGTAGAATAATAAAAATTAAATAACATGCTGAATGGGGATTTAAAAACAGCTGTGCGTTTTATATTTGAGAGAGAGAGAAGGGGCAGGAATATAATTTAAGTATATCCTGGATGACTTTCCTACTTAACACTGATATAAAAACAAATCTATCACCTATAAACACCAGCACAATGAGGGAAGAAAAAGAACATTTAGAAGCCCCACCAATTATATCCTCCCATCAACACTAATACCATTGCTTAAACATTCAACCCACTTCTTTACCTATGTAAGTGATTGTCAGGGATATGAAAAGCCTTAGAACTTTAACATATCATCTCAATAAAACATTATGAATGGGATAACATTATGATGGTGTTTATAGAACTAGATCATCTGAAATTGCACCTCTTAACAATATCATAGACTAATTATTTTTATTTAAACCATTCTCCCTCCTTAAAAATATTCAGTTTTTTAAAAGGGCTTAATTCATAAACTCTCTTTAGAAAAAAAATAGTTTTCCATAGTATTGATACATAATAACACTGGTATGTGTGGGTATTATAGAGTTGGAGTAATGCCTACTGACATTCTTCACTCTAGGAAGGAACTTTTTATATGCAAACAATACAAATTCCATCATTATGAAAATAAAATTTAAGATTTTCTTTCCCAGAGAGTTCATGGACCATCACCTACAAGATTAAAAACATTCAGTTCCTGTGACTTCAGAAAGGACACGGAAACTTCATTCCTCAAATCACGGAGAAATTTCAAAATACATAAGACACGACTTCCAGATCACAAAAGGTGCTATTTAGGTGGAGGTCGTGTCTGCCTATGCTTCAGAAAACCAAAACTGTGAAATTGATGGACTTTCAAGGTATCTTCTGTACGTTAGCTCCTCTTTTCATTCTCTTCCTTTTATAGGCTTATCTTTATTTTACACTCAAACTCGTTCTCTGATATTTTCCTCTCTCCCTGTAAACCTGGTGTTTTGTTCCTTGAAAAGACCTCCCTTTGTCCTGACTTGCTTTTTGCATACAGCAGTTCAGACACAGAAGGCCTCTTTAGCTCCTGTTATTGGTGGATGACAGGCTGAACACTTAGGACCCTATTGAAGGACCATTAATGCTTTGCATTTCTATTCTCTGTCATTTCCTGCAAGTACTCATTCAATTTCACACAGCTCTTGCTGCAATCTTCCCACATTCGTTCTGCAAAAACCCATCACTTTTATTTTTATCCTCTTTGCTTTCACTTTGGTTCCAGCTACCAGTCTAGCTGGATTCTGATTTCTGTTCAATTCAGGAGTACCTCCACTTTACCTTTCACATAATCTTTTTTCATGTCACCTTTCACTCTTGATATGCAAACCTGAACCTATGAATTGCTTCCACTTTCTCTTTCCTGAGTTTACCTACTGTGTAATAGAAAGCCTTTTGCCATATCACATCACTTTTTGTATCAACTTATTAAGATCCCATGCTTAGAACTATCTTTCCAAACTTCACTTTATAAGATTCCTAATCCATTCTACTAAGAATCAACACTCTCCATATGTCTCTCTTTTTTTTTTTTTTCCTTTTCAGAAGCAATTATTTAACTATTCCTGATGGTGTATGATTTGGGATATAACCAACTTTCATGCTCAATTTTTCTGTTAGAAACGCATGTCTAGAAAGCCTCAAATAGAAACAAGATACACTAAAGCTATTGGCTGTGTGAATCACAACAATCTGTGGAAAGTTCTTCAGTTCAGTTCAGTTCAGTCACTCAGTCGGGTCCGACTCTTTGCGACCCCATGAATCGCAGCACGCCAGGCCTCCCTGTTCATCACCATCTCTCGGAGTTCACTCAGACTCATGTCCATCGAGTCCATGATGCCATCCAGCCATCTCATCCTCGGTCGTCCCCTTCTCCTCCTGCCCCCAATCCCTCCCAGCATCAGAGTCTTCTCCAATGAGTCAACTCTTCGCATGAGGTGGCCAAAGTACTGGAGTTTCAGCTTTAGCATCATTCCTTCCAAAGAAATCCCAGGGTTGATCTCCTTCAGAATGGACTGGTTGGATCTCCTTGCAGTCCAAGGGACTCTCAAGAGTCTTCTCCAACACCACAGTTCAAAAGCATCAATTCTTTGGCGCTCAGCCTTCTTCACAGTCCAACTCTCACATCCATACATGACCACAGGAAAAACCATAGCCTTGACTAGACAGACCTTATTCGGCAAAGTAATGTCTCTGCTTTTGAATATGCTATCTAGGTTGGTCATAACTTTTATGGGAATACCAGACCTTAACTGACTCCTGAGAAATGTATGCCAATCAAGAAGCATCAGTTAGAACCTTATTTGGAATAACTGACTGCTTCAAAATTGGGAAAGGAGTACAAAAAGGATGTATGTTGTCACCCTGTTTATTTAACTCATATACAGAGTATATCCTACAAAATGCTGGACTGGATGAATCACAAGCTGGAATCAAGGTTGCTGAGAGAAATATCAACAGCCTCATATATGTAGGTGATACCACTCTAATGGCAGAAAGTGAAGAGGAGCTAAAGAGCATCTTGATGAAGATTAAAGAGAAGAGTGAAAAAGCTGGCTTGAGACCCAACATTCAAAAAACTAAGATCATGCCATCCGGTCCCATCACTTTATGGCAAATAAATGGGGAAAAAATGGAAACAGTGACAGACTTTATTTTTTGAACTCCAAAATCACTGCAACAGTGACTGCAGCCATGGAATTAAAAGATACTTGCTCCTTGAAAGGAAACCTATGCCAAACCTAGACAGCATATTAAAAAGTAGAATCATCACTTTGCTGACAAAGATCCATATAATCAAAGCTATGGTTTTTCAAGTAGTCATGTACAGATGTGAGACTTGGACCATAAAGAAGGCTGAGGGCTGACAAATTGATGCTTTCAAATTGAGGTGTTGGAGAAGGTTGTGAGAGTCCCTTGGACTGCAAGGAGATCAAACCAGTCAATCCTAAAGGAAATCAACCTTGAATATTCATTGGAGGGACTGATTCTGAAGCTCCAATACTCCAGGAGATAGTGAAGGTCAGGGAAGCCTAGCGTGTGCTCCAATTTATGAGGTTGCAGAGTCAGATGTGAGTTAGTGACTGAACAACAATGATGATGAAACAGTTTGAGCCTCCTGATGGCCAACTTTCTTATCTTGATCTATTTATTATTTATTGAATAAAGTGAAAGAACTCAGCTCTTTTGCAAATGATTACACTGAGTGACTATTGCCAAGGACCTAACAGAGCCTATTGCCAAGAGAGTGACTTTCTATAGAAGAGACAAGAGTACAGATGCCCAGTATCCGGGGCTTCCCTGGTGACTCAGTGGTGAAGAATCCGCCTGCAATGCAGGAGATGCAGGTTCGATACCTGGGTCAGGAAGATCCCCTAGAGGAGGAAATGGCAACTCACTCTAGTATTCTTGCCTTGGAAATCCCATGGACTGAGGAGCCTGGCAGACTACAGTCCATGGGGTCACAAAAGAGCCAGAAACAACTGAGCATTGCAGGGGTAATAATGTTGAGACAGAAGATTAAAGTGTAGAAGGCTTAGTAGGAAATTGGAAATATCAGATGTAAAATTAGAAGGACTGATGTTAAAGCTGAAACTCCAGTATTTTGGCCACCTGATGAGAAGAGCTGACTCATTTGAAAAGACCCTGATGTTGGAAAAGATTGAACGCAGGAGGGAAAGGGGATGGCAGAGGATGAGATGGTTAGATGGTGTCACTGACTCTATGGACATGAGTCTGGGTAAACTCCGGGAGCTGGTGATGGACAGGGAGGCCTGGCATGCTGCGGTTCATGGGGTCGCAAAGAGTTGGACAAGACTGAGCGACTGAACTGAACTGAAATAGGGAAAGTGTCATTTGGTATTGTAACTATCACAAGGCAAGATGTATACTAGCACTCAGGCGAGCTGGGGAAACTTTTTAGCCCTAAGTAAAAAGCAAGTAACATTTAAAAAAGAAAAGTAAGTTTAAGAAAAGTAAGCAACAAGTAGTTTTCTTTGACCTTAGCTATAGAATTTATTAAGAATATCTTCTTTTAGTTCCTTCTTTCAGTTTCAAAATGTTGTTGCAGAAAACTCTATAACTGTGCAGACTGGTCTCATTTTAAATGCATGGCTGCAAATCTCAAATGTCACAAACATTGCCACCCAGAGATGTTCCTACACTTCCCTAGTATATTTGCTTCTGTACTTAAAAAAAAAAAAAAAAGTTTCACAAGTTGTCCACTCTCTTCAAATTGCTGACAATTGCTCATTTCACTGCTCCTCGCCCCTCTGTACTCTCACACCTCACACACACATAATCTCAGCTGATGATCTTGTCACACTCTCAGCTTGCTCCTGCTCCAATGGATGATGCATTCTTGCTCCCATTAAAGAGTTTCATCTAGATTTCTTAAGGTTTCTTTCAAACTCCTGCGATTGTTCCTTTTCCCTCTTGTGTTGTCAGTCCTGGTCTCTGCATGTGAACATTTCCCTCTGCAATTAAAATACTCTATTATCTCTTGTTTTAATAAAAACACACAAAGAAATTTCCCCTTAATATTTTTTTCCCTCCAGCTACTGTCCCATTTCTCTGCTTTCTCTCAGGGTAAATCTTGAAAGATTTGTCATATTCACTGTTGCTACTTCTTCACCCACTTTCTCCCCTTGCTCCATTCCAGTGGGGCTTCTGCCACTGTCACTTTACCAATGCTACTTAAGTGAAGGTCACCAATGACTTGTATCTTACCAAATCAAATCACTTCTCTGTCTTCACGTGAATTGATTTCTCTACAACATGTATCAGTGTTGACAACAACTTCCTTCTAGTATTCAACACTTTCTATAGTTCTTTCTTCTGCGTAACTACTTCTTTTCTTCTTACTCGGGCTTCCCTTATGCTTTAGTTGGTAAAGAATCTGCCTGCAATGTGGGAAACCTGGGTTCTATCCCTGGGTTTGGAAGACCCAGGGAAAGGCTACCCACTCCAGTATTTTGGCCTGGAGAATACAGTCCACGGGGTTCGCAAAGAGTTGGACACAACTGAGTGACTTTCATGCTTCTGCCTGGCTACTTCTTTTCTTACTCACCAGATGTCGTTTATTTATCTTTTTTGTTGGGTTTTCCTGTTTTATCCTTAAAATTACATCTTCCTAGGATGCTCCTCTCCCAATTCTTAATTGACTGTTCCCTCCATATAATTAATATCTCAGCTTAAATTCACCTCCTATCCAATCAAAAAGAAATCTCCTAGTCTTTTCAATTTTTTATAATTATCAGTATCTGGTATTTCTTCACTTATTATCTTATCCTTCTCATATCTAGACATATAAGTTCCCTGATAATGAAGACAATGTCTGTCTTATTAACTTTTATATTTCTAGGGTATAGGGCAGTGTTTGGTACATGGTAGGTATTCAGTAAATATTTACTGAATTACTGAATACACTCATTCAAGGCATAATATTCTCTCCATATCCAGCTCTTTGTTATCCACTTAAGAAACAAGCCAATGGGCTTTGGCATGACTGTTTGTTAGCATTTATACTAGAATCAAAGATGTGGTCACTTAATGCGAAAATAATAACGTTTTCAGTCTGTCCATGTTTACTGTCCATTTATCTTACAAGTTCCAGCCTAAATATTGCCTCCTTAGGGAAGCACTGTAAGATCCTACAGACTATATTCTCCATGTTGTTTTACTCAATATATTCTCCTCTATATTACTCATCATATCTGTAATTACTTGTTACATACTTATGGACCATAGTCTCCATGAGGGCATAGGTTATGTTTTTTAAATCTCTTTATCTAGTACAATATCTAGCATGGAGCAGCAGTTCATTAAATGTTTGCAGGATTGAATTAAACTGATCTTGCTCACACTGGCATTGAGGCTAGTAAGTCTGAACCTCAATATATACTTTCTTACTGAGTGAATCTAAGTTCCAATTATGAAAGGAAATTGAACTGTCACGTTTGTGGGATGACTCTATGATATGAGAAAAAAATGAAAGCATAAAACCATGTATTGCTCTGGTAGCACAACTTCCCCTTCTTTCATTAACCTAAATTAAGAATCTGATATTCAGACAACTCATTTCAGAAAACCTGAGAAGGTTCAAACCACTATAATGGCCATATATGTGAATGGTTGACCAGATAAGTCTCTACTTCAATTAAAACAGTGTCTTGTTTGGAACTCTGCAGGTTGCTAGAGAAATGGTAAAATGGTGACATCCTTTCAGAAAGAGAGGTAAGAGGGATCAAAGTTAGCTTATGTGTGGCAAAGAAGATAATCCTCTATCACATTAAGGACTGATCTCTTTCAGTATGAAAGGAAACTAGCTCTGACAGATGTCAATACATAGAAAAGTACCATTTCCTGCTTCTGTCATAAAGATAAATTGGAGCAAGTGCCTTAACTCTTGCTGCTGCTGCTGTTAAGTCGCTTCAGTCGTGTCTGACTCTGTGCGACCCCATAGACGGCAGCCCACCAGGCTCCCCCGTCCCTGGGATTCCCCAGGCAAGAACACTGGAGTGAGTTGCCATTTCCTTCTCCAATGCATGCAAGTGAAAAGTGAAAGTGAAATCGCTCAGTCGTGCCCGGCCCTTAGCAACCCCATGGACTGCAGCCTACCAGGTTCCTCCATCCATGGGATTTTCCAGGCAAGAGTACTGGAGTGGGTTGCCATTGCCTTCTCCGTTTAACTCTTGAGACCATTTGAACTCTGTGGCCCAGGTGTCAGAAACTACAATAAGAAAACTATTCAATTCAGCCCGATAGCCCACCCTTTACTTAACCTCTTCTTGATAACTGGATGACCAATTACTTATGGTAAGCACTTGTTATGAAACAGACAAATGTTTCTGAGTATAATATAGTAACTCTAGGCATAGGTAGTTATACTCTTATGTCACATAAGAGGCAGGCCTTGCTTTTACCCAGTTAAACCTGTATTGTTTTCTTTAGATTAGCAGATTTTAAAATTAATGTGTTACATTTAACAAATACTTATTGATCATGCGCTTCTCCCCTGATATTTTTCCAGACACTGAGGATATAGTAGTAAGCAAAACATATAGAGCAACACCCTGCAGGGGGCCTACAGCCTAGTGAAAGGAGACAGAGTAATCAGATAAACCAATAATCATGGGGAATAATATAAGTGCTAGGAAGAAGAGAAAAGCAAGGGAAGAGGACACAGAGTGAGTGGGAGGGTAGGGGTTGACTAATGCAGATAATAAGGTCAAGGAAGGCCTTCCTGAGGAGGTGTCATTTGAGCAGAGACCTAAGAAGAAGAAAACCAAGGAACAGTTGGGGCAGTAGCTTTAGAGTAAACTGAAGCTTTTCTATTGACATTTTGCTCAAGGCTAAAGCCTTGAATGCTATAGGACAATTTTCAGTAGGCATTTTGGAGGCCTTTCAGCCTGCCTCTGTATCTCTTTTGCTTGGAAAGTTTGAAATACCCAGGCTTTTAGTTGTTCCACTCTAGACCAGGTACCCAGAAAAAAGTTATCTGGCATCCCAGTCACATGACCGAGTCCCACTTATTTTTGTTCTAATGTATTAAGCACTGGTATTACAGAGATGATAATGTATAGGTCGTCCCTCGAGAAGATCACAGTCATTTTCTTGGGGATAGGCTTGGGCTATCTTAAGTCCTTTTGGCCAAAAGTCTTAGAACCACCTGGTTAAAAACATTTGATCCATTCCACTGCACATTTTCAAAGCTTCATCACAGTTTCCTCAGAGTAGATGGCCTTGATTCTTGACTTGGTAACAAATTTGGATATGATCTACCCATTTGAACTATGAAAACAGTTATTTTAAGGGTTAAATTTTGCTCTTGTTTGCTGATTTTACATTTTCTGGGGTATAATTTCTAAGGAATGAAATATACAGATCTTATATATATACAGCTGAATGAGTCTTTCCAAATACATAAACCTGTGTGTCTCACATCCCAATCAAGTTAAACAGTATTTTCATCATCCCAGAATTTCCTTTCTAGTCTTTCTAGTTAATTCCTCTCCAGTAGTGGTGGTGATCAGTCACTCAGTCATGTCTATTTGCAGCCCCATTGACAAGCCTGCCAGGGTCCTCTGTCCATGGGATTTCCCAGGCAAGAATACTGGGGTGGGTTCCCATATCCTCCTCCAGGGAATCTTCCCCACCCAGAGATTGAACCTGCATCTCTTACTTGACAGGTAGATTCTTTACCACTGAGCTACCTGGGAAGCCCAATTCTGATTATTTTCACTATACTGTAGTTTTGCCTATTTTTGAAGTTTATAATGGAATCACACACAGGATGTACTCTCCTCTGCCTGGATTCTTTCACTCATCCTTAAGTCTGTGAAATTCATCCATGTTGTATGTATTAGCAATTCATCTCTTTTAATTGTTCAATGGTATTCTATTTTATGAATATTCTTCAATCCATTCACCTATTGATAAAAGTTTGGGTTGTTTCCATTTTGGGGCTATTATGAATAAAGCACCAATGAACATTTGTGAAAAAGTTTTTCTGTGGACATATGTTTTCATTTTTCTGGGGTTAAGTATCTAGGAATAGAAGTTAGATCATAGGGTATGAAGGGATTAAGAATTTTAATATATATAAAATTTTGGCTCTGAAGCCAGGCTATTTATAACAATATGAACCCACTTCTAAGCCTTGACAGTCTTGATTCTGGCTAAAAAATCAGTGTATTAAGATAGTAGAGCACAGTGGTTATGAGTAAGGTTTGTGGACTTGGTTTGCCAAAGATCACATCTTGATCCCATTGCTTAAAAGTTTTGAGGCCCTGTAGTGTATTATTTCGGAGAAGGCAATGGCACCCCACTCCAGTACTCTTGCCTGGAAAATCCCATGGGCGGAGGAGCCTGGTAGGCTGCAGTCCATGGGGTCGCTAACAGTAGGGCACAACTGAGTGACTTCACTTTCATGCATTGGAGAAGGAAATGGCAACCCACTCCAGTATACTTGCCTGGAGAATCCCAGGGATGGGGGAGCCTGGTGGGCTGCCGTCTATGGGGGTGCACAGAGTCGGACACGACTGAAGCAACTTAGCAGCAGCAGCAGCAGTGTATTATTTAATGACCCTGGACCTGTATTCTTTATATGTAAAATACACTTGATTCATAGGATTGTGTAGTGAGAATTCAATGAGACATTCTCTCTAAAGTAGTTAGTACAGTGCCTGGGCACTTCAGAAAGTTTCAACAAATATTGACTTCAAGGTTGGGGGATCTTAAGCCTACCTTCACTTGCCTGAATGCTTCATTGACTATAACATCTAAATGAAAGGCAACCATACACCAAAAGGTATGTAATTAAATCACAATGAAAGACCAAACCTGGAACTTAATAAGAATCAAAATTCGACTTAAATGATCAGCCTTAAATAATAGTGCATAACTATTGATTAGGCTTCCCTGGTGGTTCAGCAGTAAAGAATCTGCCTGCCAATGCAGGAGACATGGTTTGATCTCTGGGTCAGGAAGATCTGGAGAAGGAAATGGCAACCCACTCCAGTATTCTCGCCTGGGAAATCCCATGGACAGAGGAGCCTGGCAGGCTACAGTCCATGGGGTCACAAAACAGTTAGATATGACTGAGCAACTAAACAACAGCAACAAAATAAAGTATTAATTAATTGTTCATCTTACCTTTCAGACAAACTCTATCCTCAGCAACACTGTATTTTCCTGTTAAATAATATTGGCATATGAAAGCGAAGGCACTCAGTCGTGCCTTCCACGACTGCAGCAAATTCCAGAGCCACAACTCAAAACAGGTAATGATGACCTTTGATTTCATCTCCAAAGGAAACAGTAATCGCTGATGCAGCTGTGGATTCTAACCCAAGAGAAACTGAAAATCTAACTCTTCTGACTCTTTGACTGTAGCCTACCAGGCTTGTCCATCCATGGGATTTTCCAGGCAAGAATACTGGAGTGGGTTGCCATTTCCTTCTCTAATATTGGTTTATATGTATATATATGTACTTAATATGCTCTCACTTCCTTGTAAACTGATAAACAGCTGATCTTGCAAAACATTAATATAAGGATCAATTCAGCAACATCCTTAGGGACACTCAGACTCTGACATAAAGCTTGTTGAACTATAACAAACATTTTTATGACTTGGCAATTACTAATTTATATATGCTTTACTTATCAATTTCAATAAAATCAATTTCCTGACTCTCTGCTGAATATAATTTTGGTCAGCTAGCATTAGGTGATAAAAAACAGAAACGTACAAATATCAGGGAACTTTTCTTTCTTTTCAAATGATTCTGCTAAGTTTGCAATATCAAGGTATCCAGCTGTTTGATTCCATAACTGCAGCAAATTCCAGAGCCACAACTCAAAACAGGTAATGATGACCTTTGATTTCATCTCCAAAGGAAACAGTAATCGCTGATGCAGCTGTGGATTCTAACCCAAGAGAAACTGAAAATCTAACTCTTCTGACTCTTTGACTGTAGCCTACCAGGCTTGTCCATCCATGGGATTTTCCAGGCAAGAATACTGGAGTGGGTTGCCATTTCCTTCTCTAATATTGGTTTATATGTATATATATGTACTTAATATGCTCTCACTTCCTTGTAAACTGATAAACAGCTGATCTTGCAAAACATTAATATAAGGATCAATTCAGCAACATCCTTAGGGACACTCAGACTCTGACATAAAGCTTGTTGAACTATAACAAACATTTTTATGACTTGGCAATTACTAATTTATATATGCTTTACTTATCAATTTCAATAAAATCAATTTCCTGACTCTCTGCTGAATATAATTTTGGTCAGCTAGCATTAGGTGATAAAAAACAGAAACGTACAAATATCAGGGAACTTTTCTTTCTTTTCAAATGATTCTGCTAAGTTTGCAATATCAAGGTATCCAGCTGTTTGATTCCATAACTGCAGCAAATTCCAGAGCCACAACTCAAAACAGGTAATGATGACCTTTGATTTCATCTCCAAAGGAAACAGTAATCGCTGATGCAGCTGTGGATTCTAACCCAGGAGAAACTGAAAATCTAAAATGTTCCTGTTCTTCCTCAAGCTAAATCACTGAACAATATTGCTTGAGTTAGGAGTGGCTGTGATACTGGTATAACCTTAAATTCATTCTAAGGATAAATTGAAAAGCTTTTTGAATTTTGTGGCCTTTTCCCTTCTTCGAATGGACAAACCCAAAGCTCAAATACTCATATTGAACAGAGAAGGCCCAAAGAGAAATACCAAATTTCTGATTTTCTTTAATGGCAATGCTGGTGTTATGAAATGTGAGTATTCTGCCTCAAACAAAGCCGTAAGGGCCATGTTGGAAGCTGACATCTTTCTTTATGTCATCCTTAGAGGATCAGAAAATGCACCTCCCATCCCAATCCCCTGTATCTTGGTAGCCCTCTGATTACATTCTGCAACTATAATATATGGATGTGTTGGAAATCACTATGTCCTTCAACTATCACATTCTGGCAAATGTCCTGAATTCCTGCAAACTAAAAAGCACTCAAAATTCTGGAGGAAAAAGACTTCAAATTAAATCACTCTGTATTCCACAAATGTTTGTACAAGTTTTACGGGCTTATTTAACGTCTCAGTTCCTGAGCTCAGTGCCCTCTTCTGTGTAGCTTCCTTGTACCCTAACTCATCTGCTTACCTCTATTACAGTACTTAGCACACAGCCGTCAGTTTGAGTTTTTGCTAACATCCAAATCTCATGTCACTCGCTGCTTAGTATCCTTCAGTGATTTCCTGCTGTTTCCAAGGTAACATCTAGACTCTTCTACTTTGGCCTCCAAAGGCCCTTCCTGATTTGGCTCTTGTTTATCTTTCTAGCATCATCTCCCGCCATCTTTTCCCTTTCATCTCCAGTGTGAGCCAGCTGGCCTGCCTGTAGCTCCTGCAAGAAGCCACACTTGCATGTCTCAGTGCCCAGCATATATATTTGCCTGCTGATTTAAATGCCTTTCCCTCAGCTCTGTTCAATTGGCCAATTCCCTTTAAAGAATCAAATCAAATGACATTTTCATCTATGATCATTTTTGGTTTTGCTCACCTATGAACAACAGCGAAGACCTACACAGAATGCAGGTGTGTCTCATTGCTCTCCCTAAGGTCCTACTGAATAATACTATCATGGCACTTAATACTTTCGAAGTAGTGGGATTTTTCTCAGTAGTCTTGCCCACTACACTGTGAGCTTGTGGGAAGCAGGGACACTATTTTATAAATTTCTGTATCCCTTACAGCCTGTCTCAGGGCCTGGCTCAAAGTGGGTGTTCAATAAGTGTTTCTGAAACAAAAAGAAAAAAACCTTCTGAAGAAACGAACAAACAAAAAACCTTGAAATTCCAATTAACATGCCCATTTTTTTTTTCAGTTCTTAATAGACATAGCTCTGACCTGTGAACCTTCGATGTGAATACAATGTGAACACTCTGAGCCCACCTCATTCTCATCTGTGACCCTCTGGATACTCCTGCTGTTTTCCTGCCTATTGGAAGGCAGTCCTGTGGAAGGCAGACCTCTGGCATGCTGTCAATTCTGTGAAAGGCTATCCAGCCTCCTGTCCATGTGCTTTTTACCATCTCAATTTCCTGTTAGGGCCTGATTCCAAGACACTTATTCTTCCTCTGGGTACTGTGGGGACCTCCCCCGCCTCTAAATCTCCCTTTTACCAACTCAAGTTACTTGTCTGGTCCCTTGACCACTGATTCCCCAGGCATGTGTAGCATGAACTCATCCTTTGCCCAGATTGCTTAATAATTTAAAGGTAGTAATACATTAAAGTTTTATAAAAGCAAAACAAAAGCAAAATCAACAAAACAGAGACACACTGAATAGCACCCAAAGTAGTATTTCTGGAGTCATAAACTGCTCAGGGTCCTAGGGGATGGGGCGTGAGCCCACGCGAGTAGGAAGCACACGCAGTAGTCGCTGCAACCCCATCACACCACTTCCTTAAATCGACAGGAAAAACTCTGTCCTAATATCCTCTGCTGGTAAACTGAATTTCAGACCAATTTCCAGGCAGTCTTTCCATGCAACCTTATGGTTTTTTCCCCCCACCAGCTTTCACTGGAGTTAATAAGGCCATATATCCCTAGCAACATTTTTTTTTTTCATACACCCTAAATAGACTTCCCTGGTGGCTCAGATGGTAAAGTGTCCATCTACAATGAGGGAGATCCGGGTTCGATCCCTGGGTCAGGAAGATACCCTGGAGAAGGAAATGGAAACCCACTCTAGTATTATTATCTGGAAAATCCTGTGGACGGAGGAACCTGATAGATACAGTCCATGGGGTTGCAAAGAGTCGGACACGACTGAGTGACTTCACTCACTCACAAACATCTGGTAGGGGGTAGGCCAGTATCCCTCTAGTAATCACAAATTCAAAAAAAAAAGATGTGTTTAAACAGCTTCACAAATAGAATCCATCTGGAATGAAACAGCTGTTGACATTTATAACTTTGACAAATATAACTTTGTAACATAGGTCTTTCAACTGCTACTGACCCCAAAGAAGATATCAAATAACATGCTGTCCTTATTGAATAATAATTTCCAATATGTTTTAAAGGTCTTCTCCCTCTCTTGGGCCATTGATATTTTTGTGCTTTTGAAGAGTATTCAACGTGTCTTATGTTTTTACAATCCTTAAGTCACCTTATATTCGTCTGCAAGATCCACTGTATCTCATGACTTGCTATGGAGATTAGTGTACTACTGATATTTCTCCTTTTGTGTGCCTTGTTTAAAAAAAAGGAAAAGAAGCATGGATGCAGGACTTTTACAGTATCATTTTGAAATCTCTCATTATGTATTGTTACCATTTAAAAAATACTCACAGGGATGGTACAGGGAGGGAGGTGGGAGGGGGGTTCAGGATGGGGAACACGTGTATACCCGTGGTGGATTCATGTTGATGTATGGCAAAACCAGTACAATATTGTAAAGTAATTAGCCTCCAATTAAAATAAATGAATTTAAATTAAAAAAATAAAAAATACATCTATCCCATGGTGGGGGGGGGGTGATGGAGTCATTTGTAAAGTGTTATAGAATTTTATTTGCATGAATTAAATGAAGCAGAAACTTCTAAATCTCCCATCAGTGAAGCAAAATATTAATACCTTCCTATGACTTTTAAACCACACAAGGAAATATATGGCTACATATTTTTTATAGTGTTTGTTAGTAACTCCTTACATGGAGAAACTATTAAACCGCGTCACTGAGTAACAAGTTAAGCATTGGTCTTAGTCTGTCAACCTATAGGACAGATTTTGGTGATGTAGGAAGTAGACTTCAATAGGATTCATCCTTAGCAACAGCATCTAACTGCCTAGTGCTGAAAATAATTGTGACTGAGACACCTCACAGTCACAGAATCACAGTTTAGAACCAAACTGTTTCTAACTTCTGCACAGAGCACAGAAAACAAGGAGTGGAACATGAACTAGAACAGGGGAACTTAGGCAATGCTTCTAGCTCCTTTAGAGGCAAGAGGACATGAGAAAAGAGAAAAATATTGCAGTGGCTCCTGATATCAGAGGTAGGGTCACAAAAAGTCAGACCCAACTGAGTAACTGAATGACAAAACAACAAAGGTGTAATAAGTAAGGCCAAACCTTATACTTTACTTGCCACTCAAGATGCGCACCTCAGTATGCCTACACTGAAAGTAACTACAAGGGAATTAGTGAAAGAGTTGATACATCTCTTATACACAACATCTCCGGAAAGTCACTAGGATTTTCTAAGGAATGGTATACACATTTTCCCCACCAACTTCTCACTGTATCACTGTGGCTGAGGGGAGTTGACATTTGCCTCTATAGCCAGTTGGGAAAGGAAAAACAAAAAAAGTAATACAATGGGAGAAACAGAATTCGCTTAATGAAAGCTCACTATGTGGTCAGCTATGGACAAGATTCTCTATTACCTTAAGTGTAGTGCAAAATATATGAGCAATTCCCTTACAACCATGTAGTGTGTAAGTTTGGATATCAGAAAAGTACATATCCACATTCACTCAAAAAATCACATACCTAACTGAGGACTATTGGCAGCGCTCCTTAATCAGTAAATTTGGGGAACATGTGTACACCTGTGGCAGATTCATGCTGATGTATGGAAAAACCAATACAATATTGTAAAGTAACTAGCCTCCAATTAAAAATAAATTTATATTAAAAAATAAATAAAAGGAAACAAAATTTGTTGGACACAACAGTTTTTAAAACATAACTTTTCAAAAGAATTTTAGTATGTATGCTTTTAAATTTTAAAACATAGGCTTCAATAGAAGCACAATAAAAAGTAAAATAAGTATATTTTAAGTAGTAGTTTTGTCATGGTTACTTCTGAAAACTTAACTAGAATGAGATTAAAGATCATGTGCTAACAAAAGATGGCAAAGCATCTATATTGATGCCTTGCTATCAATAAAGCTATAATAAAGTGAGTTGTAGTATGTCTGTGACTTCCATTTTTATAGAGACAGAATATCACATCCAGTTCTGTGTGAAAGATTACTATTAGGATGCACAGAAACTACTATGTCGCATAATTCATTTATAAAATTTTACATAACTAAGCATTAGCTCCTAACTATAAATCAGTCCCAACTGCTTATTGTTCAGTGAGCAGGTAGAAAATTTAACCTTGATCAATTAAACTAACCTCTAAGTTGCCACCTAAGCATGCTGGTGACAGCTGTCAATTCAGAAGCGCTTTATAGAAACCGAAAGATAACAAGAAAATGCTGCGTTGATATGACAGTTATGACAAAATTTCTAAGGCACAGACGTATCCCTGTAGAAAATGTCTCTACACCACAACAGATGGCCAGTGGTCAGGGAAAAACCATTATAGCCAGAAATGTGAAAACTTTAACTTTTCACTCTAGGAGACTAAAGATTTAATACAAATCATTTTCCCAAATCTTCAAAGCAAAATGTGTTCTTAGAGCCTCATGGATGTTGGCAAAGGTGCCTGTACTATGCCTTAGGTTGGCAAGATCAACTAAAGCATTTAGAAAGAAAACAGTGACATTTTCCACTAATAGTCTACAACATTTATCAGACATGCTTTACTGTAGGGACCTATTGCCCAGGGAGAGGTACAACATGTAGGTAATGAATGATTCACTGAGAAACACATAGGCAAGCCACGCCCATTTGTACTTGCAGTCATAAAGCGGTGCTGCTCTGTATCATTCAGGGGGGCCTGCCTTGATCCCCAAGCATTCTGCTCCTGATGAAGCTACGATGTGGACCACCTCTGAGGGTGAAATTTCTGAGCAGTAGAAAAGAAAGTGAAGTCACTCAGTTGTGTCCGAGGACTCTTTGAGATGCTATGGACTGTCGCCCCCACCAGACTCCGCCATCCATGGGATTTTCCAGGCAAGAATACTGGAGTGGGTTGCCATTTCCTTCTCCAGGGGATCTTTCTGACCCAGGAATTGAACCCAGGTCTCCTGCATTGCAGGCAGATTCTTTACCGACAGAGCTATGAGAGAAGATGCTGAGAGGGGAATAGCTGTGCTCATTAACAGTGTGGTCTCTATTCTGTTTTAATTCAAAATTGCTCAATGTTCTGCATTATGCTCAACTTGAAAACTACCTCAAAGTCTTCTGAAAGATACCAGGGTATAAATTCCAAATAAATAAGATGCTACCACCACCCTGCATGTTTGCCAGAAACGTATATCACTCTGAGTCACATTGTCAACAAGCCAGTGCTATATCTTGGCCTTTTCAAAAGCTGCATTGACTCATGTCCCTGGAGCACTATTTGCCATGTTGAAAGGGTCATTCTCCTGCATATAGCACTGACTGCTGAGTAAGATATTTGCTCACAGGCTGCGGCGATTGTGTGCTTATTGTCTAAACAGTCAGCGAAATTCATTTCACAATGGAATGTATTTCTCACCACCAAAATGTGAATAGATGGGAATACAGAACAGACCACTACTTGGAAGAATGTGGGGAACAAGGTCCCTTTTCACATAGTGCTGCTTTGCCAAGCAAAATACAATCATATTAACACAGTGCCTATGAGGCTGAGGGACACTGCAAATGCTTTTTATGCCTTTTCCTAATGCTTTGCTGCAACCAGAAAATTCCCTGGAGAGAAGTAATTGTCCACATATTTGGCACTTAAATCAGGGCAGGACTAAAAGAGGTCGAAGCTGTTTCTACACACACACACATATACACACACACTAGGCAATTTAATCAAATTAAAGATCAATTGATGAAGTAAAAAAAAAAAAACTTTTAAAAACGTGTGTCATCCTGCTATATTTAAAATGGATAATCAGCAAGGACCTACTGTATAGCACAACTGAACTCTTCTGAATGTTATGTGGCAGCCTGGATAGGAGAGGAGTTTGTGGGAGAATGGATGAAACCCTGCTTATTTAACTTATATGCAGATTATATCATGCAAAATGCTGGGCTGGAGGAAGCACAAGCTGGAATCAAGATAGCCGGGAGAAATATCAATAACTTCAGATATGCAGAGAAACCTGTATGCAGGTCGGGAAGCAACAGTTAGAACTGGACATGGAACAACAGACTGGTTCCAAATAGGAAAAGGAGTACATCAAGGCTATATATTGTCACCCTGCTTATTTAACTTATATGCAGAGTACATCATGAGAAACGCTGGGCTGGAAGAAGCACAAGCTGGAATCAAGATTGCCAGGAGAAATATCAATAACCTCAGATATACAGATGACACCACCTTTATGGCAGAAAGTGAAGAGGAACTAAAAAGCCTCTTGAAGAAAGTGAAAGAGGAGAGTGAAAAAGTTGGCTTAAAGCCCAACATTCAGAAAACTAAGATCATGGCATCTGGTCCCATCACTTCATGGGAAATGGGGAAACAGTGGAAACAGTGACAGACTTTATATTTTTGGGTTCCAAAATCACTGCAGGTGGTGACTGCAGCCATAAAATTAAAAGACGCTTACTTCTTGGAAGAAAAGTTATGACCAACCTACATAGCATATTGAAAAGCAGAGACATTACATTACCCTACAAAGGTCCGTCTAGTCAAGGCTATGGTTTTTCCAGTAGTCATGTATGGATGTGAGAGTTGGATTGTGAAGACAGCTGAGCACCGAAGAATCGATGCTTTTGCACTGTGGTGTTGGAGAAGACTCTTGAGAGTCCCTTGGACTGCAAGGAGATCCAATCAGTCCATTCTGAAGGAGATCAGCCCTGGGATTTCTTTGGAAGGAATGATGCTAAAGCTGAAACTCCAGTACTTTGGCCACCTCATGTGAAGAGTTGACTCATTGGAAAAGACTCTGATGCTGGGAGGGATTGGGGGCAGGAGAAGGGGATGACAGAGGATGAGATGGCTGGATGGCCTCACTGACTCGATGGACGTGAGTTTGAGTGATCACTGGGAGATGGTGATGAACAGGGAGGCCTGGCGTGCTGCAATTTACAGGGTCGCAGAGAGTCAGACACGACTGAGCGACTGAACTGAACTGAACTCCTTGGAAGGAAAGTTATGACCATCCTAGACAGCACATTAAAAAGCAGAGACATTACTTTGCCAACAAAGGTCTGTCTAGTCAAGGCTGTGGTTTTTCCAGTGGCCACGTATGGATGTAAGAGTTGGACCATAAAGAAAGCTGAGCACAGAAGAATTGATGCTTTTGAACTGTGGTGGTGGAGAAGACTCTTGAGAGCCCCTTGGACTGCAAGGAGATCCAACCAGTCCATCCTAAAGGAGATGAGTCCTGGGTGCTCATTGGAAGGGCTGATGTTGAAGCTGAAACTCCAATACTTTGGCCACCTGATGTGAAGAGCTGACTCATTGGAAAAGACCCTGATGCTGGAAAAGATTGAGCACAGGAGGAGAAGGGAATGACAGAGGATGAGATGGTTGGATGGCATCACCGACTCAATGGACATGGGTTTGAGTGGACTCTAGGAGTTGGTAATGGACAGGGAGGCCTGGCATGCCACAAAGAGTTGGATACGACTGAGCGACTAAACTGAAGTGAACTGAACTGGATATATATATATGTATGGCTGAGTCCCTTTGCTGTCCAGCCAAAACTACCACAACACTTAATCAGCTATATTCCGATATGAAATAAAAAGATAAAATGGATAACCAACAAGGACTGAATCACTTCACTGTTCATCTGAAACTATCACAACATTGTTAATTAGCTATACTACAGTACAAAATAAAATGTTTTTTAAAAATCTATGTCAAATGGTTGTTTTAGTAAGTGGTAAGTCTATCTAAATGCCTCATAAGCATGACTTTATTCTTCACCTCCTTTTACTTAGCAATTTTTGTGGAAATTTACAAATTATGTACATTCTAATACTAAGACATCTAAAGAGCCATTTCACTCAGATCAGTTCAGTTCAGTTCAGTTCAGTCGCTCAGTCGTGTCCGACTCTGCGATCCCATGAATCACAGCACGCCAGGCCTCCCTGTTCATCACCATCTCTCGGAGTTCACTCAGACTCACATCCATCGAGTCAGTGATGCCATCCAGCCATCTCATCCTCGGTCGTCCCCTTCTTCTCCTGCCCCCAATCCCTCCCAGCATCAGAGTCTTTTCCAATGAGTCAACTCTTCGCATGAGGTGGCCAAAGTACTGGAGTTTCAGCTTTAGCATCATTCCTTCCAAAGAAATCCCAGGGCTGATCTCCTTCAGAAT
>SJYT01068936.1:458652-506823 GCA_006410635.1 Cephalophus harveyi
CCCATCCTTGCATGAAATGTTCCCTTGGTATCTCTAATTTTCTTGAAGAGATCTCTAGTCTTTCCCATTCTGTTGTTTTCCTCTATTTCTTTGCATTGATCACTGAAGAAGGCTTTCTTATCTCTTCTTGCTATTCTTTGGAACTCTGCATTCAGGTGCTTATATCTTTCCTTTTCTCCTTTGCTGTTCGCCTCTCTTCTTTTCACAGCTATTTGTAAGGCCTCCCCAGACAGCCATTTTGCTTTTTTGCATTTCTTTTCCATGGGGTTGGTCTTGATCCCTGTCTCCTGTACAATGTCACAAACCTCATTCCATAGTTCATCAGGCACTCTATCAGATCTAGGCCCTTAAATCTATTTCTCACTTCCACTGTATAATCATAAGGGATTTGAGTTAGGTCATACCTGAATGGTCTAGTAGTTTTCCCTACTTTCTTCAATTTCAGTCTGAATTTGGCAATAAGGAGTTCATGATCTGAGCCACAGTCAGCTCCTGGTCTTGTTTTTGTTGACTGTATGGAGCTTCTCCATCTTTGGCTGCAAAGAATATAATCAGTCTGATTTTGGTGTTGACCATCTGGTGATGTCCATGTGTAGAGTCTTCTCTTGTGTTGTTGGAAGAGGGTGTTTGCTATGACCAGTGCATTTTCTTGGCAAAACTCTATTAGTCTTTGCCCTGCTTCATTCCATATTCCAAGGCCAAATTTGCCTGTTACTCCAGGTGTTTCTTGACTTCCTACCCAGAAAGATTAGGATATGGCAAGATTCAGCACTGTCACATCTCCATCCAAGCCCAGATCTGATTTTCATAAGTTTTTGAGAATGTAAAATGACTTGAAAGACGAAGAACTGTTAATTCCATAATGAAACTCCTACATAGTTTGAACTTATCTTGGGATGTATGAAATGGATGATAAAGCATCCCTCAAGAAACAACTTCATGAGGTTCTCTACTATATATCATGTTGTTCCTAAAGAAATGGGAGGTGTAATGAAGATGCATGTTTCATCCTCATGCATATCTGAAATGCTGCTTTTCAGCAGAGTGATACCACACTCAAGAAATATAATGGTTAGAGAGGGTAAAAGAAGTGTCCACTTTACTTCTAGAATTGATGTGTCATGTGTAGAACAAATCAAATAGTACTTTCTCCAGTGAGACATATAAACAATGACTGACACTTAAAAGTAACAATTGCAATTTCAGTGGAAGTGCTATAAGAACTGAAATGATTTTGTTAAAGGAAACAGAGTACAAAATTATTCAGGTATATTATATTATACAGGGTTGATTTCTATTCAGAAGATGCAATATGTACACACACACACACACTCAAATATTAAGTTCAAAAACTACTAAACAACACTAGATTCAGGCTGCTAAAAGATGGAAAAAAACTTGTTTGGCTAACTTTTTCTATTTTCTTTTGCTTTTGTGTTTATCTGTTTATAGTTCTCTATATACTCTAAACCTCCATTCAATTCAATTCAATCTAACAAGCATTTATTGACCGAAGATTATGCCTTAGGCAGTTTGATGCACAATGTAACTGATTCAAAGATGAATACCACATGGTTTTGTCCTTGAAAAGCTCACAGTCTAATGTGTGTGCTTGGGCTGAAGGCAAGAAGAAAAACAGAAAATTTCATAAATCACTAC
Source organism: Cephalophus harveyi (assembly GCA_006410635.1). Taxonomy (NCBI): domain Eukaryota; kingdom Metazoa; phylum Chordata; class Mammalia; order Artiodactyla; family Bovidae; genus Cephalophus; species Cephalophus harveyi. The sequence continues at coordinate 460,312 of SJYT01068936.1, forward strand.
AACATAGGTTATGAGTGCCCTAAAAAAATATACAAAATCCTATGTATGTGTAATAAAAGACTGACGCCATGTGACTGTGGACACTAGGTAAGACTGAGTTAAGAAAGTGGTTTTTGAGATGGGACTTTCCTTGAGGGATTAAAAACATTTTTTAAAGGGAATTGGGAGAAAAACTTAATTGGCAGAAGGGACAGAGCAAAAACAAACAAACAAAAAACAAATAAATATTAGTCCATTTTCCCTGGAGAGTAGATTCCATTTAGGGAGGAAATGGATAAGAAGGCTAGGAAATGTAAGAGGAAGTAATTTTAGCCTTCTCTTAAAAATACCAGAAAAAAAAACAAAAAAACCTTTCATAGTGTAAAATTTCAAATAGAACAAGACAACACAATAAAAAGTGAGCGTTCCAGTGTAGATCCATTACCCAGGAGTGACTATTTTCCATACTTTCTTGCGCATGCTTGCAGGTTTTCTCATGTATATGCAAAAAAAAAAATATATATATATATATATATATGTATGTTCACACATACCCTTTTTCTATTTCACAAATGGGATATATATTATATACATGTTTTGTATCCTGATTTCTTTTTAGTTGAAGGATAATTGCTTTACAATGTTGTTTTGGTTTCTGCCTTACAACAATGGAAATCAGTCATACTTAGCATATCTCTTAAATATTTTCCTATCAGTGCATATCTACCTAATTATTTTTAAAGGCTGTATAATAGCACTCTGCGGATATCTCATAGTTTATATGATCAGGTTTCTACTGATGGACACTTAGGTTGCTTCCAGTCTTGTTTTTACAAATGATGCTGCAAAGAACACCTTTGAACATACAGCTATGTATGCATGTATATCTCTAGTATGATTTCTGAACCACAGCACAACTGATGTTTTTGGTCAGATAATTATTTGGTGTAGGGGCGTTGTTTGATGCATTGTAGGATGTTTTGCAACACCCCTGGCTTCTATCCACTAGATTCCAGTAGCACTCCCATCCCACTGTGACAGTGAATAATGCCATGAGACATAGCCAAGTCCCCTTGGGGGCCAATCACTCAGGTTCAGTTCAGTTCAGTCACTCAGTCGTGTGCAACTCTTTGTGACCCCATGAATCGCAGCAAGCCAGGCCTCCCTGTTCATCACCATCTCCCGGAGTTTACTCAGACTCACGTCCATTGAGTCCGTGATGCCATCCAGCCATCTCATCCCTGGTCATCCCCTTCTTCTGCCCCTAATCCCTCCCAGCATCAAAGTCTTTTCCAGTGAGTCAGCTCTTCTCATGAGGTGGCCAAAGTACTGGAGTTTCAGCTTTAGCATCATTCCTTCCAAAGAAATCCCAGGGTTGATCTCCTTCAGAATGGACTGGTTGGATCTCCTTGCAATCCAAGGGACTCTCAAGAGTCTTCTCCAACACCACACTTCAAAAGCATCAATTCCTTGGCACTCAGCCTTCTTCACAGTCCAACTCTCACATCCATACATGACTACTGGAAAAACCATAGCCTTGACTCGACAGACCTTAGTAGGCAAAGTAATGTCTCTGCTTTTGAATATTCTATCTAGGTTGGTCATAACTTTTCTTCCAAGGAGTAAGCATCTTTTAATTTCATGGCTGCAGTCACCATCAGCAGTGATTTTGGAGCCCCCCAATATTGTTCTATAAATTTCTTTTTTTAATATAAATTTATTTATTTTAATTGGAGGTTAATTACTTCACAATATTGTATTGGTTTTGCCATACATCAACATGAATCTGCCACAGGTCAGAAGAAATTAATTCTAGGCTTTAGCTGGAAAAAAAAAAATATATATACAAGCAATTATTGTATATTTTATATATTTCTACAGATATGAACATATATGTTGTATACTTCTAATTATTATAGATTAATAGATAATTAATAGTAGCTGATATATCCAGAACTGACTCAAATAATAGTAGTGATATTGCGTTGTTCCCAACTTCAATGAGAATACACTTACAGTTTCATAATTAACTACAATGCAACCTTTCTGTATTGGTATTTTATTAATATATTTTATCATATAAGGAATTATTCTATTCTTCGGCTAACTTGAGGTCTAAAAATGGGCTGTATTAGACTAATCATGAAGCAGTGTAGGTAGATCTAAAAGGGTCTAGATCAGTGTCTTCCAAAAGTATAATTTCTAGACCACCAGCAACAACATCACCTGGAAACCTGATGGCAACACAAATTCTTGCTGCCTTCCCTCATCTACTGAATCAGAAACTTCAGGAGAGGAGTTCAACAATTTGTACTTTAACAAGCCCTCCAGGTGATCTGATGCATGCTAAAATTGGCCTAGTGCAGGGGTCAGCAAATACAATTCTCAGGCCAAATCTGGTTCTGCTTCCTGTATTTGTAAATAAAATTTTGTTCAAATATAGCCACACTCACTCATTTCTGTATTGTCTAAAATTGCTTTCAAGCTACAATAGAAAAGTTGAGTAGTTGAAACAGAAAATGCCTGACTTGAAAAGTCTAAAATGTTTACTATGTGGCCCTTTGCAGAAAATGTTTGCCAAATCTGATCTAGACCAATTATTCTCTTGAATTATCTGTTGAATGAACATTAGGATCACATGGGACACTTTAAAAAATACTCAAGTCCGAGTCCAATAACCAACTACTTATACAGAATCTCTAGGGTAAGATTCAGGCATGAGGGCTTTTTCTTTAGAGCACCCTACTTGATTCCAGTCTGCTGTATTGTCCAAACTAACTAATATTCATGAATCATATCTGCATGTCTTTGATGTTGATTTAGATAGAAATGGAAAAAAGTTATTTCTTATTTTTCATAGATACATAAGGAATTGACCCCTGGCACAGTGTAGTACTATGATAAAGTCAGGTAGTGCAATATGAAATAAGTCAACCATTATGTATATTTCTTGGAGGAAAGCCAAAGGATTTTTTTTTCCCCTGAAGGTTTTGTTTAGGAATTGCTTGAAATGAATGAATCTAAATTATATTGTTTTATAAAGCAGTTATTGGGCAATTTTCAAAACTAACTTGGATTGATCAGTGTATTTTGAATAATATGCACTCATCATCAAATTTTATAGATCATTGAATATACCAGTGAATCTATCATAGAGCCATAAAAAGTATCTGATTGCATAATTACACACACAAAACACATACACATGCACAAACAGATCCTGTCATTAAATTACAGTATATGTAGAAAATGAATCTTATATACTTGAAAGATACTTACGTTTTGTTATTTGCAAAGATACCCTGTTTATTCTTTAATCTTTACAAAGAACCTTTTAAAGAAGCATTAAGAGAAATCTGGTGTCAAAAATATCAGAAAAGGAAAAGAGGAAGAATAGATGAGTCAAAAAAGAGAACATTTTGTTTTTATTCTGACCCAATTTAAATTCCAAACTTAAAAATCATCATCTATTTCAGGCATTACAGAGACAGTCCAAGGAAGGTAAACTGCTGATATGTTATTTGGGTCCAGGGGCATGAAATCTATTTACTAGCCCTAAGGGCACAACAGGATCCAGGGGTGATTTTTAACGTGGAATGGCAGGTGAGGATACTGACCCTATTAATGTCCATGAGAAACACCCAGACTCGGAATGGTTCCCATAAAGCCAAACTGATGTGTGTAGGACATGCTCAGCTGTCCTGAGGGAAATGATTTCTTGTTATGCAAATAGAATTACTGTGTGAGATGTGTGAGAATACATATGAAAAAATTAGATTTATAGTGAAATCTCCTGGTTGGAAGAGCATATCTATTTACTGCCTTAAGATGATTCAAAATTTTTTTCTTAATCAAAATAATGTGCAGATAATATATTTTTGTGACTTAAAAAAAACCCTACATATACATACTAAAACCTGGAAAACTCTATCATAGCTCAGTTAAATCCAGATCTCATTTCTGAAACCCCATCACCACCACTAACAAACTGTTCAATATCTGATTGCTGAGACCCCAAGGAATTGTTTAATCCTGGAGAAAAGTGAAAGTGTTAGGCACTCAGTCATGTACAAGTCTTTGGGACTTCATGGACCGTAGACTGCCAGGCTCCTCTGAATATGGGATTTTCCAAGCAAGAATATGGGAGTGAGTTGCCATTTCCTTCTCTAGAGGATCTTCCTGACCCAGGAATTGAACCCAGGGCTCCCACACTGTAGGCAGGCACTTTACCATCTGAGCCACCAGGGAAGGTCATTAATCCTGGTAGGCAGCTATATGTAATGAGAACTGGTCACCATATCATTCTTTCCAGGATAAAGAAACCCAAGTAAGTAATAACGACCATTAAAAATGACCAAACAATGCTACATTTATTAACTTTTTGCCATACACAGAAAATTAGACAATGGCTATTCAACACACCTATTTGGTGGATAGAGCTTGTAGCATTGACCTCTCTGTTCAAGTCGGTGATGCAGAGTCCCAGAGAATAATAACATTAAAAGCACAACTATGGTCTTTAAGGTACTACCTTCTAATTAATATCCCTAAACTAGGATGTTTATGTGTCTTATCTGCATAAAAGAAAAGGTCTAATGACATATAACAAAAATAAAGTTCTCTAAGCTTCAGCCCTAAAATGTCCTTTTCCATAGAGTAAATGCACGTAAAGCATGGAGAATGGTGCCTAGTGTAGAATAAGGTATGTGTCAAATGGTCTTAGGGGTGGTTGTCATTAGCAGTGGCTGCTGATTCAGTTTCCTACCCTTTGTACTTGGGGCAAATAATTTTTCTTCTTACTAGTGCTTCCTCTTAAGGCTGAACATCTTTTGGGGCTTCCTTGGGGCTCTGATGATTAAGATGCCACGATTCCAGTGCAAGGAACACAGGTTCCATTCCTGGTTGGGGAGCTAAGATCCCACATGCTATGTAGCACAGCCAAAAAAAAAAGAAAAGAAAAAGAAAAGAAAACTGTACTTAAAACTTAATTTTTAAAAAGACTTAAAGAGGGATTCAAGATGGGGAATACATATATACCTGTGGTGGATTCATGTTGATGTATGGCAAAACCAATACAAATAAAGAATTTTTAAAAAAGAAAAAAAAAAAGACTTAGCATTTTTCCTTATAGAAAATAAGTCAATAAACCTAAAAGAAAATAAAATACCTAAATCACCATGAAGAGGTCAACTAAGCCTCAATGTAGTTTACCTTTAGGTGCATACAAGAAAAATCTTAGCAAAATATCAGCTTCCCAAGTGTATTGATCTATCTTTAAATTAAATTTGGATGTATGTTAGGGGACATACTTAATCATGCCAACATTTTTAGAAATCAGAGGCCCAACAGTGAATTAGGAGGAGGCAAGGTGACTGGAAATATTCCTGAAACAAGTCAAAGCAAACTCTGTAGCTCTGAGGAACTCCTTGGAAATAGCTTGTCCCATAAACCCAGAAACAGTCCTGAATGGATGCTGCTATGAAAGCCACAGCAAGAGGAAACAACAAGAAACGCAGCACACATAAACCCCTCAAAGTCTGGCATGTCTGTTGGTTAACTCTTCAGTAGTGTCTTTTCTCCAAAATAGGTAATCAGGCGGTGTTGTGTGTGTACACTCAGTTGTGTCTGACTCTTTGTGACCCCATGGTCTGTAGCCCGCCAGGCTCCTCTGTCCATGGGATTCTCCAGTCAAGAATACTGGAGTGGGTTGCTATTTCTTTTTCCAGGGGATCTTCCCAACCCAGGAATCAAACCCATGTCTCTTATGTCTCCTGCACAGGCAAATGGATTCTCTGTCACTAGCACCACGTGAGAAGCTCTGGTAAGTATTTAATGGATGTTTAATAAGCACATGCCAAATTCATTCATTCATCTATCCATCCATCCATCCAGAAAATGTTTATTGAGCACCTACTCTGAGCTAGGTACTATGCTAGGAGCCTGAGAGGAAGTGTTGATTATAAAGCAGACAGGGCTTTTGCCCTTAACAGCTTACATGTCAATGGGGGTCATCAGACAATAAATGAGTAAACACATAGTGTGAATTAATATCTTCTGTGGAAAATAAAATAATGGGATTGAAATTTCCTGAAGGGATGGGGTAGGGGAGCTACTTTTAGATGTTGGTCAGGGAAGAGTTCTTGGATGAGATGACAGCGGAGCTGAGACTGGAAGGAGACTTGAAAAAATATTATCCATGGGAAGGTGAGCCAAGTCATGATAATAGAATCACCCTCTAACATCTGGACATGGCTGTCAGCAAGAGACATCATTTCACAAGGGTGGGATAAAGATAAGAGTTCCAGCAATTCAAGCAAATTCAGCAAGGAATATTCTTGAAAGGAAATTCACATCCTTGATCCAATAAGACATTCAAAGTCAGGCAAGGGCTCAGGATTCAGAATGTCAGTTCAAATCTACAAATGTGATCTGATGCCAAGGCAGCAATAATTGACCTCTGACTGCTTTTCTTTTCTTTTTTCTTTTTTGTCCTGTTCCCTCCCCTTTTTTATTTTTAGTAGCAACCACCATTAAGCACTTACTATGTGCCGTACATGGTAGTAAATCTTTGTATATTAACTCATTTAACTCTCAAAAAATTCATGACATAAATACTCTTATTATTCCCCATGTACAGGTATGGAAACTGGGATCTGAGGTCATACAGAAGGTGGTGAACTTGAGATGTGAACAAAGAAAGGCAGGCAGAGTCTAGAGCCCAATCTCTTAATCTCTCTGCTTTTATAATTTTACTCCAAATGCTGTTAATTAGAGAAGTAACTCAATACACAGGAATCTGAGTCAAACACTTTGATGGTAATCTGGATGAGTCAATGTAGCCTGGGCACTGTGAATAATCTCTTCCTGCCACACTTTCAATGGTTCTGAATTATCCTTAGGATAAAAATCAAAGCTTGTTAGTCTGGCATTCAATACCCCTATCCCATTCTGTTTTCTTCACTGTTTGGGGTTTCCTTTTTGTTTCGATCTACTCAGGCAGTTTCCTTTGATTTTTGAAACGTGTACATACTTTTCCCTTTCTTCTGAGCACAGGTGACACTGAGGCCTTGATAGGCACAGAGAGGGCCACTGTGGATACAAGGTTGTGTCAAAGGCCCCCAGATTACTGTGATTATTACTGTAGTAGGCAGAAGAAACTAGAGTTCTCAGAATGCTTTTTACAAACTTTTCATACCTTCTCCTCTGTCTCTTACCCAAAACTCATTATTTTCTATTCAGTTCAGTTCAGTTCAGTTGCTCAGCTGTGTCTGACTCTACAACCCCATGGACTGCAGCAGGCCAGTCTTCCCTGTCCTTCACTAATTCCGAGAGCTTTACTCAAACTCATATCCATTGACTCAGTGATGCCATCCAACTATCTCATCCTCTGTCATCCCCTTCTCCTGTCTTCAATCTTTCCCAGCATCAGGGTCTTTTCAAATGAGTCAGCTCTTCGTATCAGGTGGCCAAAGTATTGGAGTTTCAGCTTCAACATCAGTCCTTCCAATCAATATTCAGGACTGATTTCCTTTAGGATGGACTGGTTGGATCTCCTTGCACTCCAAAGGACTCTCAAGAGTCTGCTCCAACACCACAGTTCAAAAACATCAATTCTTTGGTGCTCAGCTTTCTTTATAGTCCAACTCTCACATCCATACATGACTACTGGAAAAACCAAAGCTTTGACCAGATGGACCTTTGTTGGCAAAGTAATGTCTCTGCTTTTTAATATGCTGTCTAGGTTGGTCATAACTTTTCTTCCAAGGAGGAAGCATCTTTTAATTTCATGACTGTGGTCACCATCTGCAGTGATTTTGGAGCTCCCAAAATAAAGTCTCTCACTCTTTCCATTGTTTCCCGATCTATTTACCATGAGGTGATGGGACCAGACGCCATGATCTTAATTTTCTGAATGCTGAGTTTTAAGCCAACTTTTTCACTCTCCTCTTTCACTTTCATATAGTAATATTTTCTATTACTGTAGAGCAACATGATTTTGTGCATTTTTTTCAAATGCAAAGCAATCAGACATGAAGTGGCATCATTCAAACTTGTGTCTCCTTTTCAAAAACAAAGTTAGAAAAATAGACAACCTATCAAGGAAGAGAAAAAAAAAAAAAAAAGGCACCAGATCCAGAAGCAACACTGTTGAGCTTTCAGTTTTATTCGCCTACATTATATTAGTTGGTGTTGCTATAGGAATGCAATGCAAAGTGGTACTTGAGCTTGATTCACTAAAATTGATGCAAGTTCCAGGTGTGAATATAGCGGTATGTAGTAATTTTTTCTTGCAAAACTGTAATTAGATGTTTGAGGAGAGGAGGAGGGGAATGGAGGTTGGATGTGAAGAAGAGTCAAATAGGGGGAGGGGAAAAGCTGTTAGAAGAATGAGGGGGAGGATGAAGAGAGATTAATGCTTCAGTTTTCGTGCACATACTGCAATAAGACAGCACTCAAATTTCTAAGAAGTGAGTTGATAGCTATTCTTTTTCCCTCATTCCTCTTGAGTACACACACACATTTCAAGAAAGACACAGAAAAAGTGAAGGACCCTTGACCACCGAAGTTTGCCAGGATTTCATAGTTCACTATGGGGAATAGCACAGCATATACTGAGAGAAGTGGGCTTCCAATTTCCTTTCTGTTGAAAACTAAACCTGTAACCCCAGGCAAGTCAATTAACAAGTCGATGCCTCAGTGTCCTCATCTTCAAACAGGGATGATCTCCACCCCCTCCTTTTTTTTTTTTTTTTTAAGAGAAGTGGGCTTCCAATTTCCTTTCTGTTGAAAACTAAACCTGTAACCCCAGGCAAGTCAATTAACAAGTCGATGCCTCAGTGTCCTCATCTTCAAACAGGGATGATCTCCACCCCCTCCTTTTTTTTTTTTTTTTTTGGATAATGATTCTAAGCAACACCTTTGGTACTCTTTCTTTCATCTTTCTCCAATAGATTATTCCAGAATTGTGTCGTTAACCAAACAAGGTAGTTTATATGAAGCAAATGGTTCCCTTTTCATATATTTACATAATTATTGAAGCCATCGGGCTTCTCTGGTGGCTCAGCTGGTAAAAACTCCACCTGCAATGCAAGAGCCTCTGGCTTGATTCCTGGACTGGGAAGTTACCCTAGAGAAGAGATAGGCTACCTACTCCAGTATTCTTGGGCTTCCCTGGTGGCTCAGATGGTAAAGAACCTATATGCAATGTGGAAACCTGGATTTGACCCCTGGGTTGGGAGGATCCCCTGGAGGAGAGCATGCAGCCCACTCCAGTATTCTTGCCTGAAGAATCCCCATGGACAGAGGAGCCTGGTGGGCTGCACACCATGGGGTCTGGACACAGTTGAGTGACTAAGCATAGCACAATGAGGCCATCAAGGATTTAACCCATCCAGTGACTCAATAATCAAACACATATGTGTTAAGTTGTACCAGTGCTCTGCAGGATTAAAAACAAACAAGTAAGTATGTACACTATAGGCACGAAGTGGCTAAAGAGACCTAAATCAATAAAAAAGGACAACTTAAGGTACAGGATTGTTGTTGTTTAGTTACTCAGTCATGTCCAACTCTTTTGAGGCCCCAAGGATTATAGGCCACCAGTCTCCTCTGTTATTGGGATTTTCCAGGAAAGAATACTGGAGTGGATTGCCATTTCCTTCTTCAGAGGATCTTCCCATCACAAGGATCGAACCCAGGTCTCCTGCACTGCAGGCAGATTTTTTATCACTGAGCCACCAGGGAAGCCACAAGTTAAAGGACGTATGTGATAGTTGCACAGTCATGTCCAACTCCTTGCAACCCCAGGGACTATAGCTTGCAGGCTCCCCTGTCCATGGAATACTCCAGGTAAGAATACTGGAGTGGGTTGCCATTCCATTCTCCAGGGGATCTTCCCAACCCATGGATTGAATCCAGTTCTCCTGCAGTGTGGGCAGATTCATTTCTATCTGAGACATCAGGGAAGCCCAAGTTATATGATAACTAAGTGTAAAACATTATGGTACTGACTTGAGAGTACTATCTGAATTTCAAGGACAGGATGTTTGGTTTGCGAAGAAGTGCTTAGAAAAGGCTTCAGGGAGATGGTGGCACTAGAGGGAGCCATGAAGTATAGGTTTAGGCAGGGAGAGAACAGAGGAAGGCATGCTGGTTGGTAGAGAAGAGGAACAGAAGCAAGGGAAAGGCATAATGTGGAGTTTGCCAACATTCTACCAGTCCAGCGAGAATGAAACCTTAAGCAAGAGGAATTTGCTCCTTTGACTGTGAATGGTCATTGGCCGTACCACACATGAATGTGGGGTATAATTCCCAGTTCGTACATTCAAACGCAAGAGAAAAGTGCAAGAATGAGGTACAAAGTGAAATAAACCTAGATTATATTGGCTAAGCACCAATCTTCTTGGAAAGCTCTTATTATATAGTCTATTCAAAAAATATGCTCTGACTTCCATTTCTTTCATGCAAATTCATAACTCTAAATGACTGTAGGAGAAAGAAGTTACAAATTGAGTGGCCCCATTTCAAAGAAAGATTGATTTCAGAAACTGCAAGGGACTACTATAAGTATCTGAACACCCAGAGTCCATGCTGCTACAAGACCCACATATCAACTCTGCCTATACTAAATGGAGATACTAGCTTAAAAAAAGACAAGACACATGATAGCCCATTCCCGGAGAGGTCAATGTAAGCTGCAAATAATAAGGGCTAATTCAAATAAACTTCACTAGTCTGATATATTCTTCTTAAACCTCTTTCCCTAGCATGAGATAAGTTAAGGTATACATACTTTCTTTGGATCTTTTTTTTATTAGGCAAAGTAATTAACCTCCATTTAAAATAAATAAATTTATATTTTTTAAAAAAAGGAAAATAGAGATGGTTTTCTCTCTATTTTGATCAGAAGAGGCACCAGCAAAGTTCTGGTTATTGACTAGCAAATTAATGTGTCTTAAAACTTTCTACAGCCACAGACTGCACCCATATAGCCAGCATATTTCTGTTGCTAATTCCAAGGAGAACCTGTTAGAAGGAAAAAGACCCAGTATTGCTCATGGAAAACCCCTCAGAGTACGCATCCTAGCGATAGTGGGTCACTAACTAACAATGCTATTTGTGTCACGGTATCCACGTGAAACAAGTTTTTAATCTATCATGCTTGTTAGCTGGGAGCTTACCTCTAGGTTGCTAAGCCTGGGATATATATCTTCTCCAAGGCCTACAGCTCTGCAGTGTTAACCATCATATTAGGCCTCATCCTGTAGGCTTCATAAGAATACCATAAACAATAACAATAAATAATCTCAATGATGCCTCAGTGCCTCTCCTAAAGGGGAGACCAAGGCATGTGCCAGCATTCATTTATTAGTATGTACCATATATGGCATCCAGAGTGATAGGAAGCTGTTAGCAGGGTTCTCTTTTCTTATCTGATGGCAGCAATATATCTTCCTAATCCAGCACTCCATCTGCCTACCTCCTATAGCCAAGTTTACAAGATAGCTCACGTCAGACACCTTCAAAATAATTCATATGTGACAGACATGAATTATCCAAGCAGCAACACAGAAATGACTATACCTAGTCTGTGGAGAACTTCACGCTTCACCCCCCAATCTCAAGAATCAGGGCCAACTCAGCTTCCAGCCATTCAACCTGGAAATCAGGCTTGATGACAAACTCCAGGTGTCTGGCGTCTAGACCAAACCACATTACTCTCTTTCTGTTCATTTCCCTCCCTACTACCACCACCCATGGGCCACGAAACACAGTAAAACTACGATAAAACAGACACCAAGGACCAGGATTGGCTACATAATTTGTTGAACCTGGTACAGTATGAAAATGCTGGATTTCTTGCTCAAAAGTCATCAAGAATTTCAAGAAAACACCAGAAGAATAGTAAACAAAGCAACTGCATGGGTCACGCATTGATGATGCCAGCCCTCCCAAGGATGTCCCTAAAGAAATACATTTCCTTTGGAACATAATTAAGATATGACATTTCAAAAGCAACTGTAGCAAAATGAAGAGTAAATTAAACAAAATAATGACAATAATAAAAATAGTATAAAGTCCAATTGCCAAAGTCCAAGTTTCTGATGGTAAAAATTCCAAATAAAAGCAACTTGGATATTTCCTTAGGTCTTGACGCCCCTCAAAGTCCCTTAAAATGACTGTTTCAATTCAATACCATAGACCACAACAAAGTACTGTAGACTCGGTGGTGTTTAACTAACAGAAATGTACTGCTTCCAGTTCTGGATGTTGGAAGTTTGAGGTCAAGATAGCTGCACGGTTGGGGTCTGGTGAGAACTCTCTACTGTGTTGTACACTGCTTCTTATTGTATCTTCTCTTGAAGAAAGAGAGCAAGAGAGCTCTAAGGGAACTTCTCATTAAAAAAAAATTGAGTTATAGTTAACATACTAGATTAGTTTCAGGTGGACAACATAGTGATTTGATTTTTGTATACATTATGAAATGATCACATGGGCATTCACCAGTCCCATTCATGTGGACTCCATCCTCATGACCTAATTATTTCCCAGGGGCCTATCTCCTAAATCCCATCACACTGGGGATTCAGATTTCAACATATGAATCTTGAAGATATTAGAACATGAAGGTGGATAAAAGCTGAGCTATTCTTGTTGAAAACAAGGGTGTGTGTGTGTGCACGCATCTGTGTGTGTGTGAAGTGGCAAGCCCTTGGCCAATGCAATTATTCCTAATGGTATCATTGTGGAATGCCTATGAAGAAACCCACAGAATTACAACTGAACCTTCTCATTTTTACAGATGGTCAAACTGAGTCCCAGCAAAGAAAGACTAGTTGCTCAGGATTAGTGTCTGTTGTCCAAGGTTAGTAGCACTGCCAGGACTAATAGAGTCCAGATTTTCCTCGAGGATTCAATATATCCAAGGTTGCATTTTACCTGCCAGGTCAGCCAGAACTGAGTGTGAAGGAAAAGCAATACTTTTTCCTCTATGCCATTTACTCAGGCCACAACAGGACTGAGCTTCAGAAGGACAATTTACCGTGCTTTCAGAGGCATACTCATGGAGCACAGCACTGATCCCCAATTTTTGTATACACTTCCTTTCACCCCAGAAAGCAAGTTTGAATACCTTTAAGGAAGTTCCGGAATAAACACTGTTATCTTCACAGACCCCTCCCCACCAAACACATCACTTTTTAAAAAAAAAATTATTTTTTCTGTCTCCCTGGTAGTTTTTCATTAGTAGGGAAAACTAACTCCTACTGACAATGCATTCCTTGGCCCAGAAGACTCTCAATGAATGAACTGCAGAACTGGATAAAACAAACTTTAACTCCGTATGTTTCCTCCTGAGAGACAAGCTTGTGAAACCAAATAGAAGAAGGGTAATGATACTGCCCTGGGCCTGAGAATGTCCCACAACTCTCGGAAAACATAACTAAAAGCATTCCTAAGTGATGGATAAGGGCTAACCCTTCTAGAATGTTTGCAGAGCAAGGGGAGTTTAGCGCTGAACTTAAATGGCTCCATTATCCTTGGGGTGAATGTAAAGAATAACAAAGTACCAGGGTGGTACAGTGCTAAAGAATCTCCTTTGTCCTTCCCATCTCCAAGATGGGAGACTCTGACCATATCTACCTGCTCCAAGGCTAAATTAGGTCCCCTCTTACACTCCCATGATCTTTTAAATTTCTTTCATAACACTCATACCTGTAACTTCTTGTGCCTTGCCTTGCCTGCCACACTGCAGACTTCATGTCTTTCTTGAGTATCACTATATTTCTAGCACATAGCACTTAGCAGGCCCCCAAGAAATATATACTGAATTGACTGCATACTTTGAAACATCCATGGTTTTGTGGGTCATGATGACAAGAAGGGAAAAATTACTTCTCCATGTTGCTTATTTATGATCTGAAGACTGATTCCTATCATGATAGAAAATCACAATGGTTTCTCTTCTCTAGAGCCACCGTCTGCTATGTGATGTAACATGCTTACCTGCAGGCTCCTTTAGAGGTAACACTGTTTTCCTCTGAATCCATCTTACACACATAGCATTTTTTTAAAAATAGTTTGCTAGCTGAGTTAATTTAGTTAGACTTATTGGCCCAAGGCAGAAAGGAAGAATCCCCCCTCCTCAATTCTGTCTTCACTGTAACTGTTCCTGTACACCTTTTGATTTCAACAGACTAATTTTGTCAGTGTGGAACACAGTCTAACTCCATCCTCCTCACTCTTGTTCAATTCACTGTCAAAGACAGTCATTCTACAGAAAGTATAAAGAAGAGAAATACAGAGGGAAAAGAAAATGATATTACGAGCTGTGCTAAGGAAACATATATTAAATGTGCTAGGGTCCAGGTTAGCATGTTTGGCTGTTGATTAGGATGATTGAATCTGTGATTTATGTCACCAGGAAAGTCAGAAACACATTAAAACTCATATTATGGCTGCAGTTTATGAGAGAAAAATAAAGTTATACTCATAATGATGAATACCTCTGTTCCATTCAGAAACTTAACTCTATTTTCTTGATTTATTGTTCTTATTATGCTAAGCCAGTTATCTTGGCTTCTGGGTATCATAACAGAGAAGCCAAATAAAGGTCCTCAACCTTCATTCTGAGCTTGGGTATGTGAATTCCTTGGGATAGAGAAAGTTAAAAAAAAAAAATGTAACTCTATTCCACCTGGAATGTTTTGTTAAAAATTTTGTCACTAAAGAGGATGGCAAGATAAAACATATGACATGTGTATCTCAGAACTTATCTATCCAAGTATACGTTTTCATATCATTTCATAAAGACTTCTGTAACTTGTTTATCTGTACCAACTCTAGTTCCCACAGCACCGGTGTTTTCTTTTATAAGGGTAGCTACTACATTGTACTGTAAGTGTTGATTGACTCATTTAATTTCCTTAACTAGACAGGGCTTCCCTGGTGGCTCAGACGGTAAAGAATTGGCCTGCAATGTGGGACACCTGGGTTTGATCCCTGAACTGGGAAGATCCCCTGGGGAAGGGCATGGCAACCCACTCCAGTGTTCTTGCCTGGAGAATCCTCACGTGCAGAGGAGCCTGGTGAGCTACAGTCCATGGGGTTGCAAAGAGTAAGACATGACTAAGCAACTAAGAACATTAACTAGACAGCAGCATCCTTAAGGGTAGGGTCAAGACTTGCTCATCTCTGTAACCTCTCAGTCATGCACAAAGTAAACAACAAAAGTGACCTTTCAATGAAGCTATCTATAGGAAGTGTGCAAATATTTCTATTATATGTATGGAACTACCTTCACAATTCATTTATAAGCCACCCAGGAGAAGCAATCATGTTATTTATAATCACACATAATATGNAAGTAAACAACAAAAGTGACCTTTCAATGAAGCTATCTATAGGAAGTGTGCAAATATTTCTATTATATGTATGGAACTACCTTCACAATTCATTTATAAGCCACCCAGGAGAAGCAATCATGTTATTTATAATCACACATAATATGCCATCTGCTGCTGCTGCTGCTGCTGCTGCGTCACTTCAGTCATGTCTGACTCTGTGCGACCCCATAGATGGCAGCCTACCAGGCTCCGCTGTCAATGGGACTCTCCAGGCAAGAACACTGGAGTGGGTTGCCATTTCCTTCTCCAATGCATGAAAGTGAAAAGTGAAAGTGAAGTCGCTCAGTCATGTCTGACTCTTCGCGACCCCATGGGCTGCAGCCTACCAGGCTCCTCCACCCATAGGATTTTCCAGGCAAGAGTACTGGAGTGGGGTGCCATTGCCTTCTCTGAATATGCCATCTAGGAATGATGAATTACTAGAGAACACATCAAAATATAATCCATGCTTAAATATTACTTTGCACATTAATGAACCTCTTCTTTTGATTCAGAGGATTCAGAGGAAACATGTAAACCTTGGGAGTGACTATAGTAAACTCTGATCAAAATTTGGCAAGTGTGAATTGTGAGCTGACAGAGCTCTGTCTGAATAAAATGCTAAATTAATTGGAAAACTGAATGGTGTAAGTTGGGCATAAGAAGGGCTTGTCATCATCCCAGTGATACTCTTCTATCTGTATCAGCTGATGGATGCAGAAGGGGAATAAATGATGTAGAAAACAACTATCTTTTATTCATCAACAATATAAGTTACATTTAACTCACAAATAACCAGGGCCCATGGCACCCCTCAAAAGCTCTTCCCTTCTGAGAAATTAGCAAACAACACTCAATGAGATAATTACAACATTGTTTTGTATATCAATGCTTCCTCTATTAAAATAAATTCACTCTTTGTATGGAAATAAATCATATTGTGTTCTTGTACTTTATTCTATATGTGACTGCATTTTGAAGGACTCTCTCTTTTAACTACAAAGCAGTCTATAGAGAATGACCAATAAATGCATAGATGGTTGAGATATGTTCTTTTGACCTCATAGAAGTTTTTCGTGTGAAGCTTCTAAGCAACAAAAAAAAACACATATTTTCCAAAATATCAATTTTATTTAAAAAAGAGTTATTTTAAATGTAAAGCAAACTTCACTTTCCTTACATGCTGATCTCACTTTGAAGATTTTAAGGATATAAAATACATTTTATAGCTAGCACACTTTGTATTGTGAAGTCATAGCCAACTTATGCCATACCAGAAATTGTATATCAGAGTTTGAGAACTCATATATTCTTTGATATTTACACATATAGAACTCAATTTAGCATTGCTTGTGTAGTATATTTTCCTATAATTTGTATAATATAGACAACTAAGTAATGTAACAGTTTGACAATGTGTTCATTGTCAAGCCAGCTGCATTAGAGTCATGTCTCAATATATATTTTGCTTATAGTTTAATAACACATAATGTCTTATCAGTCTTTGTATAAACAAAGTCTGACACAGAGTTTGTATTACTGTTTATTGCTTACTGAGTGCTTACTATAGCCAGGCACACACACATACACTTTTCTGTTGAAACCTCACTGCACCGCTGCAAAGTAGGTATGAGAGGAAGAAACTAAGACAATTGACATTTGTAACTCACTAAAAGTCAGATAACAAGCGGTGATCTGGGAAAACCTCCTCAGGTCATCTGATTGCAAAGCCCAGACTCTTAAACACCATGGTAGGCTGCTCAGTGTAAATATATGTTGAACTGAACTGTTAAGCTGGATATGAAAAATTTAAAGTCATTTGCATGACATGGTTTTTATTTAGAATTTTCCAATTGGAGCCAAAAATTTGGTACTTTCATTACTTTTGGCAATTTCCACTCAGACAGTGAAACATAAATGGCTCTATATTCACTTTAAGTGAGTTGTGCTTTTCTAATTTGAAAAATAAAAGGAAAAATCCAAATTAAAAAAACTTGAGCTCTTACGTTCCCTAACCACTCAGTTTAGTTATTGTCCCATCTATTTTTTTTTCATTTTTGCTGATAAGTTTCTAAACATTTTTCATGTTATTTTATTTCCACAAATAAGTACATCCTCAAGTGTATTTCTGAAATTGTATCAAATGCTATGTCATTATACATCATACTTCATACACTTAAACTCAGTTAAAAATAGTAAAACTCAGCATGTATCTTACAGTTAAATCATATTTATTCACCTTTTTAAAAATCTTGAGGAATATGACTACTCTTATGACTCTAATAGAAAAATTTCCCTTAAAATTTTAAAATAAGCTGGAGAAAGACAAATTAAACTATATGAAGATGAAAATACCAATGGCATTTTTCACAGAATTAGAATAATTTTAAAATTTGTATGGAAACACAAAAGACTCTGAATAAGCAAAATAATATTAGGAAAGAAGAATAGTTTAACTTTAGACTATACTATAAAGCTACAGCAAACAAAACAGCCTAGTGGAGGCACAAAAACAGACAAATAGAACAATGGAACAGAATAAAGAGCCCAGACACAGACCAATGAACCTACAATTAACCTATGACAAAGGAGGCAAGAATAAGCAATGGATAAAAAACAGTCAATTCATTAAGTGGTGCTGGGAAAATCGGACACTTACATGTAAACAAATGAAACTAGAACATTCTCTAACACCATATACAATAATAAACTCAAAATGGAATGTAGGACTAAAACTCATAAAACTACAAGAAAACTATGTGGAACACTCTTTGACATGAATTACAGCAATATTTTTGGATTTCTCTGCTAAAGAAAAGGAAATAAAATCAAAAATAAATAAATGAGACCTAATTAGACTTTTAAGCTTTTGCATAGCCAAGGAAACAAAACCAAAATGCAAAGATAACCTACTCAATGGGAGAAAATATTGGCAAATGATATGACTGATAATGGGTTAATATCCAAAATATTTAAACAACTCACACAACAGAAAAAAAAAAAAAATTAAAAACGGGAGGAACACTTGAATAGACATTTTTACAAAGATGAACAGATGGCCAACAGGCATATAAAAAGATGCTCAAAGCTGTTAATTATCAGGAAAATGCAAATCAAACCACAATGAGATACTGATACCACCTCATAACTATCAGAACAGTTTTTAGTAAAAGGACAAAACACAATGTATTGGTAAAGATGGAGAATAAAGGAAAGCCTTGTGGACTATTGAGGGGAATGTAAATTGGCTGCAGCCACTATGGAAAACAGTGTGGGTGTTTCCTCAAAAACTAAACACACAACTACCATATTACCCAGAAATCCACTCCTGAGTAAACAACTGGGAAAACACCCACTAATTCAAAAAGATACATGAACTCTAATGTTCATAGCGGCATTATTTGCAATTGCCAAGATGTGGAATCAACCTAAGTATCCATCAACAGATGAATGTATAAAGGAGATCAGCTATATATACATATATATGTGTGTGTATATATATATACACACACACACAATCAGTATAGTAGTATTATAATAGTAGTATTCTATTGTGTGTGCAGATATATATATAGTATTAGAACAGTACATGATAGAATACTCCTCAGCCTTAAAAAGAATGAAAATTTGCAACAATATGTACAGATGTGGAGGATATTATGCTAAGTGAAACAAGTCAGAGAAAGACAAACATTGTACTATATAATTAATATGTAGAATATAGAAAATAAAACAAACTTGTAAGTAAAACAAAAATGAGATCAACACTCATTGGTATCTTCAGGACATTCCATCCAAATTCAGAAGAATACACCTTCTTCACAAGTGCACAAGGAACTTTCTCCAGGATAAACCACATCTTGGGTCACAAGTCCAAACCTCAGTAAACTTAAGAAAATTGAAATCATACCAAGCAACTTTTCTGACCACAACACTATGAGACTAGATATCAATTACAAGAAAAAAAAATGTAAAAGTCACAAACACATGGAGATTAACCAATATGTTTCTAAATAATGAAGAGATTACTGGAGAAATCAAAAGGGAAATTAAAAAATTAGCAGAGGAAAAGAAATCATAAAGATCAGAGCAGAAATAAATGAAAAAAATGAAAGAAACAATAGAAAAGATTAATAAAACTAAAAGCTGGTTCTTGGAGAAGATAAAATGGACAAACCTTTAGACAGACTCATCAAGAAAAAAAGATAGGAGAAACAAATCAACAAAATTAGAAACGAAAAAAGGAGAGGTTACAACCGAATGCAGAAGTACAAAGGATTATGAGACTATTATGAGCAACTGTATGGTAATAAAATGGACAGATTTTTAGAAAAAATCTGTCTGGAAGAAATGGACAGATTCTTAGAAAAGTTCAATCTTCCAACTGAACCAGGAAGGATTAGAAGTTATGAACAACCCAATTACAAGCACTGAAACTGAAGCTGTGATCAAAAATCTCCCCAAAACTAAAAGCCCAGGACTAGATGGATTCACAGGTGAATTCTATCAAATATTCAGAGAAGAGCTAATGTCTATCCCTTTAAAACACTTTCAAAAAATTGCAGAAGAAGGAACACTACCAAATCCATTCTACGAGGGCACCATCACCCTGATACTAAAACCAGACAAAGACAACACAAAGAAAGAAAACTACAGGCTAATATCACTGATGAACATAGATGCAAAAATCCTCAACAAAATTCTAGCAAACAGAGTTTAACAACACGTTAAAAAGCTCACACACCATGATCAAGTGGGTTTATTCCAGGGATGCAAGGATTCTTCAATATATGCAAATCAATCCATGTGATACACCATGTTAACAAACTGAAAGATAAAAACCATATGATAATCTCAAAAGCCACAGAAAAAGCGCTGCCAAAATTCAGCACCCATTTGTGATTAAAGCTCACCAAAAAATGTGCATAGAAGGAACCTACCTCAACATAGTAAAGGCCACATATAAGTCCACAGCAAACATTATTCTCAATGGTGAAAAACTGAAAGCAGTCCCCCTAAGATCAGGAAGAAGACAAGGGTGTTCACACTTACCACTGTTATTCAACATAGTTTTGGAAGTCCTGGCTACAGCAATCAGAGAAGAAAAAGGAATAAAAGGAATTCACATCAGAAAAGAAGAAGTAAAGCTTTCCCTGTCTGTAGATGATATGATACTATACATAGAAAACCCTAAAGATACTATCAGAAAATTACTAGAGCTAATCAGTGAATTTAGCAAAGTTGCAGGATACAAAATCAACACACATAAATCACTTGCATTCCCATATATTAACAATGAAAAATCAGAAACAGAAATTAAGGAATATATCCCATTCACCATTGCAACAAAAAAATAAAATATCTGGAAATAAACTTTCCTAAGGAGACAAATGAACTGTGTTCAGAAAAGTATAAGACACTGATGAAAGAAATCAAAGATGACATAAACAAATGGAGAGATATTCCATGTTCCTAAGTAGGAAGAATCAATATTTTGAAAATGACTATACTACCAAATGCAATCTACAGATTCAATATGATCCCTATCAAATTATCAGTGGCATTTTTCACAGAACTAGAACAAAAAATTTCACAATTCATATGGAAACACAAAAGATCCCGAATAGCCAAAGCAGTCTTGAAAAAGAAGAATGGAGCTGGAGGAATCAACCTTCCTGACTTCAGATTACACTACAAAGCTACAGTCATCAAGACAGTATGGTACTGGCACAAAGACAGAAATATAGACCAATGGAACAAGATAGAAAGCCCAGAAATAAGCCCACACACATATGGGTACCTTTTTTTTTGACAAAGGAGGCAAGGATATACAATGGGGCAAAGAAAGTCTTTTCAATAAGTGGTACTGGGAAACCTGGACAGCTACATATAAAACAATGAAATTAGTTTACAATATTGTAAAGTAAATAATAATAATAAAAGTAGAAAATAAAAAAAATAAAAAGTATGAAAAAAAAAAACAATGAAATTAGAACACTTCCTAACACCATATACAAAGATAAACTCATAATGGATTAAAGACCTAAATGTAAGAACAGAAACAATCAAACTCTTAGAGGAAAACATAGGCAGAACATTGGATGACATAAATCAAAGCAAGATCCTCTATGACTCACCTCCTAGAGTAATGGGGAAAAAAAAAACCAAAAGTAAA
Organism: Cephalophus harveyi; assembly: GCA_006410635.1. NCBI lineage: Eukaryota > Metazoa > Chordata > Mammalia > Artiodactyla > Bovidae > Cephalophus > Cephalophus harveyi. The sequence goes on from SJYT01068936.1 coordinate 481,849, forward strand.
CAAGTGGGACCTAATTAAATTTAAAAAGTTTTGCACAGCAAAGGAAACTATAAACAAGGTGAAAAGATAATGCTCTGAATGGGAAAAAATAATAGCAAATGAAACAACTGACAAAGGATTAATTTCCAAAATATACAAGCAGCTCATACAACTCAACACCAGAAAAACAAACAACCCAATCAAAAAGTGGGAAAAAGTCCTCAACAGATATTTCCCCAAAGAAGAAATACAGATGGTTGACAAACACATGGAAATATGCTCATCATCATTCATTATTAGATAAATGCAAATGAAAACTACAATGAGATAGCACCTCATTCCAGTCAGAATGGCCATCATCAAAAAGTCTACAAACAATAAATGCCAGAGAGGATGTTGGGAAAAGGGTATCCTCTCACACTGTTGCTGGGAATGTAAATTGATACAGCCACTATGGAAGATCATATAGAGATTACTTAAAAACTAGGAATAAAACCATCATATGTACCAGCAACCCCACTACTAGGCATATACCCTGAGGAAACAAAAAGTGAAAAAGACACATGTACCCTAGTGTTCACTGAAGATCTATTTACAATAACTAGAACAATTAGAACTGGATATGGAACAAAAGATTGGTTCCAAATCAGGAAAGGAGTATGTCAAGGCTGTATATTGTCACCCTGCTTATTTAACTTCTATGCAGAGTACATCATGAGAAACGCTGGGTTGGATGAAGAACAACCTGAAGAATAACTAAAGAGCCTCTTGATGAAAGTGAAAGAGGAGGGTGAAAAGGCTGGTTTAAACTCAACATTCAGAAAACAAAGATCATGGCATCTGGTCCCATCACCTCATGGCAAATATATGGGGAAACAATGGAAACAGTGACAGACTTTATTTTTTTTTTGACTCCAAAATCACTGCAGATGGGGCCTGCCATGAAAGTAAAAGATGCTTGTCCCTTGGAAGAAAAGCTATGACCAAACGAGACAGCATACTAAAAAGCAGAGACATTACTTTGCCAACAAACGTCCATCTAGTTAAAGCTATGGTTTTTCCAGTAGTCATGTGTGGATATGAAAGTTGGACTATAAAGAAAGCTGAGAGCCAAAGAATTGATGATTTTGAACTATGGTGTTGGAGAAGACTCTTGAGAGTCCCTTGGACTGCAGGAAAAACCACTAGATCATTCAAATGACCTAAATCAAATCCCTTATGACTATACAGTGGAAGTGACAAATAAATTCAAGGGATTAGGTCTGATAGACAGAGTGCCTGAAGAACTATGGATGGAGATTTGCGACACTGCACAGGCGGCAGTCATCAAGACTATACCCAAGAAAAATAAATGCAAATAGGCAAAACGGTTGTTTGAGGAGACTTTACAAATAGCTGAGAAAAGATGAGAAACTAAAAGCAAAGGAAAAAAGGAAATATATACCCATGTGAATGCAGAGTTCCAAAGACTACCAAGGAGATATAAGAAAGCCTTCCTCGGTGATCAGTGCAAAGAAATAGAGGAAAATATTAGAATGGGAAAGACTAGAGATCTCTTCAAGAAAATTAAAGATATCAAGGGAATATTTCATACAAAGATGGGTACAATAAAGGACAGAAATGGTTTTGACCTGACAGAAGCAGAAGATATTAAGAAGAGATGGCAAGAGGTATACAGAAGAACTATACAAAAAATATCTTCATGACCCAGATAACCACGATGGTTTGATCACTCACCTAGAGCCAGACATCCTGGAGTGCGAAGTCAAGTGGGCCTTAGGAAGCATCACTACAAACAAAGCTAGTGGAGGTGATGAAATTTCAGCTGAGCTATTTCAAATCCTAAAAGATGATGCTGTGAAAGTGCTGCACTCAATATGCCCACAAACTTGGAAAACTCAGCAGTGGCCACAGGACTGGAAAAGGTCACTTTTTATTCCAATCGCAAAGAAAGGCAATGCTAAAGAATGCTCAAACTACCACATAATTTTACTCATCTCACACCCTAGGTAAAGTAATGCTCAAAATTTCCAAGCCAGGCTTCAACGGTACATGAACCGTAAACTTCCAGATGTTCAAGCTGGATTTAGAAAAGGCAGAAGAACCAGAAATAAAATTGCTAACATCTGTTGGATCACCGAAAAAGCAAGAGCGTTCCAGAAACATATTTACTTCTGCTTTACTGACTACGCCAAACCTTTGACTGTATGGATCACAACAAACTCTGGAAAATTCTTCAAGAGATGGGAATACCAGAACACCTTACCTACCTCCTGAGAAATCTGTATGCAGGTCAAGAAGCAAGTTAGTACTGGACTTGGAACAACAGACTGGTTCCAATATGGGAAAGGAGTACATCAAGGCTGCATATTGTCACCTAGCTTATTTAACCTATATGCAGAGTATATCATGTGAAATGCCAGGCTGGATGAAGCACAAGCCAGAATTAAGATTGCCAGGAGAAATATCAATAATCTCAGACATGCAGATGGTACTACCCTTACAGGCAGAAAGCAGAGAAGAACTAAAGAGTCTTGATGAAAGTGAAAGAGAAGAGTGAAAAGGCTGGTTTAAAACTCAGCATTCAGAAAATTGAGATCATGGCATCTGGTCCCATCGCTTCATGGCATATAGATGGTGAAACAATGGAAACTGTGGCAGATTTTATTTTTCTGGGCTCCAAAATCACTGCAGATGGTGACTACAGCCATGAAATTACAAGACACTTGCTCCTTGGAAGAAAAGCTATGACCAACCTAGACAGCATAGTACAAAGCAGAGACATTACTTTGCCAACAAAGGTCCACCTAGTCAAAGCGATGGTTTTTCTAGTAGTCATGCATGGTTGTGAGTGTTGGACTATAAAGAAAGCTGACTGCCAAAGAATTGATGCTTTTGAATTGTGGTGCTGGAGAGACTCTTGAAGTCACTTGGACTGCAAAGAGATCCAACCAGTCCATCCTAAAGGAAATCAGTCCTGAATATTCATTGGAAGGACTGATGCTGAATCTGAAGCTCCAATACTTTGGCCACCAGATGCAAAGAACTGACTCTTTGGAAAAGACCCTGATGCTGGGAAAGATTGAAGGAAGGAGGAGAAGGGGACAACAGAGGATAAGATGGTTGTATGGCATCACCGACTCAATGGACATGCATTTGAGTATGTTCCAGGAGTTGGTGATTGACAGGGAAGCCTGGTGTGCTGCAGTTCATGGGGTCACAAGAGTCAGACTCGACTGAGCGACTGACCTGAACTGAATATTGTTATTAATGCCTTAACTTAAAAAATCTTAAAATAATTTGATTTTACTTTGAACAGGTTTTTCAAGATAATTCCATCTTTTACCAGATATTGCTTATATTTAAGAAGAATTTATGGACATGGAGCTTCCCTGGTGGCTCAGAGGATAAAGCAAGGGCCTGCAATGCAGGAGACCCGGGTTTAATCCCTGGGTTGGGAAGATCCCCTGGAGAAGGAAGTGGCAATGCACTCCAGTATTCTTGCCTGGAGAATCCCATGGACAGAGGAGCCTGGTGGGCTACAGTCCACGGGGTCGCAAAGAGTCGGACACGACTGAGTGACTTCACTTCACTTAAGCATTTACTGACTGATGACTATCATTCATTTTTAACAACTTTATTCAGATATAATTCACATATAATAAATTCAATCATTTTAAGTACACAATTAAATGGTTTTTATGTGTATTAACAGATATGTGAAAAAATCACCATGGTCAATTTTACAACATTTTCATCACCACAAAGAGATATTCTATAGCATTTAGCTGCAGTTCCCCAACCCCCATCTCCTGAATCTTAACCAATCACAAAATTTACCTTGTCTGTATATATTTGCTTATTCTAGACATTTTGTATACATAAAATCATATAATATATAGTCTTATGTGACTGTCTTCTATTACTTAGTATGTTTTCAAAGTTCATCCATGTTGTAGCATGTACCAGTACCTCATTCCCTTTTATAGTCAAACAACATTCCTTTACACAGATTTGCCTCATTTATTTGTTCATTCATCAATTAATGGACATTTGAGTTGTTTCCACTTTTAGATATTGTGAATACTGCTGCTATGAACACTGATGTATAAATTTTCATTTGGAAAAGTGTTTTCAATTCTTTTGGGTATTATATTTTGGGTTTTGAAAACAACAATATTTCTATATTTTATAAACTACAGGCATTATTTTGCACCTTTTTGTTATAAGAAAAAAAGGCTGGGCAGAAATCCAGGGATTAGGGTTAATACTTACTAAACAAAAATAGTGGCTTAAAATAAATTGAGATCTCTAGGTTTAAAAAGTCAAATAGGCTTCCTAACAGAAGGATTTCTCAAAGCCTTCAAAATGCTAACAAGCATTGTGATCATCTGTAAGAAAGGATTTAGTCTTTCCCTAACTTATTTTCTTCTAAAGTCTTTTTTTGTGGAGTATTTCACATGGTGAATATTTCTATGGAATTCGTGTTGCAAAACACTGACATAAAGTAATGAATAACTTTAGAGTGGTTACTGATCAATTATTTTGGAAATGAGGAAATACTTTTATTCCCCATGTCACCACTTTTTCCCTCTTTTCCTTGGTTATTTGTTAGAAAAGAATCAACATTCTGATGGTCAGATAAGACAAAGAAACCAACAGCTCCCATGCTTCCAATTAAACCTTATGGCCACCCTTCTACCTTGCCATTTAATCAACAGTGTGGACGCTATTCCTTTTTCTTGTATACTCCAGTGAATTTAATATTAGCACTTAATTTTCCTGCTCACTAAACTAAATCAGGAAACAAAAAGGAAAGATGAGAGAGTAATTCATTATATAAATTTAATGTTGGACTCATTTCAGTGAAGGCAAAGCCGTCTTATCAGTACTAATTTAACAAATCTTTTGCATTCATCATTTTGAGGATATTTGCACATTGAATTTCAGACATAGGCAACACAATGTTCCATAGTCACACTGTTGACAGGTATCTTTGAAGAAAATTCTAGGTGATATTACAAGGTTCCAAGTTTTAATATTTTGTTCTGATTGTCAGAAGAGAATAAATACAGTGATAATCAAATAATAGTACCATACAGATATTGTATGAGAATTCTAATAAAGAAATAATGCCTTTGCCAACAATTGCAACCCATAATCATGAACTATTATGATATTCAGAAGCCTAAAGAAAAATCATAGGCACAATTTCTCAGTAAGTGTTTTCTGCCCAAAATAAATGTGTTTATATCTAAGTCACTCAGATGATTGTTTATTTAAACCAGATTATAATGTTTTCAATATTATACAGCTTACTGTTTAAACCTTTTCAAGCCTTCTGTTTAATCAAAACTTAAAGCCATTCTACTGCATCCAAATATCACAAATCATAGAATGCAAAGCATTCTGCCTGGTCAACCAAATGGAAATCATACAGCTGAACAAATGAGATAGCTGCCTACAACTTAGGATTTACTTATACATTTCATGTTTACTAACTACATTCATTTAAACAAAGAACAATATGCAACTATATGTAAAGATGTCAAAATCACTAACTTAGTAAGACAGAAATGAAATGGTCTAAATTTATCCAGAAAAGTATAAGCACCAATAATCAACACAACCCTGTCACAATGCAAAAGAGCATGGAGATGGTAAACAGAAGAGCAATGTGTTCCAAAAATCCAGTAAGTTGATAAGTTCCAGAGACACTTTTATGAATACTGTAACTTGGGTGACTGAAAGAGAAAGCTGTTCTCCAAAAATGCATCCCCTCTTTACTATGGAGTGGTGTTACTGAGAGGGAGGCAACTAGTTAGGAGGGCATTTCCTAGTCCCTCCCAGTGTGGAGGGATACCTCCAGATGTGGTCAGATATCAAGTTTTTGCCAATGCAATGTGAACAGAAGTGATGGGTATCATTTCCAGGTCAGAGTTTTTAGTAAGCAGGTTTGTGGTTTTCACACTCTATTTCCCCATCTTCAAGCTGGATGCAGAAGACTCTTAAAGTCTGAGAGAGTGTCAGCATAGGAAAAAAAACCTGACTACTTGAATCATCATTTGGAGGAAAGCTACCCACTGACTTGTCCACACCTGCAATGTAAATCGTATGAATAACAAGAAGCCTTATATTGTACTAAATCACTAAAATTGAGCTTCATTATTACAAAAGCTATTACAATCTTAACTAATAAATACATTTTTTACAACAGCATTGCTTTCTCTGAGGTTAAGGTCTACACAAACTTGAGTCAAGACACATAAGCAAATTCAGCAGGATAACAATCTAGTGCCCTGTCAAATTAAACTCATTTAAATATTTGTTGGAAATGGATTAAAACATCAGTATTAGCTGCGTGTGGAAATGGGAAAACTTGAAAAAATAAAAAAGGACTAAGACTTTGCCTGCTGCTCTAAACAATACAATCCTGTCTACAAACTCATCTATTTTGTCCACAAGAACTACTCTCCTAATAGAGTCCCAGTGAATGGACCATGGATGGAGGTTTGTGACATTGTACAGGAGGCAGTGATCAAGACATCCCCAAGAAAAAGAGATGCAAAAGAAAAAATAGTTGTCTGAGGAGGCCTTACAAATAGCTGAGAAAAGAGAAATTAAAGGAAAAGGAGAAAAGGAAAGATACACCCATGTGAATGCAGAGTTCCAAAGCATAACAAGGAGAGACAAGAAAGCTGTCCTCAGTGATCAATGCAAAGAAGTAGAGGAAAACACTAGAATGGGAAAGACTAGAGACCTCTTCAAAAAATTAGAGATACCAAAGGAATATTTCATGCAAAGATGGGCTCAATAATAAAGGACAGAAATGGTATGGACCTAACAGAAGCAGAAAATATTAAGAAGAGGTGGCAAGAGGTGTACAGAAGAACTATACAAAAAAGATCTTCATGACCCAGATAACCATGATAGTTTGATCACTCACCTAGAGCCAGAAACCCTGGAATGTGAAGTCAAGTGGGCCTTAGGAAGCAAAACTACCAACAAAGCTAGCGGAGGTGATGGAATTCCAGCTGAGCTATTTCAAATCCTAGAAGATACTGCTGTGAAAGTGCTGCACTCAATATACCAACAAACTTGGAAAACTCAGCAGTGGCCACAGGGCTGGAAAAGGTCAGTTTTCATTCCAATCGCAAAGAAAGGCAATGCCAAAGAATGCTCAAACTACCACACAATTCTACTCATCTCACATGCTAGTAAAGTAATGCTCAAAATTCTCCATGTGAGGCTTCAACAGAACGTGAACTGGGAATTTCCAGATGTTCAAGCTGGATTTAGGAAAGGCAGAGAAACCAGAGATCAAATTGCCAACATCCGTTGGATCATTGAAAAAGCAAGAGATTTCCAGAAACACATCTATTTCTGCTTTATTGACCATGCCAAAACCTTTGACTGCATCACAACAAAATGTGGAGCATTCTTAAAGTGATGAGAATACCAGACCACCTTACCTACCTCCTGAGAAATCTGTATGCAGGTCAAGAAGAAACACATACAACCCTACATGGAACAAGGACTGGTTGTAAATTGGGAAATGAGTACATCAGGGCTGTATATTGTCACCCTACTTACTTAAATTATATGCAGAGTACATCATGCGAAATGCCAGGCTGGATGAATCACAAGCTGGAATCAAGATTGCCAGGAGAAATATCAATAACCTCAGATATGCAGATGACACCACCCTTATGGCAGAAAGTGAAAAACTAAGGAGCCTCTTGATGAAAGTGAAAGAGGAGAGTGAAAAAGCTGGCCTTAAAATTCAACATTCAAGTAACTAAGACCATGGCATCCAGTCCCATTACTTCATGGCAAATAGATGGGGAAACAATGGAAACAGTGACAGACTCTATTTTTCTGGGCTCCAAAATCACCATAGATGGTGACTAGAGCCATGAAGTTAAAAGACACTTGCTCCTTGGAAGAAAAGCTATGACCAACCTAGAAAGCATGCTACAAAGCAGAGACATTACTTTGCCAACAAAGGTCCATCTAGTCAAAGCTATGGTTTTTCTAGTAGTCATGCATGGATGTGAGAGTTGGACTATAAAGAAAGCTGAGTGCCAAACAATTGATGCTTTTGAACTGTGGTGTTGGAGAAGACTCTTGAGAGTCCTTTGGACTGCAAGGAGATCAAACCATTCAATCCTAAAGGAAATCAGTTCTGAATATTCATTGGAATGACTGATGCTGAAGGTCCAATACTTTGGCCACCTGATGTGAAGAACTAACTCACTGGAAAAGACCCTGATGCTGGGAAATATTGAAGGCGGGAGGAGAAGGGGATGACAGAGGATGAAATGGTTGGATGGCATCATCAACTCAATGGACATGAGTTTGAGTAGGCTCCAGGAGTTGGTGATGGACAGGGAAGCCTAGCATGCTGCTGTCCATGGGGTTGCAATGAGTCGGACATGACTGAGCACCTGAACCAAATGAAAAGGAATTTTCTCCATTTGCTCATACTATCTATGAATATTTTCTTTAAATTCATGGATTGGTACCTAGGTCAGCTGCCTGATTGATAGATTACTTAATCAGGCTCTAAATCTATGTCTTGTACCATACATATGCTTTATAGTCATGTTTTTCATATATTTTTGAGCTTGCATCACAGCATAATATACATCTTAAACTGAAAACAGTGCCCTCCTATATTTGTTTCATAAAATAGGAATTGTCTTTCTATACATGATATTCCTGTTTTTACATTTTAAAATGCTGGTTGCGACCTGCTAAATTGATTTCACATACACTAATTGGTAATAACACACAGTTTGAAAATATTCTTGTATGGACCTTCCATACTGGTATTTGGCTTTATATTTTTGGTAAGGGGAGATGGGAGATGGAAACTGGGAATGAAATGGAGGAAGAAAGCTATGGTAAAATGGTTAAAGGTGGGAGAAAGAGAGGAAGAAATAATGGCATTTGTGAAAAAGGAAAGGAAAAACACATAGTGGAAAGGAAACATCACAGTGTACACATAGGAATGTACAACACACCATCAGCTATGCTCAGTGTAGAATATAATAATATGCTCATTGTACAAGTTTGGGTTCTGTTTATAGTAGAAATCATAGAATCTGAAAAAGTCCAACTAGGGCATTACAGAAACACATTGCTCAGGTGAGATACAAGCCAGAGGTTTCACTTCTGGATATATATAGAGAAATGTTGAAAAAACTTCAGGAAAAAAGAGCCAGGGACATCCTAAATGAAAATTTTATGCTCTAACGATATTACATACTTGTCCTGTCACAATAGTTACATACACATTCACAAAATTTCCAAGAACTGAGATCCTGTAAGATCACATTTAATTTCAGCTTTGGAAAGTTTCCAGTCCATTCTGGGCCTACCAAGACAGGAGAACAGAACAAATGAAAAAAGAAACACTCTGGCTCTGCAAGTAAGACACTCTCTTCAAGAGAAAATGATTGCTGAAAAGTATATTTATGGATTAAAACAGATGACATGTTATGTTAATTTTCACATGCTTAGAAGGAAACTGCTGGCTAGAAGTCATAAATTCTCTCCAGAGGAACATTTACATATTATTCTATGATTCTCTGTTTCCCTTTTGCCATAAAAATTACAGTCTCTAGTCACATTGATCAAAAATATTGTCAACTTTTATGCATCATATAACAAAGTTTTCTTTTTTATTCTGTTTACATTAGATCATTTTTAAGTTCACAGTAAGATTGAGGAGAAGGTACAAAAATTTCAAAGTGCCCCCTATTCCCACAACATTTATTACCTTCCCCATTACTAACAACCAAAGTGGTACATTTTTAACAATTGATAAACCTACACTGAAACATCATAATTGCCCAAACTCCCCAGTTCACATTAGAGTCTACTCTTGGTATTTTACAATCTATGGTTTCAGAAAAGAATGAGGTGAGGTGAGGTGAAGTCGCTCAGTCGTGTCCGACTCTTTGCGACCCCGTGGACTGCAACCTACTAGGCTTCTCCGTCCATGGGATTCTCCAGGCAAGAACACTGGAGTGGATTGCCATCTCCTTCTCCAGGGGATCTTCCCGACCCAGGGATTGAACCCGGGTCTCCCGCATTGGAGGCAGACGCTTTAACCTCTGAGCCACCAGGGAAGCCTGGTGAAAAGAATAATGACGTACATTCATCATTAGATTATCATAAGATTCTCCAGGCAAGAATACTGGAGTGGATTGCCATCTCCTTCTCCAGGGGATCTTCCCGACCCAGGGATTGAACCCGGGTCTCCCGCATTGGAGGCAGACGCTTTAACCTCTGAGCCACCAGGGAAGCCTGGTGAAAAGAATAATGACGTACATTCATCATTAGATTATCATACATAGTATTTTCACTGCTCTCAAAGATACTCTGTGTCTCTCCCTAAGAGACATGGTTTCAATCCCTGGGTCAGGAAGATCCCCTGGAGAAGGGAATGGCAACCCACTCCAGTAGTCTTGCCTGGAGAAATCCATGGACAGAGGAGCCTGGTGGGCTACAGTCCATGGGGTCACAAAGATTCAAACATGAGTGAGTGACTAGCACTTTCTCACTTTCTACCTATTCATCCCTCTCAATTCCCTTCAGTCCAGGAAATGAGTTATCTTTTTACTGTGTATACAATTTTTCCAGATCTTAGAATCATATAGTATGCAGTCTTTTCAGATTACCTTCTTCCACTCACTAATATACATTTCCATTTGCTTTATGTCTTTTCATGGCTTAATAGCTCATTTCTTTTTAATGCTGAATAATATATCATTGTCTGAATACACCACAGTTTATTATCCATTATTTTATTCAGAACATGTTGGTTGTTTCCAGGTTTTAGAAATTATGAACAAAGCTCCTATAAATATCTGTGTATAGATTTTTCTGTATGTTTTTAATTGGAGGAAAATTATGTTACAATGTTGTGTTGGTTTCTGCTATACAACATCAATCAGCAATAAGGATACATACATCCTCTTCCTTTGGAACCTCCCTCCCCTCCACCCAGCCATGTCACAGAGTGCCAGACTGGGCTCCCTGTGTTATACAGCAACTTCCCAGCAGTTACCTATTTTACACATGAGAGTGTATATATGGCAATGCTATTTTTTAAATTCATTCCACCCTCTTCTTTCCACTCTGTATCCACAAGTCAATCCTCTACATGTGCATATCCATTCAGTTCAGTTCAGCTCAGCTGCTCAGTCGTGTCCAACTGTTTGTGACCCCATGGGCCACAGCATGCCAGGCCTCCCTGTCCATCACCAACTCCCAGAGTTTACTCAAACTCATGTCCATTGAGTTGGTGATGCCATCCAAACATCTTATCATCTGTCGTCCCCCTCTCCTCCCACCTTCAATCTTTCCCAACATCAGGATCTTTTCAAATGAGTCAGATCTTTGCATCAGGTAGCCAATGTATTGGAGTTTCAACTTCAACATCAGTCTTTCCAATGAACACTCAGGACTGATTTCCTTTAGGATGGACTGGTTGGATCTCCTTGCAGTCCAAGGGACTCTCAAGAGTCTTTTCCAACACTACAGTTAAAAAGCATCAATTCTTCAGTGCTTAGCTTTCTTTACAGTCCAACTCTCACATCCATACATGCTGCTGCTGCTGCTGCTGCTGTGTCGCTTCAGTCTTGTCCGACTCTGTGTAACCCCATAGACGGCAGCCCACCAGGCTCCCCCATCCCTGGGATTCTCTAGGCAAGAACACTGGAGTGGGTTATCCATACATGACTATTGGAAAAACCATAGCCTTGACTAGACGGATCTTTGTTGCCAAAGTAATGTCTCTGCTTTTTAATATGCTGTCTTGGTTGGTCATAACTTTCCTTCCAAGGAGTAAGCGTCTTTTAATTTCATGGCTGCAGTCACCATCTGCAGTGATTTTGGAGCCCCCCACAATGAAGTCTGCCACTGTGTCCACTGTTTCCCCATCTATTTGCCATGAAGTGATGGGACCAAATGCCATGATCTTAGTTTTCCGAAGGTTGAGCTTTAAGCCAACTTTTTCACTCTCCTCTTTCACTTTCATCAAGAGGCTCTTTAGTTCTTCACTTTCTGCCATAAGGGTGGTGTCATCTGCATATCTGAGGTTATTGATATTTCTCTCGGCAATCTTGATTCTAGCTTGTGCTTCCTCTAGCCCAGTATTTCTCATGACATACTCTGCATATAAGTTAAATAAGCAGGGTGACAATATGCAGCCTTGATATACACTTTTTCCTATTTGGAACCAGTCTGTTGTTCCATGTCCAGTTCTAACTGTTGCTTCCTGACCTGCCTCCACCTCATTATAACTGACTCAAATGTGTTCTTCTTATAGCTGAGTAATATTCCATTGTATATATGTACTACAATTTCCTTATCCATTTGTCTGCTGATAGACATCTAGGTTGCACTCAAAGCAAGTGCTCTGGGACAACCCAGAGGAATGGGGTGGGGAGGGAGGTGGAAGGGGTGTTCAGGATAGGGGGGTGCATGTGCGCCCATGGCTGATTCGTGTCGATATGTGGCAGGGGCCAGCACACTGTTGTGATGTGATTGTCGTCCAATTAAAATAAATAAATAAATTTAATTTAAAAAATATTAAACCACTATGTTGAACACCTGAAACTAACATATTATAAATCAAACATACATCAATTAAAACAAATCCTTCCTCCTCCCGAAAAAAGATTAGGTCCTCTCCTGACCCAAGGGTTTCCCTGATAGCTCAGTTGGTAAAGAATTCATCTGTAGTATAGAAGACCCCGGTTCGACTCCTGGGTCCAGAAGATCTGCTGGAGAAGGGATAGGATACCCACTCCAGTATTCTTGGGCTTCCCTGGTGGCGCATCTGGTAAAGAATCTGCCTGCGATGTGTGAGACCTGGGTTCGATCCCTGGGTTGGGAAGATCCCCTGGAGAAGGTAAAGGCTAGACGCTCCAGTATTCTGGCCTGGAGAATAGCTGACATGGACTGCATAGGTCATGGGGTCGCAAAGAGTCAGGCACAACTGAGGGCCTTTCACACTGACCCAAGCGCCTGCCTTGTTAATAATCTTAACTGATGGAATACATTAAAAACTACAATCCTTGAAATCCCCTTCTACCAACATTCTTCTTTTCTCTGTCCCTACATATAGCAATTTGCTTGTGGGAACTGGTCCTTGTAGATGTGATTCAACAAGGTTTTATAGTCAAATTCCCAAAACCATCACTATCATTTCCCTTCTTTGATAGTTTTCTGGTAGTTTCAGTTTCTGAGTATACATAGAAAGAATGGCAATATTTTCAGGGATGATGGCCAGCCTGTAGGCCTCTAAAATAGTGCCTTCTATGCAATAAGACAACTATTCCACATTCCTAGGTACAGAATTTTTTCCAGGAACCAGTATTTAGACACTTTGGGAACAAATAAGAGATTTTTTTCCTACCTAATCTTGATGTATTGGCTCATCAAACTTCTATCAACATAGTGCAACTGGTCCAAGGACTGTTCTTTTCAACCCACTTCTTTCTGATTTTTAGTCTTGTGGAAATTTCTCCCAGGTTCTGGAAATAATTTGACTGTCAGTCCAAATTTTCAGCATTCTTGTGAGCTCTCATCATTTTTCACATCTTCATACATACTTCAGTGAAAATTCAAGAGTGTCTCTGTTAAGGGACTGCCAGCCAGATGCCATTTTCCAAGTTAGCATTTCTAGGGCTATGCCAGGGGGGAAAATTTCCAAGAGAAATCTGGCAACAAATTCTAAATCCCTGCTAACATCAGTATGTTAGGATGTAAAAGTTTCTAAACACAAACTCTAGAATTAAAATATAGTCCTTTAATTTCTTTTAGATAATTTTAAGATTCTCAGAAGTGGAAATAAATAATACCTAAAATTAAAGTTAGCCAAGCTCAAAGTTCTGAAGTGGATAACATCTGTCTTTCTCTAAGTATTTTCCTATGTTTTCAGTGGGCTTCCCACAATTAATGGCATACATTCCCGTACTGTGTGCCTCCCACTTGGAAGTCCATCCTGGCCATCCTTCCACGCGCAGCAGTTCATATTCTTAAATCATCTTTCCATATCTTCTCCAATCAAATATCCTGCTTCTTCAACATGCTAATTTCTTCTGTCAAGTAGACAGATATAGCTAGATCCTAGCAGTTAACTGGCAGTTTGTTTTCTAAGGGTGGGGTATTATAACAGTACTGCTACTTGATCACACTTTCTCTTGCAATGTTACTGTTTCCACTGTAATACACATTTATACATATTCACTTTTCTTAGGGGTACATGCCACATACTACTCCACCTCTCCTTAATGCTACTTCTGACAAGATGGTTCTAGAATTCTTTGGTAAGTCAAATGTCTCAATGAGTAAAGGCATTGATTCCATGCTTTGAGGAAATTCTATCATTTTTAACATCAGGAATAACTATACATACATTACTGACACTGGTTATATACTCCAATATCTTCCATTTAATAGGCCCTGCAAGCAGCAGGATTAAAGATATGATTGTTTTTGCTTCTTGCTATAGAAACCAATAGATCAGCTTTTCTGTTTATTGGTTTTTAATCCTATACTGGTGCAAAATAACAAAGTGGTTATGGATATGAGTTCAAATCTTTCCCTGCTATTTACTAGCTGTATCATTTTGGAAGCACTACTTATTTTCTCTAAACCTTAATTTTTTTTTCATTTGTAAAAGAAAAATAATGATGTAACTTGTTTTGAAGGATTGATGAAACAATTCGATAAACTATTGACTACATGGTGGCTAACTATACTGTGTGCTTAGATCATCATGACTACCCAATAAACATCATCATATGATTACTGTACAATGTGAGTTAGTGTGGACTTCCCTAGTGGCTCAGAGGGTAATATGCCTGCAATGCAGGAGGCCTGGGTACAATCCCTGGGTTGGGAAGATTCCCTGGAGAAGGAAATGGCAATCCGCCCCAGTATTCTAGCCTAGAGAATTCCATGGACAGAGAAGCCTAGTGGGCTACAGTCTCTGGGATTGCAAAGAGTCAGACATGACACTTTGAAATCCTACTACTAACATTTTCCAGTCCTACTACTAACACTTTCTACTACTAACACCTACTATTAATCTTACTACTAACACTTTCATTTTCACTTCACAATGTGAAGTGTTAGAGAAATATGAACCCTGAAGTTATACTGCTGCTGCTGCTGCTAAGTCACTTCAGTCGTGTCCAACTCTGTGCGACCCCATAGGCGGCAGCCCACCGGGGGCCCCGTCCCTGGGATTCTCCAGGCAAGAATACTGGAGTGGGTTGCCATCTCCTCCTCCAATGCATGAAAGTGAAAAGTCAAAGTGAAGTCGCTCAGTTGTGTCTGACTCCTAGTGACCCCATGGACTGCAGTCTACCAGGCTCCTCCATCCATGGGACTTTCCAGGCAAGAGTACTGGAGTGGGGTGCCATTGCCTTCTCCCGAAGTTATACTACCTATGTTCAAATACTTGAACTACAATGTATGTTTTCAAACAAGTCATTTACCTTTCTAAGTCTCTGATTTTTCATCTGTAAAAGTCAGATAATAATAAAACTTACTTTGAATGGTTAAAGTGAATATTAAAGAAGATACTTCACATAAAGCCCTTGGAAGAGTGCTTAACACAGTGTGAACACTCAATAAATGTTAACAATTGTGCAACAATGGTGACAACTATGTAAACAAGTAAAACCAATAGCTCTCACATCAAATGTACAACTCAGATTACAACCTACTAACCTGTGGCTCTCCCAGGCTTACCTGCTGATCTTCAAGTAAGTGACAGTGCCTGACCATAAATCTTACATTAATTCCCTAAATTAAGCAACAGTATTTCCTCTTCAATATAGGTTTCTGATAATTTAACATCACTGATATATTAAGAGCTTAGGAAATGGTCACAGAATTGAAGAACTTCCAAAGTAGAAGAATATCTGTGACAGAGCTCTAAAACTCAATAAACACAGAGAGGAAGTAGTCTCCTGTGGCAACTGCTCGGCTGAATGTGATTAACTGAAACGACAATAAAAAAGTGGTAAGGTAGTTGTACTTAATGTCAAAAAAGAACATAAGAGCACAGAATACAGGCAATAACATGAGAAGTAGTTTACAAGCCCTAAAGAAAACATTTCAGAATAAGTGCAAAAGCTTACAAGCTGACTTAGAATTTGTGAGAGGTCACTGACAAGCTATGTTTGGCTACAGACTTGAAAAGGCATCATTTCTATAAGGCATATGGTTCCACTGTAAAACATGTGAAATGGTGGAAAAAAGTGGCATTTACATGAAATATAGTTTGTGGCAAAGAGCTGGATGCAGAAGGAATACAGAGACACCAAATAGATCTGGAATCTGAGAACTTTATGCTTGGCATTAATGAAGATGTCAGGTGTGAATGTCAAAATAAAAGAATGAATTGCTGTTCCAACTATGCTGGTTAACAACCTGCCAGAAACTGAGCAAAAAGTTGACTCAGATAAACAGAAACTGATGAATCAGTAGCAGAAATAAACACTACAATAAGAAAGTCTGGGCTGCACGAGTGGCACTTCAGGTACAATGTTAGATATCTGCAGCTGAGAAACATACACTGACATTGGCAAGCAAGTTTTTGGGGCTAGTATTGCTAGAGAGAGCCCAACTGGGCCTGAGAACACAAGTAGTATGAATTGTAGATGTGAGCAGGTGGCAGTGAAAGAACCCTCCTGCAGTGGTGTTGTAGAGGGTGCTTTAGGGCATAGCACTTAATATAAGGTTGAGTCTCTTAGGTCAAGAGTAATCATGTCATGAACAAATATAAGACTAAATAAGGAGTTTTTAATGGGGCTCACATTTTTCATAACTATAAAAATGCCATGAATTCCATGAATTATGCCAATATCACATTTGTTAAATTCATTTGCAATAGTCTGAAAACCTGAATCATGCCAAAGGCAGCATAGACAAGGTATATTATTTTTTTATAATCTTGAATTATGCATTTAAGTCAAACTGGGGGCATGGCAAGTCTCTTTTTCCAGTAAAATGATAGGAAGAACAAGTCATCTGTTTCTTTCCTGACACCACAATAAGAAATGTTTCTGTTTCCTTAAAGAAATGAAATATGAATGAATCTAAGATCAGTTTAATTTTCAAATATTCTTTCCAGAAATATATACAATCTGTATTATTACCACCAATCCTGCCTAGATAGAGCAAAGCCAACCTATTCTTCTCACTACCATTACTACCACCTACCTTATAAACCTACACAAAGAAGCCCATTATTCCTTAAAATACCAACTCAACACAAGTATTCCCAATCCTACACAGTAACATCACATAGCACATATTTAAGTTCCCTTTCCTCACATAATTCCCAATTCCCACCCAGTCCCAGCTCATTTTTGGCCAGTACTTATTTCCATGGCTACTTGAGTTCTAGGAGTTGGGAAGCCTTGAAATTTCTGTAAGCAACATCAAATTTGCTTATTACCTAGAGTCTCATTCTGGCACAGAAATGGAGAGGAAAAAAATAATTTTGTTGGAATAACTAATTTCTTTAAGAGTGGCACAGTGCTGACCTGATAGAGGAACAATGTGGCTCCCTCAGCATGACTAAATCTGAAACGTTTCTTCAAGTCTCCTGGGACAGATACACTTTGAGTTGCTAAGCACTGTGTTCAAACAAACTCTCTATTCAGGCTAAGAAAGAGAATAAAGGATGGGGAAGACATTTATTGGCAAATCCTCAAGGGACTGGGACAAGCTAGGCTAATATCTATAATGAATCTAATTAAATGTTGCCATGAATATTGAGTTTGACTTTGTTCCTCTTCACACCTGTAGACTGGAGAATAGACTGGAGATACACTTAGTGGTTGACATGCTATCATTTATTTTCATCAAGCACTAGAGATCTGGCTCTGGTACTTTCAAATAACCAAGCACTCCCTTCAGTCAGGACATCCTTTGCCATGTTTCTTAAAATGGTAACAGAGAATAACGTGTCAGTCATATCTGTATGATTAAATCATGTTGTATTCTATAGAATATAAAAGGAAAAGAGTGCCATGGTAGGGCACTCAAATGCAAAAGGAAGATTCTTGACTTTATGTGGTGGACAAATGTCAAGACTAGAAGGGAAGAGGTTTATATGTAAGATAAACTCCAAATTCTATTTCATGCTTCCTTAAATACCTTCAAAAATATGTATCTTTGTTGGGAAATAAAGGTGGGAAAATTCATTGACGCTCTGCATTGTGAACTTAAGACTATACTTCTAGAGGGTATTTTAAACTGCCTTCATCCATCCAACAAATCTAGAACCTATTTTTCACATAATACATTGGGCAATGTGCTTTGTGGAATATAAATATTCATAGTTTATCATCCCCATAACCAAAAGCACTAAAGTTAAACAACAATACAAAGGGACAGAGAAGGCAAAAAATGTAGTAATGATAATAAGTGATGATAAATAGTAAAGGAGGAGGAGGAGAAGAAATAATCACTGAGAGTTGCTGGCAGGGTCAGAGAAGTCTACATGGAGGTAATGTAGACAAAAGAGATAGAACGAGAAGTGGACTTGGGAATGGTAATATCATTTTTGTCATCAATAAGAGAAACAAGCATCCATTAAGTTCACCAAGTTCTTTCACATGCTCCAACTTGTTAAGAGTCAAAGAATCTTAGGTTAAGATCACCTAGCACAAATATTTTCATTTACAATTAAGGAAACTGAGGTCCAGTGGTTTGTGTAATCGTCCCAAAGTCACATAGGAAGTTCAAGTTGAAGAAAAGGTAGATTCCTGGTCCAATACAGCTTGGTACACAGGATAGACTTCAAAGTCAAAGAAAATTGAGACTAATTGGTTCATCAAATTGAGTCCCTCTATTTGATCTCATTAATTAGCTCTAAACAATGACGTTTACCAGCCACAAAGAACTCGTTGCAATGGACAATTCAAAAGTAAGTGAAAGAACAATGTCAAGCAGAAGTTCCAAAGTGTGATAAAATTCAATGCTAATATGACATTTATAGGTCTGAAAATACCATCATGTGATGGTCTACATCAACCATGATGCAAGGTACTTGGAGAGGACAATAATAATCATTTCAGCACAGTATTGCACTCATATGATTTGAAAAGAGGTACTTTTTAGGTGAAAACAATCAGATCACAATGACTCCAATATATGACACAGAATGAACAAATTCAAGACAATCCACTCTTCACATCAAATACTGATACTGAGTTATAGTTTGAGACACAGAGATGACTCTGAATTTGAGGCAGGAATAGATTTTTAAAAAGGAAGGAAATATTTTTGTTTATGGTGTTAGAAAGTGTTCTAGTTTCTCCCATTCTGAAGGCTGTCTTTTCACTTTGCTTATGGTTTCCTCCATTGTCCAGAAGCTTTTAAGTTTAATTAAGTCCCATTTGTTTATTTTTGCTTTTATTTCCATTATTCTGGGAGGTGGGTCATAGAGGATCCTGCTGTGATGTATGTCGGAGAGTGTTTTGCCTATGCTCTCCTCTAGGAGTTTTATAGTTTCTGGTCTTACATTTAGATTTTTAATCCATTTTGAGTTTATTTTTGTGTATGATGTTAGAAAGTGTTCTAGTTTCATTCTTTTACAAGTGGTTGACCAGTTTCCCCAGCACCACTTGTTAAAGAGATTGTCTTTTCTCCATTGTATATTCTTGCCTCCTTTGTCAAAAATAAGGTATCCATAGGTGTGTGGATTTATCTCTGGGCTTTCTATTTTGTTCCATTGATCTATATTTCTGTCTTTGTGCCAGTACCATACTGTCTTGATGACTGTGGCTTTGTAGTAGAACCTGAAGTCAGGCAGGTTGATTCCTCCAATTCCATTCTACTTTTTCAAGATTGCTTTGGCTATTTGAGGTTTTTTGTATTTCCATATAAATTGTGAAATTATTTGTTCTAGCTCTGTGAAAAATACCGTTGGTAGCTTGATAGGGATTGTATTGAATCTATAAATTGCTTTGGGTAGTATATGACCCAGAGGGATGGTATGGGGAGGGAGGAGAGAGGGGGGTTCAGGATGGGGAACAATTGTATATCTGTTGCGGATACATGTTGATGTATGGCAAAACCAATACAATATTGTAAAGTAATTAACCTCCAATTAAAATAAATAAATTTATTTAAAAAAACTATGAACAAACAAAAATAAAGGAAGGGAATATATGTATACCTATGGCTGATTCATGTTGAAGTTTGACAGAAAACAACAAAATTTTGTAAAGCAATTATCCTTCAATAAAAAATAAATAAAATTTTTAAAAAAGCAATGACTAGAGGGTTGCTTTTGGTATTGTTTATGGTTTACTTTGCTGCACAAAAGTTTTCAAGTGTAAGTCCCATTTGTTTATGTTTGTTTTTATGTTCATGAGTGGGTCATAAAAGATCTTGCTGCAATTTATTTGAAAAACCTTTTTGGCTATGTTTTCCTCTAAGATTTTGATAGTTTCTGGTCTTACATTTCGGTCTTTAATCCATTTTGAGTTTATTTTTGTGTATGGTGTTAGCAAGTGTTCTCATTTCATTCTTTTACACATAGCTGTCCAGTTTCCCCTGCACCACTTTATTGAAGATGCTATCTTTTCTCCAGTGTATATTCTCGCCTCATTGTCATAGATTAGGTGACCATAGGTGCATGGCATTATCTCTGGGCTTTCTATCTTGTTCCATTGATTGATATTTCTATTTTTATGTCAGTACCATTTTAGCTTGATTATTGTATTTGTGTGGTATAATCTGAGGAAAAGGAGACTGATTTCTCTGCTTCTTCTTTTTTCTTTCTCAAGATTGCTTGGCTATTTGGGGTCTTTTGTGTTTCCGTACAAAGCATATTTTGTTGTTGTTATTCTAATTCTATGAAAAATGTCACTAGTAATTTGATAGGAATTGCATTGAATCTGTAGATTGCTTTGGGTGGTATAATCATTTTCACAATATTGACCCTTCCAATCCAAGAATATGGTATATCTCTCCACCTGTTTGTGTCATTTTTTATTTGCAAACGAAGCAACTGACAAAGGATTAATCTCCAAAATAAACAAACAACTTATGCACCTCAATATTTTTTAAAAATGCAATCAAAAAATGGGGTAGAATACCTAAATAGACATGTCTTCAAAGAAGATATACAGATGGCAAACAAATACATGAAAAGATGCTCAACATCACTAATTTTTAGAGAAATGCAAATCAAAACTATGAGGTATCATCTCACACAACTCAGAATAACCATCATCAAAAGATCTACCAACAATAAATGCTGGAAAGGGTGTGGAAAAAATATCAGAACCTTCTTACACTGTTGGTGGGAATGTAAATTAATACAGCCACAATGAAGAATGCTATGGAAGTACTTAAAAAAAAATCAACTAAACATAGAACCAACATATAACCCAGAAATCCCACTACCAGGCATATACCCACAGAAAACCATAATGTAAAAAAATACATTCACCCCAATGTTCACTGCAGGATTATTTTCAATAGCCAAGACATGGAAGCAACCTAAATGTCTATCAACAGAAGAAGAGACAAAGAGGATGTAGTACATATATACATAAGACTATTACTCAGGCATAAAAAGGAACAAAATTCTATCATTTAAAGAGATGTAGATGGACCTAGAGCCTTTCACAGAGTGCAGTAAGTTCAAAAGAGAAAAATGAATACCATATATTAATGCATATATGTGTAATCTAGAAAAATGGCACAGAGAATCTTACTTGCAAAGCAGAAATAGAGACAGATGTAGAGAACAAACACATGGATACCAATTGGGAAGGAAAGAGTGGGATGAACTGGGAGACTAGGATTAACATATATATACATTGCTGCTGCTGCTGCTGCTGCTAAGTCGCTTCAGTCGTGTCTCTGACTCTGTGCGACCCCATAGACGGCAGCCCACCAGGCTCTCCCGTCCTTGGGATTCTCCAGGCAAGAACACTGGAGTGGGTTGCCATTTCCTTCTCCAACGCATGAAAGTAGAAAGTGAAAATTGAAAGTGAAGTCGCTCAGTCATGTCCAACTCTTATCGACCCCAGGGACTGCAGCCTACCAGGCTCCTCCAACCATGGGATTTTCCAGGCAAGAGTACTGGAGTGGGGTGCCATTGCCTTCTCTGTATATATACACTACTATGTATAAAATGGGCTTTCCTGGTGGCTCAGACAGTAAAGCGTCTGCCTGCAATGTGGGAAACCTGGGTTTGCTCCCTGGGTCAGGAAGATCCCCTGGAGAAGGGAATGGCAATGCACTTTAGTATTCTTGCCTGGAAAATTTCATGGACAGAAGAGCCTGGTAAGCTCCAATTCACAGGGTTGCAAAAAGTCGAACATGACTGAGCAACTTCACTTTCCCTTTCATGTATAAAATAGATACTAATGTGAACCTCCTGTATAGCACAGGGAGCTATACTCAGTGCTCTGTGGTGACCTAAGTGGGAAGGAAATCCAAAAAAGAGAGTGTGTGTGGACACACGCATACATATGACTGATTCACATAACTGGACAGCAGAAACTGACACAGCAGTGCAAAGCAACTATACTCCAATTAAAAGATTAAAAAAGCAATGAACTATTAAATATACTAACTCTATGGAAATGTATTTATCTCTTTATAGTTTGAAAATTGGGAAATACGCATGCCAGAATTGTGCCATGAAATACACTCAAACCTCAATAACACATCCATCCAGTACACGTCAAGTAATTCAGCAGTTAACTATTATAATTGTATCAGGTTTGCTTCAGATATTGAAGATGCTTCTTGAAGAAGATTCTAAACATTTATGACAAGGTAATTATCAGAGTATCATCTTTGTATAATGTCTCACACAATGCTCCTATGACGGAGCTAACTCCACAGAAAAGGGTCAGGAAATGCCTGTGCTCCCTTGTTTATAAAGGACTAAGAGTGGTCATCTTTAACTTTGATACTAATCAATGATAATTTGGGGTGGGGGGAGATATTTGTTTTTCAAATCCCAACACCTGACTTAATCTTATTTTGTCTGCACAAGTTTCAGTATGATACGGATCAATTCTATCTTGGTATCCTGGTAGAAAATATTGAGTTGGAAAGGACCATGAAGATCACCAGATGGAGCTTCCTCTCTTTGGTAATGGAGATCCTCTAATCTCCAAGAGTAACATTAATTTTCTCATTTGATGCGTTCCATGGAAGTTTCACTGCTGGTCAAAGTGTTCTCCTTGGTTGGGTCAGAGAAAGTAAGGACCTCCAAAAATCTTCTGCAATAAACAATTAGGACAGTGGCAAAACTTGTCAGAATCAACTTTTTCATAACTGTGAAAATAAATCAAAGACTTGCAGCAATCTGGAGATTGCAATTTAACAAAAATGACTGAATCTGAATAACAGAATTGAGCTCTGTGGCATTTTAATCTGTCCTACTATCATCACCTCTACATCTCTGCAGCAGATTTGAAAACCAAGAGTCACAGACACAGCCACGGTGAAAATAAGCAGCCTAGCAATCACTGGAGGGAGAAGAGTGAGTGGGGTTTCTTTTAAAGCCCAATTCTCAGAGTATTTAACAATAAGAAACCATGAGAATTATGTATCATTACATACAGAATATTGATAAATAGAAATTATGAATATTAATATGAGCTAAATAGAAATCCTGAAACTGAAAAGTACAATAACTGAAATGAAAACTTCACTAGAGGGGTTCAAGAGCAGATTTGAACGGGCAGAGGAAAGAATAACAAATTTTAAGATAGATTAATTTAAAATTAATCCCATCAAAAAATATGGGAAACTCTTAAGCATACCCTCATGGGTACTGTGAGAGTCCCAGAAGGAGAAGAGCAAGGGAAGGGTAGAAAGAGTATTTGAAGAAGTAATGACCAAGAGTTTCCTAAAGTTGATTAAAAACTATAATATACACATGCAGGAGGCTAGAAAGACTAAATATGATAGAACCAGCAATCAATATCTAAGAACATCATATTCTAACTATTTAAAAAAAAAACCCTCAAAGGTAGAATGAAGAAAGCAGCA
The DNA here is from genome assembly GCA_006410635.1 of Cephalophus harveyi. NCBI lineage: Eukaryota > Metazoa > Chordata > Mammalia > Artiodactyla > Bovidae > Cephalophus > Cephalophus harveyi. The sequence goes on from SJYT01068936.1 coordinate 505,897, forward strand.
AGAGAGAAGTAACATGTGTTGGGAAGGACAATAAATTAACAGTTGATTTATCACCAGCCACTAGGGAGGCCAGAAGGGAAACATAAGAAAAGCTGGAGAAGCTATCATAAAGAAGCCTCCTTTATGAGAAATAGTAACACTAAAGTAAATTATTCAGGAAGAAATTAAAGGGCACTAGATATTGTATCTCAAAGAAGGACTAAAGGTACATATAAAAAATTAAAAATCTATCTTTGTAAATCTTTTCTTCTAATTTAAAAGTTAACAAACAATCTGAAATTTTCTATATAACCACAAAATACCCCCAAACAGACAAACAATCTTGAAAAAGAAGAACAAAACTGGAGCTGTCATGCTTCCTGATTTCAAACTAGTAATCAAAACAGTATGGTATTTGCATAAAATCAAAGACATATGTCAACACAATGGAATAGAGAGCAAATAATAAGCCAATGCATATATGGTCAATTAATTCAAGACCAAAAAAGCCAAGAATGTATAATGGGGAAAGGAAAATATCTTTGATAAATGGTATTAGGAAAACTGGACAACCACATGGAAAAGGATAAAAATGAACCACTATCTTGTTGCATATACAAAAAATAAATCAAAGTGGATTAAAGACTTCAACGCAAGAATTGAGACCATAAAATTCCTAAGATAAAACATAGGTAGTAATCTCTTTAACATTCAGTTTTGGCAATGATATTTTGATTTGACAGTAAAAGCAAAGGCAACAAAAGCAGATATAAACCACTGTAACTACATCATACTAAAAATCATCTACACAGCTAAAGAAATCATCAACAAAATAAAAAGAGGACCTACTGAATGGGAGAAAATATTATCAAATCATATATCTGATAATGGGCTAGTTTTTAAGATATATAAAAAGCTCACACAATCTAATAGCAAAAAATGAATAAA
>SJYT01068936.1:510003-521576 GCA_006410635.1 Cephalophus harveyi
CATTGTTAAAAGAAATTAAGATGTAAATAAATGGACAATAGGCTTTTGCAAATGAATTGTAAGTTTTAATATTTTTAAAACATCAACACCTTTCAAATTGATATAAACATTCAATTTAGTAACTATCAAAATGTTAGCTCTCTTTTTCAGCATAAATAGATAAGCTGATTCTAAAATTCATATGAATTTTCAAGGGACCTAGAATAATCTTGAAAAAGAAGAATAAAACAGAAGGACTCATATTTCCTGCTATCAAAGCTTACTACAAAGCTACAGTAATTAAGAGTGTGGTACTGATGTAAGGATAGACAGACATATAGGTCAATGGAATAGAACTTGATATTCCAGAAATAAATCCATACACCTCTGGTCAACTGCTTTTAGACAAGGATCATTGCAGGCAAATTCTTTATCATCTGAGCCACCAGAGAAGCCCAAAGAATACTACCAGGAAAATGAAAAGACAACTCATAGAGTGGAAAAAAAAATTAGAAATCATTTATCTCATAAGAGATATGTAAACAGATTATATAAAGAACACTTATAAAAAGGACCAATAAACAAATTTTAAAATAGACTAATGATCTGAATAGACCTTTCTCAGGTAAGCATGTGAAAAGATGCTCAACAACACTAGTCACCAGGGAAATGCAAATTTTAAAAAATTAGATACAACTTCAAACCCACAGTTTGGCCATAATCAGTGAAGAAATTATTGCGTTACTGAGAATGTAAAGAAATGAGGACCCTTGGACATCACTGATAGGAATGTAAAATAGTACAGCAACTTTGGAAACAGCTGGTTAAACACAGAGTTACCATATGACTCAGCAATTCTACTCCTAGGTATATACCCAAGAGAAATGAAAACATAACTCTACACCAAAACTTAATTAAGAATGTTCATGGTAGAATTACTCATGATATTATACTAAACAGTTAAAACAATACAAATGTCCATCAGTTCTGAAATAGATGCACAAAATGTGGCTTATCCACACAAAATAATATCAATTAGCCTTAAATAAATGATAAACTGATATATGCTATGGAAATTGATAAAACTTGAAAATATGCTAAGTGAAAACCAGTCCAAAAAAGTCCATATATCTTATGATTCTATTTCTTTGAAATATCCAGAGTAGGTAAATTCAAACAGAACAGAGTACATTAGTGGTTTCCGGACTGAAGAGGCAGTGGTGCTGTAGGAGGGGGCTGAGTATGTGGAATAGCTGCTAAGAGGTTTGCTTTTAAGATAAAGAACATATTCTGGAGTTATAAAGTGGTGATAGTTACACAACATTGTGACTATACTATAATTTGGTGGCTATACCACAGTTTGGTGTGGTTTACACATGCTAAAAGGGTACATTTTACATTATTGTGTATTATATAGACATTGAAAAAATTTTCTTTTAGATAATAAAGTTAGGTTTGGAATGGATCTTACACTATAAAGTTGAATGATGCCTTTAACAAAAAGAAAAATACACAAGAATGTAAGAGATATTGTCCACCACCCAGATTTTACACATATAAACATAGTTTTGCCATGTTTTCTTCACATTTCTCTCCTCTTTGTATAAATAGGACATTTTTAATACAGTTAAAGCCTGTCCCCATCCCATTTTCTACGAAGAGGTACCAAGTATTCTGATGTTGCATAGATGTACCCTGCATCTTTTTAGAATTTTGTTACTGATAAATCTAAATATTTTCATATTTTAAAATTAACTTATTTTAATTGGAGGCTAATTACTTTACAATATTTTGGTGGTTCTTAAAAATGTATGTAGATGGTATTTTAGTCTGGCATCCCTAGAAATCAAAGCCTCAGTCAAAATCTTACATGCCTCTACGACTGCTTGTAGACTCATTTCATTTCACTTCAGTCGCTCAATTGATTCCGACTTTTGCGACCCCATGAACCACAGTACACCAGGCCTCCCTGTCCATCAGCAACCCCTGGAGTCCACCCAAACCCATGTCCATTGAGTCGGTGAGTCCATCCAACCATCTCATCCTCTGTCATCCCCTTCTCCTCCTGCCCTCAATCTCTCTGAGCATCAGGATCTTTTCAAGAGAGTCAGCTCTTCGCATGAGGTGGCCAAAGTATTGGAGTTTCAGCTTTAGCATCAGTCCTTCCAATGAACACCCAGGACTGATCTCCTTCAGAATGGACTGGTTGGAACTCCTTGCAATCCAAGGGACTGTCAAGAGTCTTCTCCAACACCACAGTTCAAAAGCATCAATTGTGCACTCAGCTTTCTTTATAGTCCAACTCTCACATCCATACATGACCACTGGAAAAACAATAGCCTTGACTAGTCAGACCTTTGTTGACAAAGTAATGTCTCTGCTTTTCAATATGCTGTCTAGGTTGGTCATAACTTTCCTTCCCAATATTAATTTTATCTAGTTTGAACTTCCTATAAATATTATCATAGAGTTGCCCTCTTCTGTCTCAATTCTTTTGCTCTATATTTTCAGCCTGTGAGATCCATCCATATTGCTATAAGTAGTTCCTTCTTTTTTCATTGCTGTATATTATTTCATTTGGACTGATGTACTGCAATTTATTCACTGCTTGTTGAACCAAGTTTTTTTTTTTTGGTATTTTATATTAAGTAGAGATTTAAAATGCTGTACTTGTTTCAGGTGTATAGCAAAGTGATTTAGATATACATACAAAGAGATCTATTATTTTCAGATTCTTTTCCCATAGACTTCCCTTACAGCTCAGTTGATGAAGAATCTGCCTGCAAAAGAAGAGAAATCTATTTGATTCCTGGGTTGGGAAGATCTTCTGGAGAAGGGACAGTCTATCCACTCCAGTTCTCTTGGGCTTCTCTGGTGGCTCAGCTGGTAAAGAATCCACCTGCAATGTGGGAGACCTGGTCGATCCCTGAAAAGATTCCCTGGAGAAGGAAAAGGCTGCCCACTCCAGTATTCTGGCCTGGAGAATTCCATGGACTGTATAGTCCAAGGGGTCACAAAGAGTCGGACACAACTAAGTGACTTTCACTTCACTTTCCCATATAGGTTATCACAGAGTACAGAATAGAGTTCCCTGTGCTATACAATAGGTCTTTGTTGATTATTTATTTTACATATAGTAGTCTGTATATGTTGATGTAAACCCAATTTATCACACCCACTCCAATCTTTCCCCTTTGGTGACTATATGTTTCTTTTCCATGTCTGCAAATATGCTTCTATTTCATAAATAAGTGCATTTGTATCATTTTTTAGACTCCACAAATAAGTGATNGCTGCCCTCACTGTTTGTGGAGGCTACCCAGGGTGCACATTTTGACTTTAGGGTGAGGGGCTTCTGGTCATGGGCCTAGAGGGAAGATGCCAAACGCAGCACCCTGACCTTGAAGCCGGGATTCGGGCAGCCGTGTGGACAGGCCTCACCTTTTCTGGGGAGAAGGTTGTCGTTTGCGACACATGGCTGTGCAGTTTGTGAAAGAAGGAAATAAAACAGGCTGATAACTGTCTCTTATACACATCTAATATTAACGTTTATTGATGTTGCTGTAAATTGCATTATTTCATTTTTTTAATGTCAGAGTAATATTCCATTAGGCTGCTTCTGCTGCTGCTGCTGCTGCTAAGTCACTTCAGTCGTGTCCGACTCTGTGTGACCCCATAGACGGCAGCCCACCAGGCTCCCCCGTCCCTGGGATTCTCCAGGCAAGAACATTGGAGTGGGTTGCCGTTTCCTTCTCCAATGCATGAAAGTGAAAAGTGAAAGTGAAGTCACTCAGTCGTGTCCGACCCTCAGCGACCCCATGGACTGCAGCCTTCCAGGCTCCTCCATCCATGGGATTTTCCAGGCAAGAGTACTGGAGTGGGGTGCCATTGCCTTCTCCAGGCTGCTTCTATATCTTGGCTATTGTAAATAGTGCTATCATGAATAAAGATGCTACTGGGATTTATGTTCTTGACTTCTGATGGAAATATGGGCTTATTTTACATACCTAGGAGGAATACTGCTGAGTGATAATGTATATGACTAACATTTGAATATTTTGCCAGTGTTTATGCCCATTGACACACTCACACCATATAAGTATTCAATCTGTGTAATATTTTGCCAATACTTGGTATTAGAACTATATACAAGCCCCAGTATCACTGTCCTTTGAAGTAAAAGGCTTTTGTATTAGTCTCCCATACCTCCTCCATCTCAGAAGTCTGTCTCAAAATTTAATGATTAGAGAATGTGAAGATATAGAAACAAAGAATAGCTGTTGAGCAGGGAAACCGGTTACAACTAAGACTACAAATCTGCCACACAGCAGAATCACTGAACTCCCAGTTCCCTGAAAGATAAACATCTGATACATATCCTTAAGTTGTTTTTACAGGAAGCAAATCCTACCAGATAAAAACTGCTGACCACAAGCACATTGATCCTAGATCAGTTGAAATCAGAAGGCTGATAATACTCAAAAGTTCATCTTGATGCCAACCAATCCAAGAATTGTGCACAGGCTGATAATAAACTCTGCAGTTCCCTCACACACACTGTCTTTAAAACCCCTTGCCTGAAAGCCATCAGGGAATTTGGGGTTTTTCAACATAAGCTGCTTTTTCTCCTTGCTGAGTGCCCTGCAATAAACATTGTACTTTCCTGCATTACAACTTGGTGTCATATATTTGCGTTACTGTGTACAGGTAAATGGACCCATGTTTGGCTCAGTAATAATGTTATCAGTCTTTCAAATATTATACAATCTGGTATGTGTGTAGTTTAATTTGCATTTGCCTAATAACTAATAACACAATGCTTTTTCATATGATTTCTGGTTATTTATTGGAAGTAATACTTTGGGTAAAGTGTTCACATTTTTAAGTTTTCAAAAGTTGGGCTTTTTCTCTTTTTCTTATTTATATGAGAGGGTAAACTGGAAAATTCTTAAAGAGATGGGAATATCACATCACCCCACCTGTCTCCTGAGAAACCTATATGTGGGTCAAGAAGTTACAATTAGAACTGGATATAGAAAAAATGACTGGTTCAAAACTGGGAAAAGAGTTCAACAAGACTATATCCTCACACTGTTTATTTAGCTTATATGCAGAGCGTGTCATGCAAAATGCCAGGTTAGATGATACACAAGATAGAATCAAGACTAACGGGAGAAATATAAACAACTGTAGATATGCAGATGATACCACTCTAAAGGCAAAAATTGACAAATAGATTCAAGGGATTAGACCTAGAAGAACTGAAGAAGAAACAAGCAGAGATGAAAAATACACTGGAAGGAATCAATAGCAGAATAACTGAGGCAGAAGAATGGATAAGTGACCTGGAAAACAGAATGATGAAAATCAATGCTGCAAAACAGAATATAGAAAAAAGAATGAAAAGAAATGAAGGCAGCTTTATAGACCTCTGGGACAACATTAAACGCACCAATATTCACAGTATAGGGGTCTCAGAAGGAGAAGAGAGAGAGAAAGGACGTGAGAAAATAGATAATAGCTGAACACTTCCCAATGTGGGAAAGGAAATAGTGCTGAAGAACTAACGACAGAGGTTCCTAAAACTGTATAGGAGGAAGTGATCAAAGCCATCCACAAGAAAAACATGCAAAAAGGCAAAATGGTTGTCTGAGGAGGCCTTACAAATAGGTGAGAAAAGAAGAGAAGTGAAAGGCAATAGAGAAAAGGAAAGATACACCCATCTGAATGCAGACATCCCAAGAATAGCAAGGAGAGATAAGAAAGCTTTCCTAATAAACAATGGAAAGAAATAAAAGAAAACAATAGAATGGGAAAGACTAGAGATCTCTTCAAGAAAATTAGAGATACTAATGGAACATTTCATGTGAAGATGGGCACAATAAAGAATAGAAACAGAATGGACTTAACAGAAGCAGAAGATATTAAGAGGTGGTAAGAATACACAGAAGAACTATACAAAAAAGATCTTCATGACCCAGATAACCACGATGGTGTGATCACTCACCTAGAGCCAGACATCTTAAAGTGTAAAGTCAAGTGGGGCTTAGGAAGCATTACTACAAAGTGGAAGTGATGGAATTCCAGCTGAGCTATTTCAAATCCTAAAGATGATGCTGTGAAAGTGCTGCATTCAATATGCCAGCAAATTTGGGAAACTCAACAGTGGCCACAGGACTGGAAAAGGTCAGTTTTCATTCAAATTCCAAATAAAGGCAATGCCAAAGAACGTTCAAACTACCACACAATTCCACTCATCTCACACGCTAGCAAAGGAATGCTCAAAATTCTCCAAGGTAGTTTTCAACAGTATAAGAACCAAGAACCTCCAGATATTCAAGCTGGATTTAGAAAAGGCAAGGAAATAGAGATCAAATTGCCAACATCTGCTGGATCATTGAAAAAGCAAGAGAATTCCAGAAAAACATCTACTTCTGCTTCATTGTCTATGCTAAAGAATTTGACTTTGTGGATCACAACAAACTGTGGAAAATTCTTCAAGAGATGGTAATACCGGACCACCAGACCTGCCTCCTTAGAAATCTGTATGCAGGTCAAGAAGCAACAGTTAGAACTGGACATGGAACAACAGACTGTTTCCAAATGAGGAAGAAGTATGTCAAGGCTGTATAATGTCACCCTACTTATTTAACTTTTATGTACAGTACATCATGTGAAATGCCTGGTTGGATAAAGCACAAGCCAGAACCAAGATTGCCAGGAGAAATAACAATAACCTCAGATATGCAGATAATACCACACTTATGGCAGAAAGCACCCCAATACATAAGGCAAATGCTAACAAGTATGAAAGGGGAAATTAACAGTAACACAATAGTAGTGGGGGACTTTACTACCCCACTCACACCAATGGATAGATCAAGGTGGACTTAATCCACCTTGGATCTATCCACTTGCTCCACCCCCTTACACATATAGATAGATAAAAACTATATGATTATCTCAACAGATGCAGAGAAAGACTTTGACAAAATTCAACACTCATTTATGATAAAAGCTCTCTAGAAAGTAAGGCATAGAAGGAACATACCTCAACATAATAAAAGCTATATATGATAAACCCACAGCAAACATTCTCAATGGTGAAAAATTGAAAACACCTCCTCTAAAATCAGGAACAAGACAAGGGTGCCCACTCTCACCACTACTATTCAACACAGTTTTGGAAGTTTTAGCCACAGCAATCAGAGAAGAAAAAGAAATAATGGAATCCAGATTGTAAAAGAAGAAATAGAACTCTCACATTATGCAGATGACATGATCCTTTACATAGAAAACCCTAAAGATAACACCAGAAAACTACTAGAACTAGCTGTGGGATATAAAATTAATACACAGATAATCCCTTGCATTCCTATACACTAACAATGAGAAAACAGAGAAATCAAGGAAACAATCCCATTCACCATTGCTTTGAAAACAATAAAATATCTAGGAATAATTTTACCTAAAGAAAGACCTGTATATAGGAAATGATAAAACACCGACTAAAGAAATCAAAGATGACACAAATAGATGGAGACACATTATCATGTTCATGGATCAGAAGAATCAATATAGTGAAAATGAGTATACTACCCAAAGGAATCTACAGATTCAATGCAATCCCTATCAAGCTACCAATGATATTTTTCACAGAACTGGAACAAATAATTTCATAATTTGTATGCAAACACAAAAAAACTCAAATAGCCAAAGCAATCTTGAGAAAGAACAATGGAACTGGAGGAATCAATGTTCCTGAATTCAGACTATACTACACAGCTACAATCATCAAGACAGTATGGTACTGGCACAAAGACAGAAATATAGATCAATGGAACAAAATAGAAAGTCCAGAGATAAATCCACGCACCTATGGACACTTTATCTTTGACAAAGGAGGCAAAAATATACAATTGAGAAAAGACAATCTCTTTAACAAGTGGTGCTGGGAAAACTGGTCAACCACGTGTATATGAATGAAACTAGAATACTGTCTAACACCATACACAAAAGTACACTCAAAATGGATTATAGATCTAAATGTAAGACCAGAAACTATAAAACTCTTGGAGGAAAACCTAGGTAGAACACTCTCTCACATAAATCACAGCAAGATCCTCTTGGACCCACCTCCCAGAGTAATGGAAATAAAAACAAAATAAAACAAAAGGGACCTAATTAAACTTTTTAAGCTTTTGCACAATGAAGGAAACTGTAAGCCAAGTGAAAACACAGCCTTCAGAATGGGAGAAAATAATAGCAAATGAAACAACTGACAAAGACTTAATCTTCAAAATATACAAGCAGCTCATGCAGCTCAATACCAGAAAAACAAACATCACAGTCCAAATGTGGGCAAAAGAACTAAACAGACATTTCTCCAAAGAAGACATACAGATGGCTAATAAACACATGAGAAGATGTTCAACATCATTCATTTTTAGATAAATGCAAATCAAAACTACAATGAGGTATCAGAATAGCCATTTGCAAAAAGTCTACAGACAAATCCTAGAGATGGTGTGGAGAAAAAAGGAACCTTCTCACGCTGTTTGTGGGAATGCAAACTGGTATAGCCACTACTGAGAACAGCGTGGAGATTCCTTAAAAAAACTGGAACCTGAACTGCCATACATGACCCAGCAATCTCACTGCTGGTGATACACATCGAGGAACCAGAATTGAAAGAGACACATGTACCCCAATGTTCATTGAAGCACTGTTTACTATACCTGGGACATGGAGGCGACCTAGATATCCATTGGCAGATGAAAGGATAAAGAAGTTGTGGTACATATACATGATGGAATATTACTCAGCTATAAAACAGAACACATTTGAGTCAGTTCTAATGAGTTGGCTGAAATTGGAGCCTATTATTCAGAGTGAAGTAAGAGAAACATCAATACAGTATATTAACACATATATATCAGATTTAGAAAGATGGTAATGATGATCCTATGTGCAAGGCAGCAAAAGAGACACAGATGTAAAGAAAAGACTTTTGGACTATGTGGGAGAGGGCAAGGGTGTGATTATTTGAGAGAATAGCATTGAAACATGTATATTACCATATGTAAAGTAGATGACTAGTGCAAGTTTGATGCATGAAGCAGGGCACTCAAGACCAGTGCTCTGGGACAATCCAGAAGGATGGGGTAGGTAGGGAGGTGGGAGTGGGATTCAGGATGGGGGGGACACATATGCTCCTGTGGCTGATACACATCAATGTATGGCAAAACCCACAATATTATAAAGCAATTATCCAATTAAAATTAATTTTGAAATTTTTTTTAAAAAATCAAAGACATTAATTTGCTGACCAAGGTCCATATAGTCAAAGCTATGGTTTTCCAGTTCAGTTCAGTTGCTCAGTCATGTCCGACTCTTTGCGACCCCATGAATCGCAGCACACCAGGTCTCCCTGTCCGTCACCAACTCCCAGAGTTCACTCAGACTCACATCCATCGAGTCCGTGGTGCCATCCAGCCATCTCATCCTCTGTCGTCCCCTTCTCCTCCTGCCCCCAATCCCTCCCAGCATCAGGGTCTTTTCCAATGAGTCAACTCTTCTCATGAGGTGGCCAAAGTACTGGAGTTTCAGCTTTAGCATCATTCCTTCCAAAGAAATCCCAGGGCTGATCTCCTTCAGAATGGACTGGTTGGATCTCCTTGCAGTCCAAGTAGTCATGTATAAAAATGAGAATTGAACCATAAAGAAGGCTGAGTACTGAAGAAATGATGCTTTTGAACTGTGGTATTGGAGAAGACTCTCGAGAGTCCCTTGGACATCAAGGTGACCAAACTAGTCAATATAGAAGGAAATCAACCATGAATATTCATTGGAAGGACTGATGATAAAGCTGAAGCTCCAATACTCTGGCCACCTAATGCCAAGAGCCAACTTACTGGGAAAGACCCTGACACTGGGAAAGATTGAAAGCAGGAGAAGGGGGTGACAGAGGACAAGATGGTTGGATGGCATCACCAACTCAATGGACATGAATTTGAACAAACTCTGGGAGATGGTGAAGGATAGGGAAGCCTGGCATGCTGCAGTCCATGGTGTCCCAAAGAATTGGACATGACTGAGTGACTGAACAACAACAAAAAGAGGTGGGTGGGGGGTTCAGCATAAGGGGTCATGTGCACCCATGGCTGATTCATGTTGATGTATGGCAAAAAACCATCACAATATTGTAAAGTAATTATCCTCCAATTAAAATAATTAATTTCAAAAATAAATAAATATAATGATAGCTTTCTATTAAAAAAAATAAGTAAAACTGTTTTGAAATGTTAAAAAAAAAAAAAGAGAGACTCTTGATGAGGATAAAAGAGCTGGCCTGAAACTCAATATTTGATGTATGGCAGAAATCAACACAATATTATAAAGTAATGATCTTCTAATTAAAAATAAATATTTTTTTAAAAAAAGAAACAAAATAAAACTAATAGCCTGTAGTCCCATCATTTCATGGCAAATATAATGGGGATAAAATGGAAGCAGTGCCAGATTTTATTTTCTTGGACTGCAAAGTCACTGCAGACAATGACCATAGTCATGAAACTAAAAGACGCTTGTATCCAAGGAGGAAATCTATGACAAACCTAGACAGTGTATTACAAAACAGAGATATCACTTTGCTGACAAAGGTCCATATAGTAAAAGCTATGGTTTTTCTAGTAGTTATATATGGATGTAAGAGCTGAACTATGAAGGCTGAGCACCAAAGAATTGATGCTTTTGAACTGTGGTGCTAGAGAAGACTTTGAGAGTCCCTTGGACTGCAAGGAGATAGAATTAGTCAATCCTAAAGGAAATCAACCTTGAATATTCATTGGAAGACTGATGCTGAAGCTCTAATACTTGGACCATCTGATGCAAAGAGCTGACTCATTGGAAAAGACCCTGATGCTGGGAAGGCTGAAGACAGGAGAAGGGACTTGGATGGCATCACTGACTCAAGGGACTTGAGTTTGAGCAAACTCTGGGAGATAATGAAGGTCAGGGAAGTCTGCTGGTCCGTGGGGTCACAAAGAATTGGATACCACTTAGCGACTGAACAATAACAACATCTCCTAAACCAAAAGAAATAAAGGCAAAAAGAAATAAATTAGACTTAAAAACTTTTGCCCCACAAAGGAAATCATCAACAAAATGAAAGACAATCTACTAAATGGGAGAAAATATTTGCTAATGATATGACCAATAAGGGGTTAATATCCAAAATATATAAACAAATCATACAACTCCACATTCAAAAGACAAACAACCTAGATTAAAAAAATGGGTGGGAAACCTGAATAGATATTTTTCCAAGGCATCTCATTCTTAATTTGCAATTTGTATTTTCATTTTTCTCCTGGATTAGTACTATACAGGTTTATTAATTTTATCAAACTTTTCAGAAAATCAACTTTAAGCTTCTTTGGCTTTATGATTATTTCTTTGTCATTTACTTCAATTCTTCTCCTTTATAAATTTTCTGATTTCTACTCCTCTTTGAGTTTATTGAGATGAATAATTTGGCCACTGAATTTATTCTTCCTTCTTTGCTAATAGATGCATCTTTAAGGCTATAAATC
>SJYT01068936.1:522634-535406 GCA_006410635.1 Cephalophus harveyi
CTTATGCTATTTTATTATTCATTTTCTTCTACATATATTCTAAAACTTCACAAGATGCTATTATTATTTTAAACAACCACTACTCCTTTATAATATTCCTTTTTATTTACTCAGATATTTATCATTTTTGTGCTCTTCATTCCTTCTATCTTCCCATTCTTTCATCTGGGATTATTTTCTTACTGCATGAGGAACTCCCTTCCATATTTCTTTCAGTGTAGTTTCACACGTTCCAAATTCCTACTTATTTTTATCAGAAAATGTGTTCATCTCCTTTTAAAAATGAATTTTTACACAAGTGTAATGTGCCTTTATTTTTGGAGAATGTTTTCACTGAGTAAAGAATTCTAGATTGATTTTTTTAGTACTTCAAAGGTATCACTTAATGAACTTTCAACAATTAGTTCTCAAATAATTGTTTCTTGCATAAAAAATTGTATTTCTTTAGCTAACTTAACTGAGAACAACTAAGCAACACTCTAAGATTTAAGAAAATAGGAAAAGGAGTGCGTCAAGGCTGTATATTGTCACCCTGCTTATTTAACTTATATGCAGAGTACATCATGAGAAAACCTCATGCGAAGAGTTGACTCATTGGAAAAGACTCTGATGCTGGGAGGGATTGGGGGCAGGAGGAGAAGGGGACGACCGAGGATGAGATGGCTGGATGGCATCACTGACTCGATGGATGTGAGTCTGAGTGAACTCCGAGAGATGGTGATGAACAGGGAGGCCTGGCGTGCTGCGATTCATGGGGTCGCAAAGAGTCGGACACGACTGAGCGACTGAACTGAACTGAACTGAAGATTTAAGAAATCTTTGTCTCATAAATTAAAAACATGCTGTTATTTTTTCAGTGACAATTACAAAGTTCATCTTATATTTAACAGAACCCTTTTGGTAGCTTCTTATGGTTCATCCTATTTATACTCTGTGACCTCCTATAAAGAATTTAGATTCCTCTTCAACATGACAGCTCTTAAAATATTTAAAAATAGCTATCATGTTCCTACCTCCCCTTCAGTCTTTTCTCCAGACTATAGAAATCTAGTCTGTTCATGTATTTCCCACATACTGAGTCAAGTTCACTTACTATTTCAGGACTTTGTTCTGAATATAATCCATTTGGTTGCCTTTAGTAAGCATGTGTGGAAAAGGCAATGGCACCCCACTGCAGTACTCTTGCCTGGAAAATCCCATGGATGGAGGAGCCTGGTGGGCTGCAGTCCATGAGGTCGCTAAGAGTCGGACACAACTGAGCGACTTCATTTTGACTTTTCACTTTCATGCACTGGAGAAGGAAATGGCAACCCACTCCAGTGTTCTTGCCTGGAGAATCCCAGGGACGGGGGAGCCTGGTGGGCTGCCGTCTATGGGGTCGCACAGAGTCAGACACGACTGAAGTGACTTAGCAGCAGCAGCAGCAGTATGCATGTGAAGACTTGTCAATTAATGTCAGGCAATTCTCAACAATGTTGTATGTAGGACCAAATCCCAAATAGGATTCAACTAATTCTGAATTTGGAAATAGATTTTGTGTCAATCTAGTCATGTTTTCTGTACTAGCATAGCCTTTGAAATCGATACAAAGGAAAAAAAAAAGAAAGGAGGGAGTGACAGAGGGAGATTAGCACATAAATTTAAATTGTGTTCAATTTACTTTTCATTTATGGGCAAAAAGATTCCTTAAGTACTAGAGTAGTATACAGTTTTGTTCAGCTAATCCAAAAAATGAAAGAAAAAAGAAAACTTTAGTCAGGAAGCTATTTATTGGGAGAGAAAATATTAAAGTTTATTAAGTGAGCATTTGTAACTACAGCAGATAAAAAGGAAAGGTATAAATCCAACAAGGTGAACCAGCAAAATATGATTTTTTGTATCTTTTCATTTACATTCTGTAAGTCTTAATAGCAGGAATGATTCATTTTGCTTCATTCAAACCTACATTCTGAAAAAAAGCTTCATGAAGTGAACTAGTAGAATTTAGTCTTTGAAAAATCCATTTTATTTATAAACTCTCATGAATATACAGGCATATTGCCATAAAGAAAATATAATTATTACATTTTTGCTTGGTCGAGTATTCAAGGTTAAAACCCAAGAATAACCTTTGAGGACTAACCAAGCCTTGAAATATAATTATACAATGTGGCAAACAGAAAAATACTAAAAGGTTTGAAATGAAAGATATGCTAAAAGTACAGATGCAAAATGTTTTTGAAAGCTCTCAGTGAGACCCAAGAGTGAGTTAATAATCACATAGCAAGCTATTTTTATTGCTGCTTTTGTGCCCTCCTAAGTTCTGTCAAAATTATTAATATTTGGACTTTGGTCTGTTCCTTCTTAGCAATCTGTCATCTTTCATATACAAAGAGAATGCCACTGGGTCACTGTCAGAAGGCTATCACCACGCTAGTAGCGGGAGTGGCTTGTTAGGTTTCTTCAAAGCTGAGGGCTAATCAGTATTCCTCCTTGAGAACAATGACGGCTCTACTGAAGCAAAAGGTCACCATTCGGGGAGCATAAATCAAGATAACAGACTAAGCTAAGACACTGGTTTAAGGTGATTAGCGCAACAACTTAGCAAACAAAAAATTCCAAGACTGTTTCCTACATCTGGTCATGATAGAGTAGCTTACTTCAGCTTGGGGACAATTACAAAAGCTGTATAAAGTTTTTCAAATATGTGATTTGAAGGCATTGGCTATCAAGGAAACCACAATTTAGAGGGACCAAGATTCTAGACAGAAGGGAATTACCCTGAAGTGAGCTCCATACTTACTCCTGCTTTTTATCCCTGGGGCATTCACCCATTAACCATGTAGAGTCAGGAAGCCGCAATCTGGGGCTTGCCGAAGTCTCACTACAGAGACAGGAGATGGAGTCAGGGGAGGCCAAGATGACAGGGACTTGAGGAATCACGATCCAAGAAAGAAGATAAACCATAAATGCTTTAGGCAATTGCCCCTTTTGCTGCTATTTAGTAGCTAAGCCCCAGCTCTTTGTGACCCTATGGACTGTAGCCTGCCAGGCTCTTCTTTCCATGGGATTTCCCCAGCAAGCATATAAGATTGGGTTGCCATTTCCTTCTCCAAGGGATCTTCCTGACCCAGGGATCGAACCTGTGACTCCTGTTTGGCAGGTGGATTCTTTACCAACTGAGCCACTGGGGAAGCTCAGTTTATACTTTAGGTGTCTGTCAACTCATAAAGTTGCCTATATACATATTGCTGTTGTGCAGTCGCTAGTTTGTGTCCAACTCTTTGCAAACCCATGGACTGCAGCATGCCAGGCTTACCTGTTCTTCACTATCTCCCAGAGTTTGCTCAAACTCATGTCCCTTGACTCGGTGATGTCATCCAACCATCTCATCCTCTGTCACCCTCTTCTCCTCCTGCCCTCATTCTTTCCCAGGATCAGAGTCTTTTCCAATGAGTCAGATCTTTGCATCAGGTGGCTGGAGTATTGGAACTTCAGCTTCAGCATCAGTCCTTCCAATGAATATTCAGGACTGATTTCCTTTAGGATTGACTGGTTTGATCACCTTACTGTCCAAGGGGCTCTTAAGAGTCTTCTCCAGCACCAATGCTTGAATGCATCAATTCTTCAGTGCTCAGCCTTCTTTATGGTCCAGCTCTCACATCTGTGCATGACTCCTGGAAAAACCATAGCTTTTGGACCTTTGTCAGCAAAGCGATTTCTCTGCTTTTTAATATGCTGTCTCAGTTTTTCATAGCTTTCCTTCCAAGGAGCAAGCATCTTTTAATTTCATGGCTGCAGTCACAGTCCACAGGGATTTTGCAGCCCAAGAAAATAAAATCTGTCACTGCTTCCACTTTTTCCCCTTCTATTTTATACTTCTACCATATGTGAAATCAGACCAGCCCTGTAGCAAGCACTCAATAGCCACATGTGGCTGATCACTTTCATATGGGATATTGCAGTTCTAGAGGCTACATCTCTACCTCTTTCTTTGAAAATTTTCTTTACAAATCAGTGAACAAAACAAGTCAAACAGAAACAAACATGAAGATACCAAGAAAAGAGTAGTAGTTCCCAGAGGGAAAGGGACAGTGTGAAGAGTGAAATGGGTAAAGGAGATGAACTGTTTGATGACAGATAAGATCCAAAATTTGGGGTGGTGAGCAGGCTGCAGGGTATATAGAAGTAGACATATAATGTTATACACACGAAACTTGTATTATGTTATAACCAATAAACTAAATAAAAATAAATGTAAAAAAATTGTTCAAAATCAGCCATTTTAACTTATTTCACGCTGCAACAAACATATTTTAAATACACATACCCAATGTTTAAAAGTGATACTTTTGAGTGAAATTAAGGTTGTTGTTTAGTCACTAAGTCAGGTCCGATTCTTTTGCAATTCATGGACTGTAACCCATCAGGTTCCTTGTCCATGGGATTTCCAAGGCAAGAACACTGGAGTGGGTTGTAATTTCCTTCTACAGGGGATCCTTCTGACCCAGTGATTGAAGCCGAGGATCCTGTATTGGCAGGCAGATTCTTTACCACTGAACAACCAGGGAAGCCTGCATTAAGGTAGGCCAAAACAAAAACAGTACTGGCCTCCATTCCATTAATTCAATTTATATTCATCTTCTTCCAAAGATTTTTATTTTGTAAATTTATTTTTATTTATATATATATATATCAGTTCAGTTGCTCAGTCGTGTCTGACTCTTTGCAACCCTATGAACCGCAGTACGTCAGGCCTTCCTGACCATCATCAATTCCCGGAGTTCACCCAAACTCATGTCCATTGAGTCGGTGATGCCATCCAATCATCTCATCCTCTGTTGTCCCCTTCTCCTCCTGCCCTCAATCTTTCCCAGGATCAGGGTCTTTTCAAATGAATCAGCTCTTCGCATCAGGTACCCAAAGTATTGGAGTTTCTGCTTCAACATCAGTCCTTCCAATAAACACCCAGGACTGATCTCCTTTAGGATGGACTGGTAGGATCTCATTGCAGTCCAAGGGANTGTCCATTGAGTCGGTGATGCCATCCAATCATCTCATCCTCTGTTGTCCCCTTCTCCTCCTGCCCTCAATCTTTCCCAGGATCAGGGTCTTTTCAAATGAATCAGCTCTTCGCATCAGGTACCCAAAGTATTGGAGTTTCTGCTTCAACATCAGTCCTTCCAATAAACACCCAGGACTGATCTCCTTTAGGATGGACTGGTAGGATCTCATTGCAGTCCAAGGGATTCTCAAGAGTCTTCTCCAACACCACAGTTCAAAAGCATCAATTCTTCTGCACTCAGCTTTCTTTATAGTCCAACTCTCACATCCATACATGACTACTGGAAAAACAATAGCCTTGACTAGATGGACTTTTGTTGACAAAGTAATGTCTCTGCTTTTTAATATGCTGTCTAGGTTGGTCATAACTTTCCTTCCAGAGAGTGTCTTTTAATTTCATGGCTGTAGTCAACATCTACAGTGATTTGGGAGCCCAAATAATAAAGTCAGCCACTGTTTCCCCATCTATTTGCCATGAAGTGATGGGACCAGATGCCATGATCTTCGTTTTCTGAATGTTCAGCTTTAAGTCAACTTTTTCACTCTCCTCTTTCACTTTCATCAAGAGGCTTTTTAGTTCCTCTTCACTGTCTGCCATAAGGGTGGTGTCATCTGCATATCTGAGGTTATTGATATTTCTCCCAGCACTCTTGATTCCAGCTTGTGCTTCCTCCAGCCCAGCGTTTCTCATGAGGTACTCTGCATAGAAGTTAAATAAGCAGGGTGACAATATACAGCCTTGACGTACACCTTTTCCTACTTGGAAACAATCTGTTGTTCCATGTCCAATTCTAACTGTTGCTTCCTGACTTGCATACAGATTTCTCAAGAGGCAGGTCAGGTGGTCTGGTATCCCAATCTCTTTCAGAATTTTCCACAGTTTATTGTGATCCACACAGTCAAAGGCTTTGGCATAGTCAATAAAGCAGAAATTAATGTTTTTCTGAAACTCTCTTGCTTTTTCCATGATCCAGCAGATGTTGGCAATTTGATCTCTGGTTCCTCTGCCTTTCCTAAATCCAGCTTGAACATCTGGAAATTCTTGGTTCACATTCTGTTGAAGCCTCACATGGAGAATTTTGAGCATTACTTTACTAGCGTGTGATATGAGTGCAATCGTGCGGTAGTTTGAGCATTCTTTGCCTTTCTTTGGGATTGGAATGAAAATTGACCTTTTCCAGTCCTGTGGCCACTGCTGAGTTTTCCAAATTTGCTGGCATATTGAGCGCAGCACTTTCACAACATCATCTTTTAGGATTTGAAGTAGCTCAACTTGAATTCCATCACCTTTTCTAGTTTTGTCCATAGTGATGCTTTCTAAGGCCCACTTGACTTCACATTCCAGATGTCTGGCTCTAGGTGAGTGATCACACCATCATGATTATGTGGGTCATGAAGATCTTTCTTGTACAATTCTTCTGTGTATTCTTGCCACCTCTTCTTAATATCTTCTTCTGTTAGGTCCATAACATTTCTGTCCTGTATTGAGCCCATCTTCGCATGAAATGTTCCCTTGGTATCTCTAATATTCTTGAAAAGATCTCTAGTCTTTCCCATTCTATTGTTTTCCTCCACTTCTTTGCATTGATCGTTGAGGAAGGCTTTCTTATCTCTCCTTGCTATTCTTTGGAACTCTGCATTCAGATGCTTATATCTTTCCTTTTCTCCTTTGCTTTTTCCTTCTCTTCTTTTCACAGCTATTTATTCATATATATTTTATTTATATAACAAATAACCACTTTTTATTTGAATAATAGTAATATCTCAGGTGCTAAAAAACAACATAATATGGATGTGAAAGGGCTTCAATTAATATGTTAACATTACATTATGACATAGAAGTGGATACTTTCTTCTTGTGATAACAATTTTGGTATTACTTTTGTTGTAAATGTTCTTTATTTAAAATAGAGAAAATACAGATGAACCAAAAGACTATAAAAATTACCTGTAATATTATACCATTCATTCTTTTTACTGTATCAGATAAAAGTATCTGTCTGTCCACTTACCTTTCCTTGCCTATAACTATATACTATTTGTGAAAGCAATTGTGATGTACATAATATTTTGTGGCATGCTTTTTTCAATTAACAATATGAAATGAGTATCTTGCCATGCATTTATATCTCATTCTATAAAATTATGTTAAATGGTTGTACCATATTGCAGGAGCACTCCACAACATATCTAGCCCACTTTTATTGGACACAGCATTTCTATTCTTATAAACAATACTGGGATGCCAATGAGATAAAAAGCTGTCAAATTTGGTGAGCACTCCCTATGTACACTATCCTTATGCTGATCCCTTTCTAACAAACTTTGCTCCTAAGTATTTACTCTCCAATTTCAACTTCCAGTGCTACTAAACCTTAAATACATGAGAAACATCTGGTCAATATTGTACATGTTTTCCTTTAAATGAAAATCTCTAGGCTTAAGCTTTAGACTCTGCAACAGCAAGTCTGGGATAGGGACTTGGGGTCTGCATTTATCATAGACTTCCCAGGTGACTCTATGGCCGGCAGTCCTTATTTTGAAAAGTCTGATCTCGTCCTTCTATAACATGTAAAATAAAGTCCATAGTATTTTTCACTTACCTGCACACACTGCTCAAGGAAATGCTCTGAAATAAATAAATGCAGAAAATGTATCACTGTGAACCAATTTTCTACTCCCAGTAACCAAAATCTATTTTTAAAGTCCCTTTAGTCCTTATTATAACAAAACTAATATTCTAGTACATAATTTCTTTCCTAATACATTTTTAAAGAAAAAAATGTGGTTAGTGTTTTGCCTGTTGCAAATGGAAGGCTCTATTTGGAAGCTGGTGGAAAGGTCTAATTTCCCACAGACATGTACGGCATTTGCACAGTTTTGAATAACCCCTGCAGCCTCCATCACAGACTACTCTGTTGACTGAACTGC
The DNA here is from genome assembly GCA_006410635.1 of Cephalophus harveyi. Taxonomy (NCBI): domain Eukaryota; kingdom Metazoa; phylum Chordata; class Mammalia; order Artiodactyla; family Bovidae; genus Cephalophus; species Cephalophus harveyi. Next base: position 530,609 of record SJYT01068936.1, read on the forward strand.
CCTCATCAGACAGCGTGTCCATTAGCTTTGATGGGCATTACTCAGCGTTGGGGTTTGTAGGATTATGCCTGAAAGGGCTGAAGAGTTACAGTGAGAATCCCTTAATGTTGTTTAAAATTCTATCCACAAATCAAATGCAGTTAATCAGCATCTCTCTAGTGGCAGCTGACAGGAAACAGACAATTCGGAGACATAGGCTGCCCAGAGCAAACAAAACAGAACACATCCTTTCTACTTTGTTCAGTGATAAGCCAAGAGGAAACTGATACTCAGAAAGTTTGTTGAACCCTTGTGAAATATTCCACAGTGGCAGGACATCATCTCGACTCCCACTTCTGAAGACAGACAAAGAATACTTGAACACTGTGCTTCTGCCTAGAAAGATCAAAGGCAACTACCGGACCTTATCATCGTCGAAGAATTACTTTGAAACCCTAGAAAACTGTCTCCTCTGGTCGATGGCTTTCAGCCTGAATGCAAACAAAATAAACTATTTAATGACATATAAATACACTGTGAGCCTGGCCACGAAAAGCAGAAGGAAAGGGCACACATAGTTTTGCAACATGTAGCCTCTGTGTTGCTTGTATAGATAAACTCTACTTCACAGTGATTTTTTTTCTTGCTCTGAATTACACCAACCCTGGTAGATACGTTCTTACTATCACTCATTGCTTAAATAATGTGTCAGAATAATTTCCTAATTCTTTCAGGATCCTATATTGGAAGATCACCAATTACAAAAATTATGCTTGCCACTTCTTTCATATCTCCACTGGCACAGTCACAGGCAAGTGGTACTTGCATAATGAATTAATGAAATTGTACCACACCTGCATATCAACCCTGGACATTCCTTGGAAGGACTGTTGCTAAAAGTGATGCTGCAATACTTTGGCCATGTGATGTGAAGAGCCGACTTATTGGAAAAGACCCTGATGCTGGGAAAGATTGAGGGCAGGAGAAGAAGGGGATGAGAGATGATGAGATGGTTGGATGGCATCACCAATTCAGTGGACATGAACTTGCACAAACTCTGGGAGACAGTGGAGAACAGAGGAGCCTAGTATGTAGTGGTCCACACGGTTGCAAAGAGGTGGACACAACCTAGTAACTGAATGATGAACAAGCACATGTGCATGTGTGCATACACACCATCAATCTGTGACCTTTTCTGTTTTTTTTTTTTAATCATAAAATTACTTTGCTTACTGGTGAATAATGGGACTTTAATCTGAGCCAGTGGGCTCATGAATTATTTGGAATAAGTTAATTTCATTAGCTGAGCATGTTTGGCTCTAACATGCTTTATCATATTTACTAATAGACACACACATAGAAAAGAAGGATTTTTCCAACTTCTGAAAGGAAGCACTCCTGAAATGAAACCTAGCCACTCCTAGAAAGGCACAAAGTAATATAGTATCCATATCTAAGTCTCATAATCATACTGATTTGCCTGCTGCATGCTTCATAAACATTTTCATTAATTAATACTTATCCTAGTCCACCAGGGAAGTACAGGATTGTCTTTTAAAACTAGAATTATGGAGCTAGAGGTACACAGACATGTGGTAGACTAGAAAGTGCATTGGAAGTGACTCAGTAGAAAGGGTTCCATTTTAGGTTGGACAAGTAACCTTGAACAAGTCTTTTTCCTGCCCTGGGCTTCCGTTTTCTTATCTGTAAAATGAATTATGCACTAGATTTATTCATCTAATACATACTACCAGGACCTCTTCTGGGTGTAGAAATACAGCAAAGAACAAGAAAAAATTCTGTGTCCTCCTGGAGCTTAGATTCTAGTGAGGGAAAAAGAGAATGAACTTCTAAAAGATTTGAAAATTGCAATTTTAGATACTGACAAGCCGTATGAAGAAATACAAGCACAGCTAAGAGTATACCAAGGGAGGGAATGAGGGAAAGAGAATGAAGAAATGGTAAGATAGGTTAGGGCAGATTTCTCTGAGGTGGTGAATTTTAAACAGAGGCTTGAAAGATGAGAATGAAATTACTCGGTATATAGCGATAGGAAGAGTATTCCATGCAGAGGGCACAGAAAATGTCAAACCTCTCAATGGGAAACAAGCTTGGTCTTTTCAAATAACAGGAAGAATATCAGCATACCTAGAGTAGAGTGAGCCAGAAGAATGGCAGGCAATGAGGTTGAAGAGGTAGGTAGAAGTCAGATTATACAGGGACAGGTAGATTATGGTGAGACGTTTGAATTTTATTTTATGGATCATAGAAACTCTTTACAGTGTTTTGATCCAGGAATGACATGATCTAATTTATATTTTTAAAGGACAATGTATTATAGCTAGGACAAGAGTGAAAAGGTGAGTAAGTAGGCCACTGCAACGAGACATGGCTTGGCCTGTTGTTGTGAGAGTAGAGAGCAAATGAAACAGATCTGGGATTTGTTTACCAGACTGAGTCAATAAAACTTGCCAACCGATTCACTACATAAGGGATACAAAGGGGGAAAGGAGGAATTAGAGATGACCCTTAGGATTTGGTCCCAAACCATAACTGTCTAATGGTTCTTGTTTCATACATTTCGCTCATGTTTATAAGTGAGAATAGACTATGCTTTTCTCTTCTGCTTCTGTCCTTTCCTGGTTTTATGGTCAAACCTCATAAAGTGAGTCGAGTGGCTTTCTTTCTTCCATTTTCTAAAATTGTTAATGTGATTTGGATTGTTTGATCCTTGAAAGTTAGGGTAAATTTGCCAGTAAAATCATTTAATCATCTGGACCTAGAGCTTTTTTTTTTTTTTTTTTTTGAGGAGGGAAGGTGCTTAGCTTTTATTATCTATGAGCTCAGTCGATCAGTAGTATCTGACTATTTCGATCCCATGGACTGTAGCCTGCCAGGCTCTTCTGCTCATCAAATTTTCTGGACAAGAATATTGGAGTGGGTTGCCATTTCCTACTCCAAGCCAACGAGGGATTGAACCATGACTCTTATGTCTCCTACATTGGCAGGCAGACTCTTTACCACTTACATATGCCTTAGTCTCTTTGTTACCCCTGCCTAGGTCAATAAACCTCATGATTGGTCTTAGAAGATTACAAGGAAATCATTCAAAGAAAACACCCCCCAGTCATTCCCATTCTGTGTGTGTGTGTGTGTGTGTGTAGTGGACTCATAAATTAGGTGTGTGGGTGGGTATATAGGATGACATGCCAAGAGAGTGGGGAAGGTTAGAACATTAAAAAAAAAAAAAAAAAAAAACTTTAGGAACAAAAGAGAAATAAAAACCCAAGATATCACTTTATCAGGTTCTAAAAACGCAAGTTTGCTATGCTGACCACATACAAAAGGGAAATTCAAATATTTAAGTACTTTTAAATTTAGAGCAGCACTGGCAAAAGAGGAGCAAATCACCCAGGGACTGTCAACAATGGCCGTTAGTTGGTCACAGGAGAGGATATAAAGAGGAGCATTTGAAAATTGAAGGCAAGAATACACATGAAATTTTGAGTAATTTTCTGACTCAACCATCTTCCTCTCCTTGAATTCAACAATCTACACAATAAATGAAAGTTTTAGAGTCCGAATGTTCTGAGTTTTTATCCTAGCTTTGACACTCACTGGTTGTATGACTCAGAACAGAAAAACACTTATCCTTCTGTGTTTTGTTATCAATATCTGCAAAATAGGGATAACATAACTGACATTAAAGAGTCCAGGAATCCTAGAGGACACCCGCTATTTGTCCTTTGCTACAAGCTGGCTCAATCAGCTTCTAAGAGTGTTAGTTCTTTAGCTTTTACTATGGTGTTTGTATTTCTAAGTGTTTCTGGAATTCATTTCTATTGAAATTCTAGTGGAGACTTATGTTAGAAAGTTTTTTTTTTTTTCTTTAAAGAACACATCTTTCAAGAATTAGAATTATGGAGAAGAGGAGAAAGAATAACATATTGCCAACATATATAAAGGTGACAATTTAGTGTGTTGATTACTGAGCTAACAACATTTAATGAAAAAGAAATTTTTACCACAACTGGGTACTAAAAAGGCTTTTCTAAATAAGAGCCCTTAAATTAGCTCACATCTCTCCTTTAAAGACTCACAAATTAGTAGCAAATCCATACTGGAATAAAAAGATGTGGAGTATTGTACTGAATATGATCAACCTTTAAGGCCCCTCACCTGCCAAAGAAGCAAAAATTAAAAAAAAAAAAAAAAAATTTTTTTTTTTTTCTTTAAAGAACACATCTTTCAAGAATTAGAATTATGGAGAAGAGGAGAAAGAATAACATATTGCCAACATATATAAAGGTGACAATTTAGTGTGTTGATTACTGAGCTAACAACATTTAATGAAAAAGAAATTTTTACCACAACTGGGTACTAAAAAGGCTTTTCTAAATAAGAGCCCTTAAATTAGCTCACATCTCTCCTTTAAAGACTCACAAATTAGTAGCAAATCCATACTGGAATAAAAAGATGTGGAGTATTGTACTGAATATGATCAACCTTTAAGGCCCCTCACCTGCCAAAGAAGCAAAAATTAAAAAAAAAAAAAAAAAAAGAGGCAACAACTCTAATAAAACAATGAACTTGCTGAGCAGTATTTAACTTTCCATTGTATAGTGTTTAATTAAATTACCTCACACCAATTTTAAAATATATGGATGCTCTTTTAAAGATTAGTCTTTTCAGTTCCTTTGGATAGTGTGTATACTTGATCATGCTTATCTCCTCCAGAACATTTACTATTAAATACAATTTATAATCTGTTTTCTTCCATTATTTTCTATTTTTTAATTGCCTTTCTCACTAGAATTTA
>SJYT01068942.1:15027-41119 GCA_006410635.1 Cephalophus harveyi
CTCACTTCCACTGTATAATCATAAGGGATTTGATTTAGGTCATACCTGAATGGTCTAGTGGTTTTCCCTACTTTCTTCAATTTGAGTCTGAATTTGGCAATAAGGAGTTCATGATCTGGGCCACAGTCAGCTCCTGGCCTTGTTTTTGTTGACTGTATAGAGCTTCTCCATCTTTGACTGCAAAGAGTATAATCAATCTGATTTCGGTTTGACCATCTGGTGATGTCCATGTGTAGAGTCTTCTCTTGTGTTGTTGGAAGAGGGTGTTTGCTATGACCAGTGCATTTTCTTGGCAAAACTCTATTAGTCTTTGCCCTGCTTCATTCTGCATTCCAAGGCCAAATTTGCCTGTTACTCCAGGTGTTTCTTGACTTCCTGCTTTTGTACTCCAGTCCCCTATAACGAATAGGACATCTTTATTGGGTGTTAGTTCTACAAGGTCTTGTAGGTCTTCATACCTTTCCTCTTTTTGCATCCCTCCTTCATTTTCCACCTATTCCTTCTGATTTCCTGTGTTTCAAAGTAATATACATGTGCTACTTTATATTCCCAAGAGCAAGAAGCATTTCACATCAGAAGGTAATCTTAATGATTCCATTAATTATAACTCATAACAATATAGTAACTACATTGGCACAGTTGGAAAGTCAGGACATGTCATTCTGCTCTAAAGAACATACATTTACTGCAAATTATTACCATTATTGTTTTGGTTTGGGGACTATTCTCCAGGTGTATACCCATATTTAGGTACCTTGGGATTTTTAGAAAAAAGGTTCAACATTCTTTACATAAAGTATGCTGTTGTTTAGTTGCTAAGTCGTTTTCAACTCTTTGCAACCACATGGACTTTAGCCTTTGAGGCTCCTTTGTCCATGGGATTTCCCAGGCAAGAATACTGCAGTGTGTTGCCATTTCCTTCTTCAGAGGATTTTCCTGACCCAGGGATGAAACTGGGGTCTCTTGCTTTGTAGGTGGATTCTTTACCAGCTGAACTCCTTGAGAGAAACACAAGACAGTAGAGTTCAGCAGTTATTTGCAACAATTTAGTGAAACTGTAATAATTGTGAACAGATGGATTCAGATTGGTGAAGAGGTTTTGAAAACAAATTTTTCAAGAAAGAGTTGAAATAATCTTTGGGTACAGTTTTATGGTGAAATTTAAAAGATAAGGCTAAGTTTAGACCAATGATATCATGAAAGATTTCTTATGAGCCTTTTACTACAAATCAACTTTTGGCTCTAAATCATGCAATACCATTTAAAATATATTCAGGAGATTTTAGCATGTCTATCTATTTGTAAACTTTATGTTCACTGATATGCTGGCTATTTCTATCAGGCTCACGAAACTGGCTATGTATATTCCTTTCCTACTTCTACTTTAGTGAGTGACATCACACTGGTAGCTTAAAATTGGCCTTGGTGGGAAAATTCAAGCATATGACTGCATAAAATCAGTTTTTTTTTTTCTTATGTTAAGTAAACCAAAGCAGTTCTAGATGCTCAAGATAGATACTAGGTAATCTAAAAATTATTTTTAATAACTCTCAGCATAACACAAATCAGTTTGTAAAAATAAATCACTGGTGAGATTAATGAATGCCATTTATAAACCTTTTGGTAAATGAATTTAAGCTAATACAATAGTAATAGATGTGGTTTCTTCTAAGGTAAAGACATAGATTCTTGATAAGAAATCTCCCTTGAACTTCAGCTAGTAATCCTACAATAGTAATAGATGTGGTTTCTTCTAAGGTAAAGACATAGATTCTTGATAAGAAATCTCCCTTGAACTTCAGCTAGTAATCCTACAAGAAACAAACCCATTGTAGTAAATCAATCACTACATTTCCTTATTCAGTAGTTGGTAGTTGGCAGGATTTCCTAGAAAGAACCTTTGTCTATAAATGAAAGAATGTTGATGAAATTATAGATACAAGGTAAATATTATAGGGAAATAAATAAAAGTATAAAATTGCTGTTCGTGACAATTTGAACAAACCAATATATTAAATAAACTTAAAGAATATAGGAAGTAATCAGAATGCTAATGAACAAAAAGTTATATATATACAATATTAATGTTGTAGTGATTGATTGCTGAGCTCTTCAGCTGTTTATTCATTCCCAAGGAGAGTAATTCATTTGCCTAGCATAATTTTAATCCCTGATATTATTTTCAATAGCTATTATTTTTCAAATGGATATTTCAGAATGCCAATTAAGAAGAGTTGAAATAACATTGACTAGTCTTTGCTGTGATTCACAATTTTTTAACACCAATACATTATACATAAAGTTCTATCAGTAACTTTTTCAGTAAATTTCGTTTGTAAGATGGAAACACTAATCTTATAAAAACATACTTTGTTTAAGCTGATGTTTGTAATTATGGATAAAATCTCAGCTGTTTATAAAAACTTAAGTAAAATCATTACTGCATCAGAATCAGGCTCTGGCTTTGCCTATAAAATTAATAAAGGAAGAACAGTTGAGAATTCAAACAATTCTTTTGTCCAACTATTAATAGAACAAAGGTGGGTAGCATTATCCCTGAAATTAAAGCTAATGAACAAGTCTCAAGTATAAGGCAACTAGGAAGTTCAAGTCTACAACAGATTTATCATGTACTTGTTCAAGTCAGATATCAGTTCACAGTAGGACTGAATGCAAATCCAGAATTTAAGATCCAATGTTAATTAAATCCTGATAAGCAGAATTTTCTGGTGTTAGTGCAGACTAGTAGTTCCTGATGCACTGCTTATCGGTTTGTAACTAGAACTAGGCATACTTGGTGATGCTTAGAACTACCACACTGGCATCAGTCCCCTCTCACATTCTAAGGTAATGGAAATGAAATCACAATAATTTGCTTGCATTTAAAATGTATTAAAAGGATGTTAAATGTCTGCCACATTAGTTTGTAATCCATGAATTTTACAGGCCAATGTTATACAAGTCCTATCCTGCAAAAATCCTATATCTCACCATACCAGACAGACTTCCTCTTTCCATTCCAGTTCCTCAGAGATCAATGCAAAGAAATAGAGGAAAACAATAGAATGGAAAAGACTAGAGATGCCTTGAAGAAAATTAGAGATACCAAGGGAATATTTCATGCAGAGATGGGCTCAATAAAGGACAGAAATGGTATGGACCTAACAGAAGCAGAGATATTAAGAAGAGGTGGCAAGAATACACAGACAAACTGTACAAAAAAGAGCTTCACGGCCAAGATAATCACGATGGTGTCATCACTCACCTAGAGCCAGACATCCTGGAATGTAAAGTCAAGTGGGCCTTGGAAAGCATCACTATGAACAAAGCTGGTGGTTGTGATGGATTACCAGTTGAGCTATTTCAAATCCTAACAGATGATGCTGTGAAAATGCTGTATTCAATATGTCAGCAAAATTGAAAAATTCAGCAGTGGCCATGGAACTGGAAAAGATTAGTTTTCATTCCAATCCCAAAGAAAGGCAATGCCAAAGAATGCTCAAACTACTGCACAATTGCACTCATCTCACATGCTAGTAAAGTAATGCTCAAAATTCTTCAAGGCAGGCTTCAACAATATGTGAACCGTGAACTTCCAGATGTTCAAGCTGGTTTTAGAAAAGGCAGAGGAACCAGAGATCAAATCGCCAACATCCGCTGAATCATCGAAACAGCAAGAGAGTTCCAGAAAAACATCTATTTCTGCTTTATTGACTATGCCAAAGCCTTTGACTGTGTGGATCCCGATAAACTGTGGAAAATTCTGAAAGAGATGGGAATACCAGACCACCTGACCTGCCTCTTGAGGAACCTGTCTGCAGGTCAGGAAGCAACAGTTAGAACTGGACATGGAGCAACAGACTGGTTCCAAATAGGAAAAGGAGTACGTCAAGGCTATATATTGTCACCCTGCTTATTTAATTTCTATGCAGAGTACATCATGAGAAACGCTGGGCTGGAAGAAACACAAGCTGGAATCAAGATTGCTGGGAGAAATATTAATAACCTCAGATATGCAGATGACACCACCCTTATGGCAGAAAGTGAAGAGGAGCTCAAAAGCCTCTTGATGAAAGTGAAAGAGGAGAGTAAAAATGTTGACTTAAAGCTCAACATTCAGAAAACAAAGATTGTGGAATCCGGTCCCATCACTTCATGACAAATAAATTGGGAAACAGTGGAAACAGTGCCAGACTTTAATTTTGGGGGCTCCAAAATACTGTAGATGGTGATTGCACCCATGAAATTAAAAGACTCTTACTCCTTGGAAGGAAAGATATGACCAACCTAGACAGCATATTGAAAAGCAGAGACTACTTTGTCAACAAAGGTCTGTCTAGTCAAGGCTATGGTTTTTCCAGTAGTCACGTATGGATGTGAGAGTTGGACTATGAAGAAAGCTGAGCACCGAAGAATTGATGCTTTTGAACTTTGGTATTGGAGAAGACTCTTGAGAGTCCCTCTGACTGCAAGGAGATCCAACCAGTCCATCCTAAAGGAGATTAGTCCTGGGCGTTCATTAGAACTGATGCTGAAGCTGAAATTCCAATACTTTGGCCACCTAATGTGAAGAGTTGACTCATTTGAAAAGACCCTGATCTTGGGAAAGATTGAGGGAAGGAGGAGAAGGGGATGACAGAGGATGAAATGGTTGGATGGCATCACCAACTCAATGGACATGAGTTTGTGTATACTCTGGGAGTTGGTGATGGACAGGGAGGCCTGGTGTGCTGTGGTTTATGGGGTCGTAAAGAGTCAGACATGACTGAGCGACCAAACTGATCTTAACTGATTCCAGTTCGGTAGTTTTAACTTCTGGTGTGCAGTACAACTAGAGAGGGACAGGTAAGGGGAATGATTACTCTTTTGGATGTAGAGATAGCAGATAACTAAGGCACTTTATCTGAATGATAACTATGAACTTCAAGATCAGTGTCTGTTGGGATAGGAGTAGATTTTGATGTATGATTTGAATGTACAAATTGGATTATGATGTCTCAGACACAGTTAATTAAAAAAAAACCTAGATGTGAAAATTTGAACCTCAGTGTTAAATCACAGGGCTTCCCTGGGGGCTCAGATGGTAAATAATCTGTGTACAATGCAGAAGACATGGGTTTGATCAAGTTCAAAATATGACAGCTTAAGCCTCTCTAAATTCAGAAAAATAGTTTATCAGAAATATGTGTTCAGAATGATATATATTGCATGCAAATTACAGGAAAATATTTTGTTATTTAAATGGATAAGGAATATTTTAAAAAATATATCAGATAGAGTTGACTTGATATTTTAGAAAAGTCTTGTTTTGACTCTACTTAGGAAGCAGGTGATTTTCCTAACAAAAATTTTCCTTTTCCACTTCTCATCAAAGTAGAAGATATATTTCTTAATAATTAGAAAAATGATCTCAGTTGAAGGTGAGAAATGCATTAGAAAGCCTTCTATTTAATGGATTCCTAATATTTTCTCCTTCTATTACCTAATGTAAACTATGTCTCTAACCAATGGCTCATTAAAACAAACATGCAGACAAAAAACTCACTCAGTTTTTTCTTGTTTTTATAAAGATTTTCAGTTCCTCAGCAAAAGCTAAATGTGGTTAGTCTGTTGAAATTTCTGAAAGATGTAGATACTTTAGGAAAGTTCTGTAGTGTAGACATAATCTGGTTAAGGTTCAAAACCCAAGATATTATTGTTTTTAAACATGTGTATAATAGAATCCAATTGATATTTAAATATTTTGATTTTGAGAATGTCATTTTTTTCCATAAAAGTTAGAGCATGTGGCTGTGGAGAATAAAATTATTTACCTGGATGTTATAGTTACTGTTTTTTTTTCCTTCTTTTTTGCACTATATGACAATCAAATTGCATGAAGTTAAGGGCAGGTACTTTTACTTAAAGTTTATGGTTAAGACTATGTATTTTATGGTCTTGTAAGTAATCAGTTTAGTAACTTTTTTCTGTAGGTTGAAAATAGAAATATATATTCTTGACTTTTTAAGTTCGATGTTCTTTTTTATTATTTAATTTTGTACGTTGGAGTATAATTGCTTTACAGTTTTGTTAGTTTCTGCTGTACAACAATGTGAATCAGCTATGCATGCACATATATCCCTTTCCTCTTGGACCTCTGTCCCACCCGCCCCATCCCACCCTTCCACGTCATCACAGATGGCTGAGCTGAGCTCCCTATGCTATTCAGACACTTCCCACAAGCTATCTATCTTACACAAGGTAGCAGTATGTCAGTGCTACTCTCTCAATTTATTCTACCCTCTCCTTCCCTACCGCCAGGTCTGCAAGTCTGTTATCTGTGTCTGCATCTCTATTCCTGACCTGCAAATAGGTTCATTGGTACCACTTTTACAGATTCCATATATATACACGTTAATATATGGTATTTTCTTTTCTCTTTCTGATTTACTTCACTCCATATGACAGACATTAGTTCATCCACATCAATGCTAATGACTCAGTTCCACCCCTTTTATGGCTATTACTCTATCGTATGTGTGGGCATCTACGTATATGCATGCATTCATACACCTTCCTTGTCCGTTCATCTGTCGATGGACGTCTAAGCTGCTTCCACGTCCTGGCTACTGTCAATAGTGCTGCAATGAACACTGGGCTATGTGTCTTTTTAGATTATGCTTTGCTCAGGGTATGTGCCCAGGACTGGGATTGTTGGTCCATATGCTAGTTCTATGTTTAGTTTTCTAAGGAACTTCCATACTGCCTTCCATAGCGGTTGTGTCAATTTACACTCCCAAAAACAGTGCAAGAGAATTCCCCCTTCTCCACACTCTCTCTAAAATTTATTGTTTATAGACTTTTGTTGGTGGTCATTCTGACCAGTGTGAGGTGATACCTCAGTGTAGTTTTGATTTGCATTTCTCTCATAATTAGTGGTGCTGAGCATCTTTTCATGTGTCTCTAGGCCATCTGCATGTCTTCTTTGGAAAGATGTCCATTCAGGTCTTCTATCCATTTTTTTGACTGTGTTTAGTTTTTTGATATTGAGCTCCATAAGCTGTTTGTATCTTCTGGAGAGTAACCCTTTGTCCTTTGCTTCATTCACTAACATTTTCTCCCATTCTGAGGGATGTCTTTTGTTGTGTTTACAGTTTCCTTTGCTGTGTAAATGCTTTTAAGTTTCATTAGGTCCCATTTGTTTATGTTCGTTTTTATATTCATTACTCTAGGAGGTGGGTCAGTGAAGATCTTGCTATGGTTTGTGTTAAAGAGTGTTTTTCCTATGTTTTCCTCTAAGAGTTTTCAATTGTCTGGTCTTACATTTAGTCTTTAATCCATTTCAAGTTTATATATATATATATAGATATATTCTTAAATTTTTGAGTTCAAAATTCTTTTTGTGTTCATTAGATCAAGCTCAAGTCTGTTTTCTTTAAATGTATATTGCAACTTTTGGGGGGCTTCCCATGTGGTGCTAGAGACATAAGGGACACAGGTTCAGTCCCTGGGACATAAGGGTGCAGGAGACATAAGGGACACAGGTTCAGTCCCTGGGTCATGAAGATCCCCTGGAGAAGGGCCAGGCAACCCACTTATTTTCTTGCCTGGAAAATACCACAGACAGAGGAACCCAGTAGGCTGTGGTCCACAAGGTTGCAAAGGGTTGGGCAGGACTGGAGTAACTTACCACACATGCAACTTCTTCCTGCAGATAGATTTTGTTACAATCTTGAATCATTAGGGAGATTTGTCAAGTTTTTTTTTTTTTTTTACACTGGCGATTTTTACTTCAATTTAAAAATTTTAACTAGTACCCAAGCAAAGATTCAGAATATTCACATTTTATGGATTGAGTTAACTTTTTGTTGTAGTACTGTAACCTTTTTTTATTTATGGTACCATTCTTTGTCTTGAAGTCAATTATGCCTACATGACTGTAACTGTGACATTTTAGTACTTTTTTGTTGTTGAATCAAAGGACTTACAAAGTATAACAACTGTAGATGTAGATCTTACTTCAAAATATACATACTTAACAGATCAAGAATCCCAGCATTGCCAGTACCTTAGAAGTCCACAAAGAGCTTTTCCTGATCATTACTTTCCATTCTACCCAAGGGCAATCACTGTCCTGACTTGTAATACCAAATTTTTGTTTTGCCTGTTTCTAAGCTCTATATAAATAAATGTATAGCTCTGTGTTATTATCTTTTCTTATCCCTTTTAACCGTAGTTTGTTCAAGTATTTTACAATATTTCATTCTATGAACATACTAAAATTTCTTTTTTTTTTTTTTTTTTTTACCTATGAGGTGAGGTGAAGTCGCTCAGTCGTGTCCGACTCTTTGCGACCCTGTGGACTGTAACCTACTAGGCTTCTCTGTCCATGGGATTCTCCAGGCAAGAATACTGGAGTGGATTGCCATTTCCTTCTCCAGGGGATCTTCCCGACCCAGGGATCGAACCCGGGTCTCCCGCATCAGAGGCAGACGCTTTAACCTCTGAGCCACCAGGGAAGCCTATGATGGACACTTATTTGTATCAACTTTGGAACTCTGACAAATGATACTGATGTGAACATTATTGTAGTTTTTTTTTGGTAAACAAATGCATTTTTTTCTGTTATATATTTACCTAGAAATGGAGTTGTCAAATAAAATACACTATGTAGAGTTCAATGTAAATTTTATATAAGCAGAAAAAATATTTAGTATTTATATGCATCAAATATTGCATGCATGTACTTATACCAGTAAAGATTACTCAATGCTTATCTGAAATTCACATTTAGCCAGGGGTGACTTATTTTTGTTTTCTAAATTTGGCAACCCTCCATAGAAATAAAATAATAAAGTGATAAAAAGTCCTTTCTAGGGAAGAAGGTATCCTGCTATGTTCTCTTCTAGATTTTTTGTTAAAGCTTCACTTTTGTGTGTGTGTGTGTGTGTGTCCTCTTGGATTAGAATATTTTTTGTGAAGTTTCATTTGTGGATTTCATTTTTTTTCCCAAATGCCAATCCAATTAAAACAATTTATAGAAAAAATATTTTTTTCTCCACTATGATGCTACCTTGGGTTTCATCAAATTCAACCAAAATATGTGGGGATCTTTAATGAGCTGATATGTAGGGATTTTTGATGACATTAAATCTACAGATCAATTTTGGAAGAAATGACACCTTCAATGCATTCAGTATATGAATGAATTCACCAAGTTCAATACTTGAACTTAGTACGCGTGTGTGCTTAGTCACTTAGTCATGTCCAACTCTTTGTGCAGTCTGCCAGGCTCCTTTGCCTGTGAAATCTTCCAGGCAAGACTATCGGAGTAGGGTGCCATGTCTTTCTCCAGGGGATCTTCCTGACCCAGGGACTGAACCTGTGTCATTTTTGTCTCCTGCATTTGCAGGTAGATTCTTTACCATTAGTGCCACTTGGAAAGCCCTGAACTTGGTACACCTCTCCATTCATTTAGATCTTTTCTTTCCTAAATATATGTTAGTGTTTACGTCTAGATCTTAAGCATATTTTGTTGGATTTATTCCTAACCATGTGATATCTTGTTGATATTTTAGGTAGTTAACAGTTTTGTGAACATTTCTGTAATTATTATGGAGTTATCTACCAATATTTACTAATCTTTCCTTGTACTTCTAACAGTTGCGATCTTTGTGATTAATTCAGTAAAGTTATTCCCTGTCACTTGACTGTAAGATCTATTATGGCAAGAGTCAAGAATCATTTACTCATCATGATATCCATGTGCCTAGGTCATTGAATGGCACACGGTAGGCAGTCAGTAAATGTTTGTTGCATTGTCTGACCCCTGTGATTTGATGATTGGCCCTGGATTCCATTTACATAGACTTTTGACTGGCACGCATGCTTCAGAAGCACAAATGCCAATTTTGAGCATGTGCATAGTAATCTGCTAACAACTTCCTTATTCTGGAAAAGCATGAGACCAGTTATTTCGAATTTAGGAGGCGAGGAAGAGAAAGTTAGGAGATAATCATCTAAATGACTAGATAGGGGGAAGTTGGTAACATGGTCTTTAGATTTCATTCCTAAATGTTCAAAATGCAGGGACATATGGGTTCAGAAAAGCTACTTAGGTTTGCTCTGTCTTATCAGAATCCAGAATAAAGGAGTATTTATTTCAGAGATCCAGATTTTCATGAGGGGCAGTAATCAGAATACTTGAAAATGAAGTGGACAGTATAGGAAACCTCTATAGACACCATGTTCAGCATTTTTTTAATCAAATAAGGGATTGTTATACCTACTCTCAAGGGTCTTATGAGCTGATGGGTGCATTTGGCAACAAGAACAAAGAATTAAACATGACAAAGAATCAACAGTTGGTTAGACATATGACAAACGTTTTTATAGTTAGATTCACCCAAAGATGAAAACAACTTATGACTCTATCAAAGGTGAATTGTCCCTCTCCGCCCAGAGCATGCCCTCCATTTGTGAGTATATCTATCATCCTTCCATTTATTGATCTTCCTCCATTGAAAACAGAAAGGCATAATATTATCATTCAGTCTAAGAACAATCAGCAAGAGAACAATTATTTTTGTAATATGAAGAAGTTATGCAACATTTGCATTCCAATACATAAATACCTTGTAAATATTCTATCATATAGTTTACATATGCATCATTTTTAAGGGGCTTATGTTTCATGAAAAAGATAACATAACCAGCAATGTCACAGGTATATGAACCAAAGAAAATTAGACATATAGACTAAAAAGATATTTTCTTGTTTCTAAAAAGATTTAAGAGATTACTGAGTCTCTTCCTTTATATTTTTATTTGAATTTAATGATGATATGGCCTAAGTTATATTTTGAAGTAATTTTTAATTTTTAAATATACCACAACAAAAATAACTGCTCCTAGTGTTGCCTGACCCTCCTTTTTATTTTTATTTGCAGGCATAAAATCATACATCAGTATTCTTGTGGGTGAATGCAGATACCAGTAATGTAATGCACCATTTTAATTTAAATGCAAAATATTTATTGCTCTTACATAAAGTCAATAACATCCATACTGGTGAATAAGTGCCTCTGATCCAAATCAATTTTTTAAATTACATAAAAATTTATTATTGCTCATAACTTTATATATCTCTAGATACTATGTAAATCTTTAGAAACAATTAGCAAATCCAAAAGCACTTTGTATATCTATGAATTTTTAATGCACCTTTTTATGCCATCTTTCTTCCAAGTTGGAAAAATAATTCTTTTAAATGTTCCCTCCCTCTTCACACCCTTTAATTTCTAGCAATAAGCAGCTATGTAGACATAAATAACATATTAATTTTCATGGCCTATGAATCAGGCCAACACTATGAATGAATTTTCAACTGTTTTAAAGGGCTTTCAGTCATATTTGACTCTCATACTGCATTGGCTGAATATATGGGGAAAAAACTTTGTAAGTGATGTGAAGTCTTTGGAGGAGATGGTCTATCATCTTGAGATTGAGGAGTTCATCATTAAAGAATATGGGAGGTGATTCAATTCGGGATGGAAGTAGAAAATGGTAGTAATGAAACTACTGTTACACATGGTGAAAAATTATATACATATATAGATTCTTCAGATTCAAATAGTTTTAGGGAAGTATCCTTGTTAGGCCAGGTATTTACTATCAAAGCTATATAGCATAGTTACATGTGTTTCAGAGAAGGGGTGTAAATGTGCATTTCACATTGGTTAAGGAAAGTAATGAATACATACAACTCCATCAGATAACCTATTCTTTTTTTAAAGTTTTATTTTAATTTTATTGGGTCTTCATTGCAATGTGGGATTTCTCTCATTGCAGAGCTTGAGCTCTAGAGGGCTCAGACTCAGTAGTTGGTGTTCGCCGGCTCTCTAGTTGTGGGATGGGGCTTAGTTACCTGATGGCATGCAAGATATTTTAGTTGTGGTGTGTGGACACTTAGTTGTGGCATGTGGGATCTTAGTTCCCTAACCAGGGGCCAAATCTGCATCTCCTGCATTGGGAGGTTGTTTCTCAACCACTGGACCACCAGGGAAGTCCCAAGATAACCTCTTCTTAATCTTCAATCTTTATCATTCTTAAATAGTCATTTTCATTTTTTATTTTTAATAGAAGTCTTTCTTGAATCAAAAAACTGTGCTCACCCACGGCTGTGTAATGATAATGAGAAGACTTCTGTGTCTGCTTCAGGGGACGTTATACTTGCTGGTGAGATTTGACTAATTGCTGAACATGAGAGACAGGCACAAACTAGCTTTCGTATCCTGATTTTCATTTACTTTGGGTGGAAGGAAGTACACCTGTGTATTAGTCGCGTTGTTATAGGTTGTGTGTTAGTTAGTTGCTTAGTCGTTTCCAGTTCTTTGCAACCCCATAGACTGCAGCCCAGCAGGCTTCTCCGTCCCTGGGATTCCCCAGGCAAGGACACTGGAGTGGTTTGCCATTTCCTGCTCCAACAGGAACTATAGAAAGAAAGAAAGTGAAGTTGCTCGGTCGTGTCCGACTCTTTGCGACCCCATGGACTGCAGCCCACCAGGCTCCTCCATCCATGGAATTTTCCAGGGAAGAGTACTGGAGTGGGTTGCTGTTTCCTTCTCCATGGAATGGAAAATTATTGATAGAATGGTTTGAGTCCCAAAGAAAGTGAAAGTCCCTCAGTCATATCCAACTCTTTGTGACCCTATAGATTGTATAGTTCATGGAATCTTCCAGGCCAGAATACTGGAGTGGGTAGCCTTTCCCTTCTCCAGGGGATCTTCCCAACCCAGGGATCGAACCTAGTTCTCCTGCATTGCAGGTGGATTCATTACCACCTGAGCCACCAGGGAAGCCCTCGAGTCTCAAATATTGTCATAAAATAGAGTTTGAATTATATGAAAGAGAGGCTACAACACTTTTTTCCCTAGAGCACTTTATGAGACACAACTTCTATGAGTGGGTGACAGAGAACAACTCAGAGAGCAGAAAGTGGGCAAAGAGACTGACTCTCAGCCTCAATGATACTCAAGAGAAGATAGACGCAGATCATTTCTTTGATCTCTAGGTTGCAGAGCACTGAGCGATGTCACTGAATCCAAATCAGGATTCACCCAATGAACAGAGGGGCCCTTCAAGTAGTCTCTCAGGAGAAGGTACCTTGTCTGAGACCTGGCGTGGAGAAGAGGAACACAGCAGGCGCCTTTATATTGTTGTTGTCTTTTGGCTTTAAATTGGTATCTTGTGGTAATTTTAGATTCCTGGAAAAGTTGCAAAGCTATCATGGAGAATTTCCATATGCCCCTTCACCAACATTAAAATTTCACATAATCATGATATATTTGTCAAAACTAAGAACCACATTTGTGTACTGCTATCAACTGAATTCCAGACTTGACTCAGGTTTCCTCAGATTTTTTTCCAGAATTCTCTTTGAATGCTCCTCACTCCACATGTATTATATTTAATCATCATGGTCCTTTGTCTCTTCCAATCCATGACTGCGTCTAAGTTGTGCTTAGTTTTATTATGACCCTGACAACTTTCAAAAATACTTAAGAATTTAAGGATCATTGTCTCTGTAAGCATATTACAAAAAAAGACAGAACTGTGAATGCTGATGTACCCCCCACCACCCCCATTTTATGAGGTAAATTGTGGCTAAGAGAAAATAATTAGAGATGGAGCTAGTGCCTTGCTGGGTGCTATGGATGTCACTAGGACAAAGAAATCTTTTAAAACGAAAGATAAACCATAGGTAGTATATATGGGATCAATTAGAAGGAAAGCCCAGAATTTGCAAAAAAAGAAAAAAAAAAGCAAATAATGAGCAAACAGAATGTGTGTGTGTGTGTGTGTGTGTGTGACAGTGATAGTCACTTTGTCGTGTCTGACTCTTTGCGACCCCACAGACTATACAGTCCATGAAATTCTCCAGGCCAGGATACTGAAGTGGATAGCCTTTCCTTTCTCCCGGGGATCTTCCCAACCCAGGGATCAAACCCAGGTCTCCTTCATTGCAGGCGGATTCTTTACCAGCTGAGCCACCAGGGAAACCCATATATATATGTATTTCATATTAATGATTTAATATTAATTTTTTTCAGTCTAATCAACTCTCTCTAAATTTAGTATTTCCCTTCCTAAGAGCTTAGAAATTTTTCTGTCCTTTCTACTTATTAGATATACTTAATATAATAGTAATAATATAGATCAGAATGTAGGGAACTTGTCTAGATATGAACTTTGAAGACTATATAGCCATCAAGAAAAGGTAAGATGTATACTCTATTTCTTTGAGCCCCTTTTGGGTGGAGTGGGGAGGGAGGCAAGAATACTGGAGTGGGTTGCCATTCCCTTCTCCAGGAGATCTTCCTGACCCAGGGATTGAACCCGGGTCTCCCAGACTGTGAGCAGACACTTTACAGTCTGAGCCACCAGGGGAAAAGGAGAGTGAAGAAGTTGGCTTAAAGCTCAACATTCAGAAAACGAAGATCATGGCATCTGGTCCCATCACTTCATGGGAAATAGATGAGCAAGCAGTGGAAACAGTGTCAGACTTTATTTTGGGGGGCTCCAAAATCACTGGAGATGGTGACTGCAGCCATGAAATTAAAAGACACTTACTCCTTGGAAGGAAAGTTATGACCAACCTAGATAGCATATTGCAAAGCAGAGACATTAATTTGCCAACAAAGGTCCATCTAGTCAAGGCTATGGTTTGTCATGTATGGATGTGAGAGCTGGACTGTAAAGAAAGCTGAGCACCAAAGAATTGATGCTTTTGAACTGTGATGTTGGAGAAGACTGTTGAGAGTCCCTTGGACTGCAAGGAGATCCAACCAGTCCATTCTAAAGGAGATCAGTCCTGGGTGTTCTTTGGAAGGACTGATAATAAAGCTGAAACTCCAGTCCNTGTCATGTATGGATGTGAGAGCTGGACTGTAAAGAAAGCTGAGCACCAAAGAATTGATGCTTTTGAACTGTGATGTTGGAGAAGACTGTTGAGAGTCCCTTGGACTGCAAGGAGATCCAACCAGTCCATTCTAAAGGAGATCAGTCCTGGGTGTTCTTTGGAAGGACTGATAATAAAGCTGAAACTCCAGTCCTTTGGCCACCTCATGCGAAGAGTTGACTCATTGGAAAAGACTCTGATGCTGGGAGGGATTGGGGGCAGGAGGAGAAGGGAATGACCGAGGATGAGATGGCTGGATGGCATCACTGACTCGATGGATGTGGGTCTGAGTGAACTCTGAGAGATGGTGATGAACAGGGAGGCCTGGCGTGCTGCGATTCATGGGGTCGCAAAGAGTCGGACACGACTGAGCAACTGAACTGAACTGATACTCTGTTTCTGTATTCACCACTTACTTAATTTGATATTACAAAACAGTTCAAACTCTTACGTTTGCTAGGTTTTAATATAGAATCTTATATTATCTATGTGTCAAGTTTTGATAGACAATGGAAAATGTGTTTTGGATTCATCTGTTTTCTACATACTGCTTTCATTCTTAGAGTCCCTTGCCTCATTTTACATGCTGTTATCAATTATTTTGACTGTTTAGAATTACTGATAGAGATACATGGTGCTGTGAAAGAAAAAATTTTCCAGACACTTAAGAAGATAATTTCATTTAGGCTACTGCAATAGGGAGAACAGACCATTTCTGAAGGTCAATGTCTCGGCAGACTGTTTTTGCCAATGGTAAACAAGTTATTGACAGGGTGCTTTACTCCCACGGTTATTTTTTTTTTTTTTAAGACACTTAAGAAGATAATTTTATTTAGGCTACTGCAATAGGGAGAACAGACCATTTCTGAAGGTCAATGTCTCGGCAGACTGTTTTTGCCAATGGTAAACAAGTTATTGACAGGGTGCTTTACTCCCACGGTTATTTTTTTTTTTTTAATTTATTGACATATAGTTGATTTACAATACTGTGTTAGTTTATGTGTAGAGCAAACTGATTCACACATATATATATATGGTTAGTTCAGTTGCGCACTCCTGTCCGACTCTTTGCAACTCCATGAATCACAACACGTCAGGTCTCCCTGTCTATTACCATCTCCTGGAGTTGACTCAAACTCACGTCCGTCAAGTCGGTGATGCCATCCAGGCATCTCATCCGCTGTCGTCCCAATCTCCTCCTGCCCCCAATCCCTCCCAACATCAGAGTCTTTTCCAATGAGCCAACTCTTCACATGAGGTGACCAAAGTACTGGAGTTTCAGCTTTAGCATCAGTCCTTCCAAAGAACACCCAGGACTGATATTTAAGCCAACTTTTTCACTCTCCTCTTTCACATTCATCAACAGGCTTTTTAGTCCTCTTCAATTTCTGCCATAAGGGTGGTGTCATCTGCATATCTGAGGTTATTGATATTTCTCCCAGTTATCTTGATTCCAGCTTGTGCTTCTTCCAGGCCAGCAATTCCTCATGATGTATTCTGCATATTAGTGAAATAAGCAGGGTGACAATATACAGCCTTGATGTACCCTTTTCCTATTTGGAACCAGTCTATTGTTCCATGTCAAGTTCTAACTGTTGCTTCCTGACCTGCATATATGTTTCTCAAGAGGCAGGTCAGGTGGTCTGATATTCCCATCTTTCAGAATTTTCCACAGTTTATGTGATCCACACAGTCATCAAAGGCTTTGACATAGTCAATAAAGCAGAAATAATTTTTCTGGAACTCTCTTGGTTTTTCTATGATCAAGCGATGTTAGTAATTTGATCACTGGTTCCTCTGCCTTTTCTAAAACCAACTTGAACATCAGGAAGTTCATGGTTCATGTATTGCTGAAGCCTGACTTGGAGAAGTTTGAGCATTACTTTACTAGTGTGTGAGATGAGTGCAATTGTGTGGTAGTTTACTCATTTTTTGGCATTGTCTTTCTTTGGGATTGGAATGAAAACTGACTTTTCCAGTCCTGTGGCCACTGCTGAGTTTTCCAAATTTGCTGACATACTGAGTGCAGCACTTTCACAGCATCATCTTTCAGGATTTGAAATAGCTCCACTGGAATTCATCACCTCCACTACCTTTATTCATAATGATGCTCTAAGGCCCACTTGACTTCACATTCCAGGATGTCTGGCTCTAGGTCAGTGATCACACCATCGTGATTATCTTGGTCATGAAGATCTTTTTTGTACAGTTCTTCTGTGTATTCTTGCCACCTCTTCTTAATATCTTCTGCTTTTGTTAGGTCCATACCATTTCTGACTTTATTGAGCCCATTTTGCATGAAATGTTCCCTTGGTATCTCTAATTTTCTTGAAAAGATCTCTAGTCTTTTCCATTCTGTTGTTTTCCTCTACTTCTTTGCATTGATCACTGAGGAAGGCTTTCCTATCTCTCCTTGCTATTCTTTGGAACCCTGCATTCAGATGCTTATATCTTTCCTTTTCTCCTTTGCTCTTCACTTCTCTTCTTTTCACAGCTATTTGTGAGTCCTCTCCAGACAGTCATTTTGCTTTTTTGCTTTTCTTTTCCATGGGGATGATCTTGATCCCTGTCTCCTGTATAATGCCACAAACCTCCATCCATAGTTCATCAGGCACTCTGTCTATCAGATCTAGCCCCTTGAATCTATTTCTCACTTCCACTGTATAATCATAAGGGATTTGATTTAGGTCATAACTGAATGGTCTAGTGGTTTCCCTACTTTCTTCAATTTAAGTCTGAATTTGGCAATAAGGAGTTCATGATCTGAGCCACAGTCAGCTCCCTGTCTTGTTTTTGCTGACTGTATAGAGCTTCTCCATCTTTGGCTGCAAAGAATATAATCAATCTGATTTCGGTGTTGACCATCTGGTGATGTCCATGTGTAGAGTCTTCTCTTGTGTTGTTGGAAGAGGGTGTTTGCTATGACCAGTGCATTTTCTTGGCAAAACTCTATTAGTCTTTGCCCTGCTTCATTCCGCATTCCAAGGCCAAATTTGCCTGTTACTCCAGGTGTTTCTTGACTTCCTACTTTAGCATTCCAGTCCCCTATAATGAAAAGGACATCTTTTTTGGGTGTTAGTTCTAAGAGGTATTATAGATCTTCATAGAACTCTTCAACTCAGCTTCTTCAGGGTTACTGTTTGGGGCATAGACTTGGATTACTGTGTTATTGAATGGTTTACCTTGGAAATAAACAGAGTTCATTCTGTCATTTTTGAGATTCCATCCAAGTACTGCATTTCAGACTCTTTTGTTGACCATGATGGCTACTCCATTTCTTCTGAGGGATTCCTGCCCGCAGTAGTAGATATAATGGTCATCTGAGTTAAATTCACCCATTCCAGTCCATTTTAGTTTGCTGATTCCTAGAATGTTGACATTCACTCTTGGCATCTCCTGTTTGACCACTTCCAATTTGCCTTGATTCATGGACCTAACATTCCATTATTGGACCTTGCTTCTATCATGAGTTACGTCCGTAGCTGGGTATTGTTTTTGCTTTGGCTCCATCCCTTCATTCTTCAAAGTAATTTCTCTACTGATCTCCAGTAGCATATTGGGCACTTACCATCCTGAGGCATTCCTCATTCAGTATCCTGTCATTTTGCCTTATCATACTGTTCATGGGGTTCTCAAGACAAGAATACTGAAGTGGTTTGCCATTCCCTTCTCCAGGGGACCACATTCTGTCAGACCTCTCCACCATGACCCGGCTTCCTTGGTTGGCCCCACACAACATGGCTTAGATTCATTGAGTTAGACAAGACTGTGGTCCGTGTGATTAGACTGACTAGTTTTCTGTGATTATGGTTTCAGTGTGTCTGCCCTATGATGCCCTCTCACAACACCTACCATCTTACTTGGGTTTCTCTTACCTTGCACGAGGGATATCTCCTCCCAGCCGCCCCTCCTGACCTTGAATGTGGAATAGCTCCTCCAGGCCCTCCTGTGCCAGTGCAGCCACCGCTCCTTGGATGTGGGGTTGCTCCTCTTGGCCACCACCCCTGACCTTGGACTTGGGTATATATATGTATATATACTGTTTTTAGATTTTTTTCCCAGTGTAGGTTATTACAAGACATGGACTCTAGTTCCCTGTATAAGGAGGGCGAGTCTCAGTCAGTTACTTGAACAGGAAGTGTTTACCTCTGTGCCTAGCTACTTTCATGGAGACAGAGTTCAAATTTTAGTTAATTACTCACTCAACAAAGGACATAACATTGGCAGAAGTGAAAGGGGAAGGAGCTGTGTCTCTCCTTGTCATCAGATATAGGCAGAAGGAAAAGTCTTTTTTTGACCTTATCAGTACCCATCATAAAAATGGATTATTAAACTTGGATTATTTTCTCCATTAGATGTTCCATTGTTATACTTGTTGTGCAATATAATATTTGACTGACTGAATCTCACATAATTTTATTTACAAATTCTACTTGCAAATTCTACCTGGATATGAAGATAGGCTAGATTCACAAAATTTTTTACAAATGTGGCAAAAATGCCTAACTGTCCAAATATAAAAGCCTTCCTCGTCCTCTTCTAGAGAAATGAATTGCCCCAGTATGAAGTCTGTGGTATCTCAAGGTGTATTTTAGAATTTAATGTTGTTCAACCTTAATAAGAACTTGAGTTTTCTGGAGCTATAGTAGCAGCAGATGTGTCATTTCTAATGCTAAGGACATCTGCTATTTCTAGTACTGCCACCATGCTGTGTCTTTTTGATATTTTATTCCGATATTTCTCTCGTAAGTTATGTACAGGTAACTTTCAACTCAGCCTGTAATTCTTGACTCTTTCATTTTGTCTATGGAATTTACTGCCAGCATCCTAAAAGGATTNAGGACATCTGCTATTTCTAGTACTGCCACCATGCTGTGTCTTTTTGATATTTTATTCTGATATTTCTCTCGTAAGTTATGTACAGGTAACTTTCAACTCAGCCTGTAATTCTTGACTCTTTCATTTTGTCTATGGAATTTACTGCCAGCATCCTGAAAGGATTTTTAGGTAATCGTTTTTTTTTTTCATAATAATTATTATAAAATATGGCTACTTCCACTAATTATGTATGTAAGATGAAGGGTTGTGTATGAAGTGTGAAGAGTGGATATATTAAGTGTTAAACTGCCATCCTGTGAATCTAAATGCCATTTCTTAATGGACTGTTTTGTATTAGGAATTGCTTCGGTGTGTCTGCTTATCTTAGAGCTGAGTCTTGCTGGGGATGTGCCAATAATCTGCCAATTATTTTACTTTTAATTACGGGGTAAAAGAAATTCTTCCTTCAAGCCATTCTTTCTTGGTTATAGCAGGAGCATTAGAAAGCACTAGTGGAGTGATGGGAGCTGTCTTTTCTAGAACTTTACAAATGCAAGATCCTATTTTATTTTGGATCATGTAAAATAGGGAGTTTTAGTCTAGGGACTTCATCTAAACATAAAGAAATGGCTGACCTTAGGAATATGATATGGGTCTGAAGTATTACTGAAAACCTGAATAAAGAACTAAAAATGACTTCCCCACCACCAAATACTGTGTCTGCCCTGGGGAAATCTAGTTAATATTATACAAAATACCATTTATTGTGGAAACTTTTAGACATTTTGTAAATTTAGAAGAGACAGATTTGCTAAAAAGTAAAAGGAGCTAGTATCTAGGATTTAATTTTTCTGGAGAATACTATGTATACTTGGTTTAGACAATGGCTTGTTATCTTAACACAATAATATGGTGAATGCCAACTATAAGAAGAGGTCACTGATGCTTGTAAAGGTAGAGGGAAATATATATATTTACCATTCTCTTAGAATCTAGTAATATTAAAAAAATATATTTTTCTGATGAAGCAGAATTTTTAGGTTTTATTACAAAGACTGTTTACCATATTTATCAAAATAGGTTTATAATAACAATTAAAATATGTTCTATAAGTATCAAATTGTTGTGGGATCACCTCCATTTAAAGACAACTAAATAGAATTTGTAAAGAAAATGAAATTTCATAATATTCATGAAGTCTCAAAACCAATTTTTCAAAAAGATTTATAAA
Organism: Cephalophus harveyi; assembly: GCA_006410635.1. Taxonomy (NCBI): domain Eukaryota; kingdom Metazoa; phylum Chordata; class Mammalia; order Artiodactyla; family Bovidae; genus Cephalophus; species Cephalophus harveyi. The sequence continues at coordinate 36,015 of SJYT01068942.1, forward strand.
TAAGAAAACATTAAACATTTACAAGGATTATTTTAGATACCTCCTAACTGGTATCCTACGTGCGGGCAGCTGCGAGAGCCAGGCCAGCACACTACGGAAAAGAATGCAAAAAAGCAAAATAGCTGTCTGGGGAGGTCTTACAAATACCTGTGAAAAGAAGAGAGGTGAAAAGCAAAGGAGAAAAGGAAAGATATAAGCACCTGAATGCAGAGTTCCAAAGAATAGCAAGAAGAGATAAGAAAGCCTTCTTCAGTGATCAATGCAAAGAAATAGAGGAAAATAACAGGATGGGAAAGACTAGAGATCTCTTCAAGAAAGTTAGAGATATCAAGGGAACATTTCATGTAAGGATGGGCTTGATAAAGGACAGAAATGGTATAGACCTAACAGAAGCAGAAGATATTAAGAAGAGGTGGCAAGAATACACAGAAGAACTGTACAAAAAAGATCTTCACGACCCAGATAATCATGATGATGTGATCACTAATCTAGAGCCAGACATCTTGGAATGTGAAGTCAAGTGGGCCTTAGAAAGCATCACTACGAATAAAACTAGTGGAGGTGATAGAATTTCAGTTGAGCTGTTTCAAATCCTGAAAGATGATGCTGTGAAAGTGCTGCACTCAATCTGCCAGCAAATTTGGAAAACTCAGCAGTGGCCACAGGACTGGAAAAGGTCAGTTTTCATTCCAATTCCAAAGAAAGGCAATGCATGCAAAGAAATAGAGGAAAACAACAGAATGGGAAAGACTAGAGATCTCTTCAAGAAAATTAGAGATACCAAGGGAACATTTCATGCAAGGATGGGCTCGATAAAGGACAGAAATGGTATGGACCTAACAGAAGCAGAAGATATTAAGAAGAGGTGGCAAGAATACACGGAAGAACTGTACAAAAAAGATCTTCACGACCCAGATAATCATGATGATGTGATCACTAATCTAGAGCCAGACATCTTGGAATGTGAAGTCAAGTGGGCCTTAGAAAGCATCACTACGAACAAAGCTAGTGGAGGTGATGGAATTCCAGTTAAACTGTTTCAAATCCTAAAAGATGATGCTGTGAAAGTGCTGCACTCAATCTGCCAGCAAATTTGGAAAACTCAGCAGTGGCCACAGGACTGGAAAAGGTCAGTTTTCATTCCAATTCCAAAGAAAGGCAATGCCAAAGAATGCTCAAACTACCGCACAATTGCACTCATCTCACATGCTAGTAAAGTAATGCTCAAAATCCTCCAAGCCAGGCTTCAGCAATATGTGAATCGTGAACTCCCTGATGTTCAAGCTGGCTTTAGAAAAGGCAGAGGAACCAGAGATCAAATTGCCAACATCCACTGGATCATGGAAAAAAAATACTTGTTACTTTGTATAAATTTCTTTAAAATCAAATTATTTAAACAAAAATAATAATGTAGTGAATGTTTTGTAACATATGTAAAACTAAAATTTTATACTGCAAGATCAAACAAATCAATCCTAAAGGAAATCATTGGAAGGACTCAAGGCAAATGAATGAATCAAAGGAATCAATGACTCAAATATTCATTGGAAGGACTGATGCTGAAACTCCAATACTTTGGCCACCTGCTGCGAAGAACTGACTCACTGGAAAAGACCCTGATGCTGGGAAAGATTGAAAGCAGGAGGAGAAGAGGGCAACAGAGGATGAGACAGTTATTAGTATCACCGAATCAATGGACATGAATTTGTGGAAACACTGGTAGATGGTGAAGGATAGAGGAATCTGGAGTGCTATATTCCCTGGGATCACAAAGAGTGGGCCACAACTTAGTGACTAAACAACAACAAAAACTAAAATATAAGATAACTGCATAAAGGTCAGGAGAGAAGAAATGGAAGTTTATTACTGAAGACTTTAATACTATATATTAAGTGATATAATATCACTTGAAGGTATATTGTGATAGATTTATACTGTAAACCTTAAAACAACCACTAACACACACACAAAATTATAGTTAATAATCCAAAGGAGATAAAATAGAATAAAAGTATACAATTTATCTACCTAAAAGGCAGAAAATGAAGACAAAGGAGACAAAGAATAGATGTGACAAACAGAAAACAAATAGCAAATGATAAATTTAAACCTAATAGTGACAAACCTAATGGCATTAAAGTAAGTAGTCTACATATTCCAATTAAAAGACAGAAATCGTCAGATTGAATATAAAGCAACTCCTTACTATATGTTGCCTATAAGAAACACACTTTAAATACGAGAAAAATAGGTGAAAAATTTGTAAATGTTAATAAGATACACACAAATACTAATATTTTAAAAGGCTTGGAGTTATATTAATAGCAAAGCTTATTTCAAACCAAAGAACAGCAGGGGAAAATAAAGGTCATGTCATAGTGATAAAGGGTTAAATTCTTCAAGAGGATTTAACAAATCTGGATACTGACATACTTCATCATAGACCTTAAAAATGCACAAGGCAAAAACAGATAAAACTACAAAGAGAAGCAGACCAATTCATGATTATAGTCAGCTATTTCAACAATGCTCTCACAATAACAGAATAATTTTACAGAAAGTCAGTAAGGATATAGAAGATTTGAACGATACTATTAACCATCTTGACCTAATTGGCATTTATGCAGAATTTCATACAAACACAGCAGAATATACATTATTTTCAAATGTATATGGAAAGGTTACAAAAATATACCATATTCAGAGCAATAAAATAGGTGTAAATATATTGGAAGGGCTCAAGTCATACAAAGCCTATCTCTGACCAAGGTCAAACTATTTTCATGCTCATTTGGCATATTTGCCTTTTTTCTCACTCTCATTCTCTCATGAATTTAGAGGGGAGTTTTCCAGAATCTACATAATGTGTGATATCACAGCATATTGAATGCAGAAGCTGACATAAGAATCCAACTGTCTTTTATTAAGCCACACATTAAAGCTATTTTCAAAAAATTAAAACAGTGCCACTCTACTCACTGATTTTTTTTGAATAGGGGTAATTTTTTCATAAAATACATTGAATATGGTGATATATAAGAATTGTTCATTTTTAAGTTATTTATACTAATTTCTAAAATTCCTGTTTTAATTTCTAACATTGTAAAAAATGGTAGGTATATTGGAGAAGGCAATGGCACCCCACTCCAGTACTCTTGCCTGGGAAATCCCATGGACGGAGGAGCCTCGTAGGCTACAGTCCATGGGGTCGCTAAGAGTCGGACACGACTGAGCGACTTCCCTTTCACTTTTCACTTTCATGCATTGGAGAAGGAAATGGCAACCCACTCCAGTGTTCTTGCCTGGAGAATCCCAGGGACAGAGGAGCCTGGTGGGCTTCCGTCTATGGGGTCACACAGAGTCAGACACAACTGACGCGACTTAGCAGCAGCATAGCTCATATGAAGATTCTCTTTGGAGAGTTCAATAACTTTTAAAACTACAAAGGGATCATGAGACGAAAAAATGTGATAACTATAGCTTCAAAACACAAGTAAAACATTGCCACTCTTTGATTCATAAAAACGTAACTGGTTTTTAAATTGAATATTTCCATTTCGATGTGTCATTCACAGTGAATGTTTACATGGTCAATACCAAATTCATCCTCTCCTCCTCTCCCATGAAATCAGTTTTTTCTACTAACCTATCTGTTTTTATGATTCATAAAAACGTAACTGGTTTTTAAATTGAATATTTCCATTTCGATGTGTCATTCACAGTGAATGTTTACATGGTCAATACCAAATTCATCCTCTCCTCCTCTCCCATGAAATCAGTTCTTTCTACTAACCTATCTGTTTTTATTAGCACTTAATTCTCTGAGTCACTGATACTTGAAACTTTGGAGCAGACATAATTTCTTCTTCTCGTGCCCATTTTTTCGGTTTCTGTATGAAGTATTTGCATTTCATTAGTTTATTAGATACATCTGCCCACAAGATAAGTAAGTTTCCTGAAAATAGAGTCCATATATTAATCATCTTTTCTATTTCCTATGATATTCATCACTTACTCAAAAATAAGATCTACTAGTGGAATGATCCACAACTGACTTTGATAGAAATGATAGCAAATAGGCACTGACAACTTATTTAATATTACAGACACAATATTATTTGTATAACCTGGAATGTTTATATTCCATGCTGGAATTAATTTGTTCTTTAATACAAAATCATGAGTGTGTTCATGAGCCTCTGGTCATAATTAAACACAACAATGTAATTTTAATTATCTTTGAATTAACATCATCGTAAAAATGCCAATATGTTAGGCAATGATAAAACATCAGTATGTTAGTATGAGGAAGCCTCAAGATCAGTTTAGAGCTGTGCAGAAAATTACACTAGGCAGGAGAAACTGCAATACTACCATACAGTTTCAGCTTTACATTATGCTTTCTATACCTAAATTTGTGCCCCTGATTAAAATAGCTGTGGGTCTTGAAAGCTGGGAAAAGCATTAACAAAGGCACCAGTGTCAGACCCTGGCTTCATTCAAAGTGTAGACTATTTTAACCACAAGAAAGGGGCTTCCCTGGGGGCTCAGATGGTAAGATTCTGACTGCCATTTGGGAGACCCAGGTTTGATTCCTGAGTTTGGAAGATCCTCTGGAGAAGGGAATGGCAACCCACTTCCGAATTGATGTCTGGAGAATCCTATGGACAAAGGAGACTGATGGACTACAGTCCATTGGGTCGCAGAGAGTTGGACACGAGTAAGTGACTAACCCAAGACAGGCGGGTAATGGTGGAGAGGGCTGACAGAACGTGGTCCACTGGAGAAGGGAATGGCAAGCCACTTCAGTATTCTTGCCTTGAGAACCCCATGAACAGTATGAACAGGCAAAATGATAGGATACCAAAAGAGGAACTCCCCAGGTCATTAGGTGCCCAATATGCTACTGGAGATCAGTGGAGAAATAAGTCCAGAAAGAATGAAGGGATGGAGCCAAAGCGAAAACAATACCCAGTTGTGCATGTGACTGGTGATAGAAGCAAGATCCGATGCTGTAAAGAGCAATACTGCATAGGAACCTGGAATGTCAGGTCCATGAATCAAGGCAAATTGGAAGTGGTCAAACAAGAGATGACAAGGGTGAA
>SJYT01068942.1:47440-58277 GCA_006410635.1 Cephalophus harveyi
TGAGTGCAATTGTGCAGTAGTTTGAGCATTCTTTGGCATTGCCTTTCTTTGGGATTGGAATGAAAACTGACCTTTTCCAGTCCTGTGGCCACTGCTGAGTTTTCCAAATTTGCTGGCAGATTGAGTGCAGCACTTTCACAGCATCATCTTTCAGGATTTGAAACAGCTCAACTGGAATTCCATCACCTCCACTAGTGATGTTTTCTAAGGCCCACTTGACTTCACATTCCAGGATGTCTGGCTCTAGGTGAGTGATCACACCATTGTGATTATCTGGGTCGTGAAGATCTTTTTTTTTAAAGTTCTATTGTGTATTCTTGCCACCTCTTCTTAATATCTTCTGCTTCTGTTAGGTCCATACCATTTCTGTCCTTTATCGAGCTCATCTTTGCATGAAGTGTTCCCTTGGTATCTCTAATTTTCTTGAAGAAATCTCTAGTCTTTCCCATTCTATTGTTTTCCTCTATTTCTTTGCATTGATCACTGAGGAGGCTTTCTTATCTCTCCTTGCTATTCTTTGGAACTCTGCATTCAGATGCTTATAACTTTCCTTTTCTCCTTTGCTTTTTGCTTCTCTTCTTTTCACAGCTATTTGTAAGGCCTCCTCAGACAGCCATTTTGCTTTTTTGCATTTCTTTTCCATGGGAATGGTCTTGATCTCTGTTTCCTGCACAATGTCACGAACCTCAGTCCATAATTCATCAGGCACTCTATCTATCAGATCTAGTCCCTTAAATCTGTTTCTCACTTTCACTGTATAATCATAAGGGATTTGATTTAGGTAATACTTGAATGGTCTAGTAGTTTTCCCTACTTTCTTCAATTGAAGTCTGAATTTGGCAATAAGAAGTTCATGATCTGAGCCACAGTCAGCTCCTGGTCTTGTTTTTGTTGACTGTATAGAGCTTCTCCATCTTTGGCTGCAAAGACTATAAGCAATCTGATTTCGGTGTTGACCATCTGGTGACGTCCATGTGTAGAGTCTTCTCTCGTGTTGTTGGAAGAGGGTGTTTGCTATGACCAGTGCATTTTCTTGCAAAACTCTATTAGTCTTTGCCCTGCTTCATTCCATACTCCAAGGCCAAATTTTCCTGTTACTCCAGGTGTTTCTTGACTTCCTACTTTTGCATTCCAGTCCCCTATAAGGAAAAGGATATCTTTTTGGGGTGTTAGTTCCAAAAGGTCTTATAGGTTTTCCTAGAAACATTTGACTTCAGCTTCTTCAGCATTACTGGTTGGGACATAGACTTGGATTACTGTGATATTGAATGGTTTGCCTCGGAAACGAACAGAGATCATTCTGTCGTTTTTGAGATTGCATCCAAGTACTGCATTTGGACTCTTTCGTTGACCGTATTGGCTACTCCATTTCTTCTAAGGGATTTTAGAAGAAATTATACTTCTAAAATATGCCCACAGCAGTAGATATAATGGTCATCAAATTCACCCATTCCAGTCCATTTTAGTTCTCTGATTCCTAGAATGTTGACATTCACTCTTGCCATCTCCTGTTTGAATACTTCCAATTTGCCTTGATTCATGGACCTGACATTCCAGGTTCCTATGCAATGCTGCTTTTTACAGCATCAGACCTTGTTTCTATCACCAGTCACATCCACAACTGGGTATTGTTTTTGCTTTGGCTCCATCCCTTCATTGTTTCTGGAGTTATTTCTCCACTGACCTCCAGTAGCATACTGGGCACCTACTGACCTGGGGAGTTCCTCTTTCAGTATCCTATCATTTTGCCTTTTCATACTGTTCATGGAATTCTCAAGGCAAGAATACTGAAGTGGTTTGCCATTCTCTTCTCCAGTGGACCAGACAGAGCCCAGGTGGCTGCAACAGTGCACAGAGTGCAGCTGAGAGGAGCTACCCCACGTCCGAGGCCAGGGGCAGTGGCTGAAAGTGCCAGGCTGCCACGGCACAGGAATGGCCGAGAGGAGCTACCCCACGTCCTAGGCCAGGGGTGGCGGTGGTGAGGAGCAACCTCATGTCCGAGGAGCAACCTCATATCCAAGGAGCAGTGGCTGCGCAGGCGCAGCAGGGCCTAGAGGAGCTATTCCACGTTCAAGGTCGGGGGGGGGGCAGCAGTGAGGAGATACCCCTCGTCTATGGTAAGGAGCAGCACCCATGCTTTGCTGGAGCAGCGGTGAAGAGATACCCCATGTCCAAGGTAAGAGAAACCCAAGTAAGATGGTAGGTGTTGTGAGAGGGCATCAGAGGGCAGACACACTGAAACCATAATCACAGAAAACTAGTCAATCTATTCACACTAGGACCACAGCCTTGTCTAACTCAATGAAACTAAGCCATGCCCATGGGGTCACCCAAGACGGGCAGGTCATGGTGGAGAGGTCTGATAGAATGTGGTTCACTGGAGAAGGGAATGAAGATATATTAGTGGCCAGTAAACACATAAAAGGGTGCTCAACATGACTAAAAATTCAGTTCAGTTCATTTCAGTCATTCAGTTGTATCCAACTTTTTGTGACCGCATAGACTGCAACTCTCCAGCCCTCCCTGTCCATCACCAATTCTAGAGTTTACTGACACTCATGTACATTGAGTCACTGATGCCATTCAACCATCTCATCCTCTGTCATCCCCTTCTCCTCCTGCCCTCAATCCTTTCCAGGATCAGGGTCTTTTCAAATGAGTCAGCTCTTCACATCAGGTGGCCAAAGTATTGGAGTTTCAGCTTCAACATCAGTCCTTCCAAAGAACACCCAGGATAGATCTCCTTTAGAATGGGCTGGTTGGATCTCCTTGCAGTCCAAAGGACTCTTAAGAGTCTTCTCCAGCACCACAGTTCAGAAGCATCAGTTCTTCAGCGCTCAGCTTTCTTTATAGTCCAACTCTCACATCCCTACATGACTACAGGAAAAACCATAGCCTTGACTCAGTTCAGTTCAGTTCAATCGTTCAGTCATGTCCGACTTTTTGCGACCCCATGAATCACAGCATGCCAGGCCTCCCTGTTCATCACCATCTCCTGGAGCCCACTCAGACTCACGTCCATCAAGTCCATGATGCCATCCAGCCATCTCATCCTCAGTCGTCCCCTTCTCCTCCTGCCCCCAATCCCTCCCAGCATCAGAGTCTTTTCCAATGAGTCAACTCTTTGCATGAGGTGGCCAAAGTACTGGAGCTTCAGCTTTAGCATCATTCCTTCCAAAGAAATCCCAGGGCTGATGTCCTTCAGAATGGACTGGTTGGATCTCCTTGCAGTCCCAGGGACTCTCAAGAGTCTTCTCCAACACCACAGTTCAAAAGCATCAATTCTTCGGCGCTCAGCCTTCTTCACCATCCAACTCTCACATCTATACATGACCACTGGAAAAACCATAGCCTTGACTAGATGGACCTTAGTCGGCAAAGTAATGTCTCTGCTTTTGAAAATGCTATCTAGGTTGGTCATAACTTTTCTTCCAAGGAGTAAGCGTCTTTTAATTTCATGGCTGTAGTCATCATCTGCAGTGATTTTGGAGCCCCCCAAAATAGTTTGACACTGTTTCCACTGTTTCCCCATCTATTTCCCATGAAATGATGGAACCGGATGCCATGATCTTCGTTTTCTGAATGTTGAGCTTTAAGCCAACTTTTTCACTTTCCTCTTTCACTTTCATCAAGAGGCTTTTTAGTTCCTCTTCACTTTCTGCCATAAGGGTGGTGTCATCTGTGGTATTAGTTGAAGGAAAGACTCCCATTAGTGAAAGTTAGTAACAAAAATGAAAACATAATCAAATCTTCATATATTGTCAAAGTTCTTAATGTGATCTCGAAACTGAGCAGAAAGATACACACATAGCTCTTTAAAAAAAAAAAAAATGATGTCCTTGGGAAATCCTCCATTCATTCTTTCACGCTATTATTAATTAATTTATTGCAGAAATATTTACCTAACATATGTTCTATGCCCAGCACTTCCTGAGTGTTGGGCTATAGTGGTGAATCAGGCTTCTGAAGCCCTTTAATCTTGGCACTTTTTAACTTGATGCTAAGTGTAATTCCACATGACTCAAAGTTTCACATACGGAGAACAAGTAATCCACCCAGCTTCAGTTCTCAGTTCTGCTCTTTCATTAGGAAACTATCTTGGTTATTTTGAAGACAGATAACTGCTAATTTACATTGACTTTTCTGTATGACTTGTTTTCCTCTCTAATAGAATCTGCCATTTACCTGATAATTTTTAAAAAATAAGCCCTACTTTCTGATTCTCTATGGCCCTTTCTAGGATGGGCATATGATATACACATTCCTGAGCCGAGTTGATCCCAGATAGCAACATATCTGTGCTGTCTCAGCCTTGTTGTCCATAGAAATGCCTGCACTAAGTTATAATTCAATGTTATGAACTAAGCTGTTATCAAAAGCTGATACAAGAAATGACCATTTTTAAAATGTTACTCCATTTTCTGTAAAGTGTGTGTTGAAGACATTATTCATCATTGTTACTCAACATCCACATAATAAATTTCATCTAGAATACAGGGACAGGAGAGTATTTGTCTCACTAGATAAACTTTTATGTTTTCTATAATCTCACAAAAGTAGTATAGCACAGCAGTTAAGATGATGTCTTTGGAGTCAGATAGATTTGGATTTGAGGCCTACTCTGAACTTTTTCTGACAAGGGAAATTAAGTTTTTAAGTCATGGTTTTCCCATTTGTAAAAAGGAGATCCTGAATTTTATTAGAATCAGTGAGATAATACATGTAATATAATTTACAGTATCTTGTATGTAGTAAACACTCAGTTAACAGCATCTTTATGTTTAGTATGTGAAATGTATAATGCTACACTTTTTCTCTCCTACCTTAATCTGCATATCTTGCTTTTCTACTAAATTGCCACAATAACATTGCCCAGGTTATCTGGTACAATAATTTTTCTCATTATTTCTTCAAAGCTTTTCAATGATGCTTCTTTTATATGTCTTTCTAAACCTATTCAATATGATAGATGCCTTAAAAGTTTTTTAGATACATGTGTGTACATATATCTAAAGAACAGAAAACACACACAGAGATTTTATTTTATAGAAAAAATAAAATAATAAAGAGCATCTCAAATAAATGAAAAACTGTTTTATCGATAAATAAATGATGTTCAAACAAAATAATATTAGATTCTTACCTGTGTGTATGTGCATATATACACCTGTAGGCATGCATGTGTGTGTGTGTTTGTGTGTGTGTGTGTGTGTGTGTGTGTGTGTGTACATGCTCAGTAGTCCACCAGACTCCTCTGTCTATGGAATTTTCCAGACAAGAATACTGGAGTGGGTTGCCATTTCCTACTCCAGGGGATCTTCCCAACCCAGGGATTGAACCCATGTCTCCTGCAATTCCTGCATTGGCAGGCAGATTCTTTACCATTGAGCCACTTGGGAAGCCATTTGGATGTCATTTTTGGAAAAGGTCTATTTAATTCCTTTGGTTATCATCAAGAAGACAATGTAGTAGGTATCGGTGAAGATGCGGATAAAAGGGAACCATTGTACACTTCTGGTAGGATTTAAATTACTTCTGTCACTATGGAAACAAGACAGAGGTTCCTCAAAAAAAAAAAAAAAAAAAAATAGAACTACCACATGATCCAGCAATTCTACTCCTAAGTATACATTGAAAGGAAATGAAAAGAAAATATCAAAGAGATATATGCACTCCCATGTTTACTGCTGCATTACTCATAATATACAAGATATGGAAACAACCTAACTGCCTGTCAACAGATGAGTGGATAAAGATGATATGGTATGTGCATACAGGGAAATAGTATTCAGGCATGAGGAAGAAGGAAATCCTTCAAATTGCCACAACATAGATGGGACTTGAGTGGGTGGAACATATGATGGGTGAGGTAAACCACACAAAGAAAGATGAATACTATACGATAGCACTTATATGCAGAATCTAAATAAAACAAAAAATAAATCTGAAAAAAAAAAACTCATAAAAACCAAGAGTAAAATGGTGGCTACCAGGGGCTGGGTGGTGGTTGGGGCGTAAGGGAGAAATTATTTAAGGGTACAAACTTGCAGCTAAGAGACAAGTCCTAGAGATCTAGTGTGCCACATAGTGAATACAGATAACAATATTGTATTATAACCATAAAACTTGTTAAGAGACTAGATATTAATTATCCCCACCACAAAAAAGAAATGGTAATTATGTGATGTGATGAAGGTGCTAACTATAACTACAACAACAATCATATTACAAAATATAAATATATCAAATAAACATGGTTTATACCTTAATTATGTCAAATATACTTCAATTAAAATAAATACAAAAAGATTTAAAATGTCAATTTCAATGGCAGTAAAATATGCAAACCAGAGATACACTTTTTAAACTGTCAAATTGAGAAAAGTTTTACAACTGTTTACATTTGTTATGTATGCTAAAATAGATATTCTTACATATTGCTAAACTTTTGTTGCTAAAAGTTTAAATTGTTAAAATTTATCTGGAAGGAAATCCATTACAAAGTATCAACAAGTTTTCAAATATCCTATCTTTAACCCTTGCTATTCTTTGGAACTCTGCATTCAGATGCTTATATCTTTCCTTTTCTCCTTTGCTTTTTGCTTCTCCTCTTTTCTCTGTCGTTTTTGAGATTGCATCCAAGTACTGCATTTCGGACTCTTTTGTTGACCATGATGACTACTCCATTTCTTCTAATGGATTCCTGCCCACAGTAGTAGAAACAATGGTCATCTGAGTGAAATTCACCCATTCCAGTACATTTTAGTTCACTGATTCCTAGAATGTCGACATTCACTCTTGCTATCTCCTGTCTGACCACTTCCAATTTGCCTTGATTCATGGACCTAACATTCCAGGTTCCAATGCAATATTGCTCTTTACAGCATCGGACCTTGCTTCTATCACCAGTCACATGCACAACTGGGTATTGTTTTGCTTTGGCTCCTTCCCTTCACTCTTTCTGGAGTTATTCCTCCTCTGATCCCCAGTAGCATGTTGGGCACTTACCAACCTGGGGAGTTCCTCTTTCAGTATCCTATCATTTTGCCTTTTCATACTGTTCATGGTGTTCTCAAGGCAAGAATACTGAAGTGGTTTGCCATTCCCTTTTCCAGTGAACCACATTTCTCTTTCTGGAGTTATTCCTCCTCTGATCCCCAGTAGCATGTTGGGCACTTACCAACCTGGGGAGTTCCTCTTTCAGTATCCTATCATTTTGCCTTTTCATACTGTTCATGGTGTTCTCAAGGCAAGAATACTGAAGTGGTTTGCCATTCCCTTTTCCAGTGAACCACATTCTGCCTTCCTCAGTGATCAATGCAAAGAAATAGAGGAAAACAACAGAATGAGAAAGATAAAGGTAGAGATCTTTCAAGAAAAGAGATCTCTACTAGAGATCTTTCAAGAAAAGAGATCTCTACTAGAGATCTCTTCAAGAAAATTAGAGATACCAAGGGAACATTTCATGCAAAGATGGGCTCGATAAAGGACAGAAATGGTCTGGATCTAACAGAAGCAGANACAACAGAATGAGAAAGATAAAGGTAGAGATCTTTCAAGAAAAGAGATCTCTACTAGAGATCTTTCAAGAAAAGAGATCTCTACTAGAGATCTCTTCAAGAAAATTAGAGATACCAAGGGAACATTTCATGCAAAGATGGGCTCGATAAAGGACAGAAATGGTCTGGATCTAACAGAAGCAGAAAATATTAAGAAGAGGTGGCAAAAATACACAGAAAAACTGTACAAAAAAGATCTTCACGACTCAGATAATCATGATGGTGTGATCACTCACCTAGAGCCAGACATCCTAGAATGTGAAGGCAAGTGGGCCTTAGGAAGCATCACTACAAACAAAGCTAGTGGAGGTGATGGAATTCCAGTTGAGCTATTTCAAATCCTGAAAGATGATGATGTGAAAGTGCTTCACTCATTATGCCAGCAAATATGGAACACTCAGCAGTGGCCACAGGATTGGAAAAGATCAGTTTTCATTCAAGTTCCAGAGAAAGGCAAAAGAATGCTCAGACTACCACACAGTTGCACTCATCTCACAGGCTAGTTAAGTAATGCTCAAAATTCTCCAAGCCAGGCTTCAGCAATATGTGAAACATGAACTTCCAGATGTTCAAGCTGGTTTTAGAAAAGGCAGAGGAACCAGAGATTAAATTGCCAACATCTGCTGGATTATCAAAAAGCAAGAGAGTTCCAGAAAAACATCTATTTCTGCTTTATTGAGTATGCCAAAACCTTTGATTGTATGGATCACAAGAAACTGGAAAATTCTGAAAGAGATGGGAATACCAGACCACCTGACCTGCCTCTTGAGAAATCTGTATGCAGGTCAGGAAGCAACAGTTAGAACTGGACATGGAACAACAGACTGGTTCCAAATAGGAAAAGGAGTACATCGAGGCTGTATATTGTCACCCTGCTTATTTAACTTCTATGCAGAGTACATCATGGGAAACGCTGGGCTGGAAGAAGCACAAGCTGGAATCAAGATTGCTGGGAGAAATATCAATCAACTCAGATTTGCAGATGACACCACCCTTATGGCAGAAAGTGAAGAGAACTAAAAAGCCTTTTGATGAAAGTGAAAGAGGAGAGTGAAAAAGTTGGCTTAAAGCTCAACATTCAGAAAACGAAGATCATGGCATCCGGTCCCATCTCTTCATGGCAAATAGATGGGGAAACAGTGGAAACAGTGGCTGACTTTATTTTTTGGGGCTCCAAAATCACTGCAGATGGTGATTGCAGCCATGAAATTAAAAGACGCTTACTCCATGGAAGGAAAGTTATGACCAACCTAGACAGCATATTAAACAGCAGAGACATTTGCCAACAAAGCTCCGTCTAGTCAACTCTATGGTTTTTCCAGTGGTCATGTATGGATGTGAGAGTTGTACTGTCAAGAAAGCTGAGTGCCAAAGAATTGATGCTTTTGAACTGTGGTGTTGGAGAAGACTCTTGAGAGTCCCTTGGATGGCAAGGAGATCCAACCAGTCCATCCTAAAGGANCATGAAATTAAAAGACGCTTACTCCATGGAAGGAAAGTTATGACCAACCTAGACAGCATATTAAACAGCAGAGACATTTGCCAACAAAGCTCCGTCTAGTCAACTCTATGGTTTTTCCAGTGGTCATGTATGGATGTGAGAGTTGTACTGTCAAGAAAGCTGAGTGCCAAAGAATTGATGCTTTTGAACTGTGGTGTTGGAGAAGACTCTTGAGAGTCCCTTGGATGGCAAGGAGATCCAACCAGTCCATCCTAAAGGAGATCAGTCCTGGGTGTTCATTGGAAGGACTGATGTTGAAGCTGAAACTCCAATACTTTGGCCATCTCATGCGATGAGTTGATTCACTGGAAAAGACCCTGATACTGGGAGGAATTGGGGGCAGGAGGAGATGGAGACAACAGAGGATGAGATGGCTGGATGTCATCACCGACTCGATGCACATGAGTTTGGGTAAACTCGGGAGTTTGTCATTGACAGGGTCTCCTGGCATTCTGCAGTTCATGGGATCACAAAGAGTCGACAGGTTGAGCAACTGAACTCAACTGATCTTTAACCCAGTAGATCTTAATTTAATTTTAATCCAGTAATTCCACACTTAAGATTTCATGCTACAACTACAATGATTATTTCATCAGAAAATATTAATTTAGATGTAGTATGTACAATGTAAATTTAGAGACTATAAAAATATCAAATAATAAATGGGGAAAAATAAAATACAGCACGTACATCCATTATCTCAAATGTTACATGGTCACCAAAAATTAGAGATGTTTAAATAGTTAATAGTAAAGAGACAGAAATAATGGTATAAAATGAGGCAAGGAAAAAAGATGAAATCTAGCATTGTAGTCCTCCTCCATTCATATACTTATAAACTTTTGAGCCAAAACTCTGGTGAAAGATAACACATAAATGAGTGTATGGATTACATTAAATAAGACATGTACACTAAATTCCTTTCAGAAATAAAAGAAGACCTAAATAAATAACAAAATACAATACTTTTCATGAATTAAAAGTCTCAATGTTAACCTGATTTTCTCCAAATTGATTTACACATCCAAAGCAATTCCAATGAAATCTCACTGTTTTTTCCCTAAACATCAAAAAGGTAATCTTAATATTGAAAAAGTACCTGTGTCAAACAACTTTGAATAAAAAAATCAAAGAAAAACTTTTAAGTAGCAAAGAACTTGCACGGACATTTCTTCAAAGAAGATACATTCAGATCAGTTCAGTTCAGTGGCTCAGTCGTGTCCGACTCTTTGCGACCCCATGAATCGCAGCACTCCAGGCCTCCCTGTCCATCACTAACTCCTGGAGTTTGCTCAGACTCACGTCCACCAAGTCAGTGATGCCATCCAGCCATCTCATCCTCTGTCGGCCCCTTCTCCTCCTGCCCCCAATCCCTCCCAGCATCAGAGTCTTTTCCAATGAGTCAGGTCTTCACATGAGGTGACCAAAGTATTGGAGCTTCAGCTTTAGCATCATTCCTTCCAAAGAAATCCCAGGGCTGATCTCCTTCAGAATGGACTGGTTGGATATCCTTGCAATCCAAGAGACTCAAGAGTCTTCTCCAACACCACAGTTCAAAAGCATCAGTTCTTCGGCACTCAGCTTTCTTCACAGTCCAACTCTCATATCCATACATGACTACTGGAAAAACCATAGCCTTGACTAGATGCACCTTTGTTGGCAAAGTAATGTCTCTGCTTTTCAATATGCTATCTAGGTTGGTTATAACTTTTCTTCCAAGGAGTAAGCGTCTTCTAATTTCATGGCTGCAGTCACCATCAGCAGTGATTTTGAAGCC
>SJYT01068944.1:0-23521 GCA_006410635.1 Cephalophus harveyi
ATCAAAGCGGCAGCACATCTATCCATGATCTGCATGGCCTTCCCACTCCGTTATGTTTCTGCTCCATGCATTCTCATGCCTTCTTCTCCTGTTTCCCCACAGCAACCATCTCCCATCATTCCTGGTTATAGGATATGTTAGTAATGCAATTTGGGGTGATAAATTTGCCAAAGAGAAGAAAAATAAGTATAATTAAACATATTCCATACAGCATGTCTTTTCAAAGATAAACAGAAACTTTTTTCTTAATTTTCCAAGATGAAAGTTGTGTGCATGTGTGGGGACACAGTGCAGCAGCCTCACTGGCTTCCTCCTCCTTTAGTGGGATCTCCCAGCAGGTCAAAGAAGAGGGCGTGTGAACAAAGTAAGAATTAGACACGATTCATAGAAATGCTCTATAAACAACTATGAAACAAAATAAATTACTTCTTAAATTTTTCTTTGGCTCCATAGTACTTTTCCTAGGAATAAAGGTTAATGTAAAATAGTTTAAGAGAAGCATCATTATGTGCAAATTTGTTCAACATAATCACTAACAGCTGTGGGAAATTTAGAAAGGGTGTGCAATGTTCCACAGTGGAGGAAAGGATAAATAAAGTATAGTGGATTCTTTTGAATAATATTTAGCTTTTAACAGAGATGCTTTTAAAATTGTGAAATATCATGAAAAAACTATCAGTTGTAATATTAAGTGAGGAAAAATTTTGGTGCATATTTTAATTGTATAGTTATTCTAACTTATTCATTGTAGCTAATTATATTATTGGCTCAACTAATTTAAAAACATATCAATAAGAAAAAAGATTCTAAAATATTTTACTTCTAAATTCCTTAGTACTGTAGTCAGTTCTACCTCTCTTGATGTTTTGTATGCTTGAGAAGGTTTTAAACCTCAGGTAAATTGGGATGAGCTGTGAGAATATGATTTGAAACATACATTTATACCTGAGAATATATGATTATGTGATTTCAAAAAATAATCTCATCTTTGAAAATGTCTGACCTAGCGCCATGACCAGGCCCCAGACAGCTGTTAGTGCCCCAGGAAAGAAGTAAAGTCATAAGATTAGAAATTTCAACTAACTCATTGTCTCTTGATTGTACGTTTGGATAAGTCTTAAAAGCACTATGACATATCCTATTTGTGGGCAAAGTCTATGAAGTTTCTTACATGTGGCTAATTGGAACTCATGGGTATTTTTCCATCATTAGCAGGTCTCGCTAACAATCCAATTATTTCGTAACAACATCAGAGAAGTGCTTTTATAGTATTCCTTTTTAATTTTAAGCTTCATCTTTAAGTCTATGTGAAAATAAAGTGGAAAGGGTTAGTTACTCAGTCATGTCTGACTCTTTGTGACCCCTTGGACTATAGCCGATCAGACTCCTCTGTCCATGGGATTCTCCAGGCAAGAGCAGGTTGCCATTTCCAATCCAGAGGATCTTCCCAACATAGAAATTCTGTAGATTTGGCAGATTCTGGAAAACATAGTCACAAAAGAAAAATATAGCAACAAGTTGAACTCTTATGGACTTGATTATTTGATAGTAAATGAGCTTAAATACAGAGTCTGAGTATTTGGTACTTATAAATTAAATGTTTCAGTGAATTATTATCAGATTTTTAAATATTTATTATATTATTTTATTTTGAAGAGATAGTTAGATAGCATCACTTACTCAGTGAACATAAATCTGAGCAAACTCCCAGAGACAGTGAAAGACAGGGAAGCCTGGCATGCTGTAGGCAAAGGAGTTGCAAAGAGTCAGACACAGCTTAGTGACTTAACAATAATTTTATTTTAACTGATCTACCATTCATGAGAGGGGCCTCAGCAGTAAAGAATCTGTCTGTCAGTGCAGGAGACGTGTTCAATCCTTGGATCAGGAAGATCCCCTAGAAAAGGAAATGGCAACCCATTCCAGTATCTTTGCCTAGGAAATCTCATGGATTATAGCAACATCCAAAAGTGAAGAAATAAATTACATATGTTTGAAAGAGTCTTTCACTTCATGGAAAATATATGGGGAAACAGTGACAGACTTTATTTTCTTGGGCTCCAAAAATCACTGAGACAGTGACTGTAGCCATGAAATTAAAAGACACTTGCTCCTTGAAAGAACAGCTATGACAAACACAGACAGCATATTAAAAAGCAGACACATTACTTTGCTGACAAAGTTCTGTATAATCAAAGGTATGATTTTTCTAGTAGTCATGTACAGACATGAGAGTTGGACCATAAAGAAGGGTGAGCACTGAAGAATTGATCCTTTCAAACTGTGGTGTTGGAGAAGACTCCTGAAAGTCCCTTGGACAGCGAGGAGATCCAACCAGTCAATCCTCAAGGAAATCAGTCCTGAATATTCACTGGAAGGACGCGCTAGTAAACTAATGCTCAAAATTCTCCAAAAAGGCTTCAGCAATACATGAACCGTGAACTTCCAGATGTTCAAGCTGGTTTTAGAAAAGGCAGAGGAACCAGAGATCAAATTGCCAACATCCACTGGATCATCAAAAAAGCAAGAGAGTTCCAGAAAAAAATCTGTTTCTGCTTTATTGACTATCAAAGGCTTTGACTGTGTGGATAAACTGTAGGAAATTCTGAAAGAGATGGGAATACTGGACCACCTGACCTGCCTCTTGAGAAACCTGTAGGCAGGTCAGGAAGCAACAGTTAGAACTGGACATGGAACAACAGAACAGTTCCAAATAGGAAAAGGAGTACATCAAGGCTGTATATTGTCACCCTGAGTGATCAGAAAGTACATGCTTTTCTTGTTTCTTATCTTAATGGAAAAGCTTGCAAACTTCCAGTGTTGAGTATTTACGTGTTTGTGTCACGTAAACACTTCCAGTGTTTGTGTCATTTACGTCCTTAATTATGTTGATGTACTTTCTTTCTATACCTGAATTGTTTTTTATAATTATTATTACTATGAAAGGATGCTGAATTTACACACTGTCAATGAACAACACAAAGAAATTAAGAGAGCAATTCCATTGACAACAGCATTAATAAGAATAAAATATTTGGATAAATTTAAACAAGGAGGCAGAGCACTTAAGCAAGGAAAACTCCAAAATATTGCCAAAGGATACTAAAGAAGACACATGTAAATGGAAATAGATTCATGAGCTAGAATTTTTAATATTACTAAGATAAAATTAAAAGATACTTGCTTCTTGGGAGAAAAGCTATGACAAACCTAGACAGCATATTAAAAAATTGAGACGTCGCTTTACCCACAAAGACTGCCAAAAGATACTAAAGAAGACACATGTAAATGGAAATAGATTCATGAGCTAGAATTTTTAATATTACTAAGATAATATTAAAAGATACTTGCTTCTTGGAAGAAAAGCTATGACAAACCTAGACAGCATATTAAAATATTGAGACGTCGATTTACCCACAAAGGTTTATATGGTCAAAGCTGTGTTTTTTCCAGTAGTCATGTACAGTTGTGAAAGATGGACCATAAAGAAGGCTGTGCACCAGAGAACTGATGCTTCTGAACCGTGGTGTTGCAGAAGATTCTTGAGAGTCCCTTGGACTGCAAGGAGATCAAACCGGTCAATCCTAAAGGAAATCAATCCTGAATATTCATTGGAAGGACTGATGCTGAAGCTGAACCTCTAATACTTTGGCCAGCTGATGCAAAGAGCCAAGTCATTGGAAAAGACCCTAATACCGGGAAAGACTGAGGACAGAAGGAGCAGGGGGTGACTGAGGATGAGATGTTTGGATAGCATCACTGACTCAATGTACATAAGTTTGAGCAAACTCTGGGGGACAATAAATGATAGGAGAGCCTGACATGCTTCAGTCCATGGGTTTGCAGAGTCAGACAAGACTTAACAACTGAACAACAACAATTAAGATGTCAAGATGACCTAAAATGATCTAGAAATTCAATGTCATTTCTATGAAAATAACCTCAATCTCTCTCTCTTTTTTTGTGTGCAGAAATAGAAAAAAACCTATCCTAAAATTCATATGAAATCTCAAGGGATTCCAAGTAGAAAAAACAATCACACTTCTCATTTTTAAAATACATAATAAAGTTAAGGCTATCCCAGGAGTATGGTACTGGCACAAAGACATACATGATGAAGCAGTCATGACTGGCAGAGTAGAAAGATCCTGAACTCATGCCCTCTCAAGGAAAGACTAAAATCATGACTATCTAGGAGCCACTGCTGATGAGAATAACCTGAAGACTAGCAGATCCTCTGTTATTAAAATACATAAAGTAGGAACCATGACAAGACAGAGAGTGGTCAGTGATACGGGTATAGTCCAGTCCCATACCTCAGGTTGGCAATAAACCTGGGGTGATAAGCCAGTTGTAGACATTTGCCCAAAGGAGGAAATTGTTCTGAACCCCACATAGTACTATTTAGCCCAGTACTCCTACACTGGGAAGTGATCTCCCCTAAAATATATGATTTTATAAGCCAGTGAGGATTCCTTTGCAAAGAGCCAGGGGACTTTGGAAAATAGTGACTCCAGCCTTAAAAGTCACATCCAATCCAATATAAAATAGGAATCTGAAAAGAGCTTGAGTCAGATCAAATTGCTCATAATGAACAGAGCATCCCAGAAACAAGAGAAAATTGAGCCTCACTTTGGGGTATAGACACTGGTCGCAACCATTTTGGGTAGCTATCCCATGATAATGACATGATACTGGCAAGCATCATATTGAAACCCTCCTTCTAGCAATTCTGTGGTGGGTGCAAACATCACTCACCAGCCAGGTGGCACCAATGTTGAGAAGCCCCAGGGCAAGTAGCTTGCAGAGCAAAGACAGAGCCCACCCATCTGCCATTAGACCCCCTACCTCAGGACACCTTGAGTCCACACCCGACCTGGGACCCACCCACCAGGTAGCCAGCATCAGCCCCACACCAGCCTCCTTTCCAATTTTTCAGGGGTGAATTTTTCTATCACCTAATCTGGTGCTAACACTTTCAGGATGATTATTACAACTGTGTCACATCGAACTACAGAATAGTTTTCATTGAAAAGGATTTTAAAATGTTCTTCATTCAGAAAAATAAGGACTAAATTCTTTCTCATTGCATAGTAATTAGTACTCTCAAATTTCTTGTTTTTGATTTAGGAATATCAGGGATTATATCCTTCTTTCTTCTCCTAAATCCATATGTATAAAGTATCAGTTTACAACGTAGTTTGTAGATTACAACCTGCTTATTAATATAGTTGAGCACACACTCTGGGCAGTCCCTTGAGAATGAAGAAACTCTCAGTTTTACTGCATATGATCCTGACAGGTGAGGGGCCATGCTCTGCTCTTGGATGAATTTTACTATCATTCTAAATTTACTCCATGGTCTTACCTACTCTCTTAGATATGAGTGAAAGCAGTATTCTTCAATCTTATTTTCTTCACTGTTGACTCAAAAAGGTGCTTTATGGCTTTTGTAGATATTATATTCCCTTAGAAACCTTCCCCTCTAAAGTAATCATACAATAAATATACTACCTATTAGTGTGCTTTATGTACATCTATGTGTTATATATATATGTATATATAGTAAGAAATGATCATCCCCTAAGAAACTATTTTTTTCTCATTGATAAAAGATATTATCCCCGTTTCAAGCACGTTTTAAAATAATCTACTTTTAAAAAGTGATAGCATGTGTGATTATATTTCTATCACAGTGAAATTCTAGGTGGGATTTACACAGCTACACAAATATGTATCTAATTCTTCTCTCTTATATCCCACTCTTATAAAATGCCTTTTTTTATTTTAACCATTACTAACAAAATTACACTTGTCATTTATGTGTTTACTTGCTTCTTATCCATCTATTACCCCTCTGGAATTCTGCTTCCACATAAACACAGCCTTTGTTTGTATTACTCAGCGGTGTATACTGAGCTGACATAACTCTCTGGCACATTGTATTCACTGAACATTACTTTTTCCATTAATTAAAGAAACCAAATTTTCCTAAATTCCTTTTTAAATCAGAAATACATGTTAACACTATGAAACCCTCTTTTTGAATAATAAATGTTAGCACTATGGTATAATAAAGAAAGGATTCCAACAGAAACAGCACCTATTCAGCTCTTCAAGTTCTACCTCATGCCCAAACCAAGTATCAACTTCCTCAGTGATTGAGCTGCTCTACTTTCCTCTAAACATCTCTTTTACCCACGTGTCACTTCCTGTGAAATATGAAAACTGAATTTTATTTCTTGATCCAATTACATCCCTCTTTTCATAAAACCCCTGAAGGGAAACATAGTTGCAGAAAAGACATCATCAGATGGTTTCATTTCACACAAGATTACCCTAAAGCATGCAAATAACTTAGGAAATGGAGTTCAACAGAGAGATGAAGAGAAGAAAGCCCCACCATCCCCAAAAATAAATAAATAAGGGAAGAATAGCTCAAAGACAAACTTCACAGTGTTACCATGGGCGTAGATTAGTACCGTGGGTATCCCATTTTCTGAGAGTTCACCCTAGCCACATGGCTTTTCTGAAGGCCTACGTTAGTATTTATTTTCTATTTTTAAAAAAATAATCCAAAGGGGATTTTCCCTTTTACTTAAAAAAGATCATATTAGTATTGAAAATTAAAGTGAAAGTTAAGTCGCTCAGTCGTGTCTGACTCTTTGCAACCTCATGGACTGTAGCCCACCAGGCTCCTCTGTCCATGGGATTCTCCAGGCAAGAATACTGGAGTGGGTTGCCATTTCCTTCTCCAGGGGATCTTCCTGACCCAGGGATCGAACCCAGGCCTCCCGCATTAGAGGCAGACGCTTTTCCATTTCCTAATAGAAGAACAGTTAATTTGCAATGTTGTGTTGGATTCAATTGCTGAGCAAAGTAATTCAGTTATATAAATAAATATATATGTACACTTTTTCAGATTCCTTTCCATTGCAGGCAAACTATGCCATAGTGATGTTTGCCTTTTGTAATAGTGAAGTGGCATAACTTGAACTTTCATGAAATGAATAAGCTTTTATTGCTGAAATACATTGCTACATGTGAGACAAGTCTGCAACATATTTGACACCATCTTTTTTTATATTATTTTTAAATTAATTTATTTATTTTAATTAGAGACTAATTACTTTACAATATATTTTTTTTTAAACTGGATCCGAGTTTTTTTTATTTTATTTTATTTTAATTTTAATTTTATTTTTACTTTATTTTACTTTACAATACCGTATTGGTTTTGCCATACATTGACATGAATCCACCATGGGTCTATATTAGCTCCCAATCCCGGATCACCCTCCCACCTCCCACCCCACATCATCTCTCTGGATCATCCCCGTGCACCAGCCCCAAGCATCCTGTATCCTGTATCGAACATAGGCTTGTGCTTCGTTCTTACATGATAGTATACACGTTTCAATGCCATTCTCCCAAATCATCCCACCCTCTCCCTCTCCCACAGAGTCCAAAAGTCCTTTCTATACATTTGTGTCTCTTTTGCTGTCTCACATACAGGGTCAT
The DNA here is from genome assembly GCA_006410635.1 of Cephalophus harveyi. NCBI lineage: Eukaryota > Metazoa > Chordata > Mammalia > Artiodactyla > Bovidae > Cephalophus > Cephalophus harveyi. Next base: position 7,522 of record SJYT01068944.1, read on the forward strand.
CACTGCCATCTTTCTAAATTCCATATATATGTGTCAGTATACTGTACTGGTGTTTTTCTTTCTGGCTTACTTCACTCTGTATAATAGGTTCCAGTTTCATCCATCTCATTAGAACTGTTTTTGGCATACATTGACATGAATCAGCCATGGGTGTACATGTGTTCCACATCCTGACCCTCCCTCTCACCTCCATCCCCAACCCATCCCTCAGGGTCATCCCAGTGCACCAGGCCTGAGCACGTTGTCTCATGAATCAGCCTGGACTGGCGATCTGTTTCACATATGATAATATACATGTTTCAATGCTATTTTCTCAAATCTTCCCACTCTCGCCTTCTCCCACAGAATCCAAAAGACTGTTCTATATTGGGGGCAGGAGGAGAAGGGGACAACTGAGGATGAGATGGCTGGATGGCATCACGGACTCGATGGACATGAGTCTGAGAAACCTCTGGGAGTTGGTGATGAACAGGGAGGCTTGATGTGCTGCGATTCATGGGGTCGCAAAGAGTCAGACACAACTGAATGCCTGAACTTAACTGAACAGGCATGAGGTGATATCTCATTATGATTTTCATTTGCATTTCCTCTTTGATTAGTGATATTGAGGAACTTACCATGTTGTTGTTGGCATTTGTAGATTTTTTTCTAGAAATATAAATGTTCAGGTTATCTGCCCATTTTTAATTGGGCTATTTCTTCTTATGTCATTNGACACAACTGAATGCCTGAACTTAACTGAACAGGCATGAGGTGATATCTCATTATGATTTTCATTTGCATTTCCTCTTTGATTAGTGATATTGAGGAACTTACCATGTTGTTGTTGGCATTTGTAGATTTTTTTCTAGAAATATAAATGTTCAGGTTATCTGCCCATTTTTAATTGGGCTATTTCTTCTTATGTCATTTAGTAGATGTTTCTTATATATTTTAGATATTCACTCCTTATGAGTATATGATTTGCAAATATTTGCTCTGACTCTATAGGTTATATTTTCATTTTGTTTCCTTCCTTATGGAAAAATAGTCTGAATCTATAACTTGAGATCCTGGACTTTAAGCTGATGCCATCATGGGACGAGACTTAACTAACCTGAGAGTTTTGCCTACTCCCTCTAGGAGCCCTGAGCTGACATTTTACAAGTCTGACAACCTCACTGGACAGACAATGTCTACATAGCTCTGTATCTTTACAGAGAAGGAAAAGAGACCCAGAGGGCTTTGTCTTCTATCTATCCCTGCCAAGGCATCATTCATATACCTGAAGTCATTTTGGACCATCCTTAAAAGCCAAGCAATATACTGATTACTAGAGAGTGACATCACTCCCTGCCACATGGAAGACTTGTTAAATCAATTCCTGCCTGAATTCATTATGGTTAGATACAGAGCAGTGAATGTAAAGATATAACCCTATGTGTGCATAGATATAGGCCGGTGAGTGATCACATCAAATACATATGCATATACATATACAAATGCATCCATATCAGTAGTCAAATACTGATCCATGTGTTGTCAGACACAGACATGGATGTGTTCACTTACAGACACAAACATCCAAGTGGGTAGAAACCTACATAATATTGAATACGTATGTACAGGTGGTCATACTGATTTATATGAGGTTGGATACAAATTTGAGACTGTAGTAGGATAAATATTTTGTTGTTAAATATAGGCCTATGAATGTTGGGATACAGACATATGCCTGTGGCTTTGAGAACTGAGCTATTATTCATGCCAGCAGAGGATACTGATTCTTTCTGAGCAGCTCATTGAAAATGTGAATCAACTGTAATTAAGACAGTCTTCTTTTTCAAAAAGGAAAGCAAAGGAAAGGTCCATAAACACTTTTTGGAGATGATTGCATATGTCTATTGAGACATTAATCAATCTTCCACAGTATGTGTCTTATTCTGGATGGAAAAACAAAATATTTAAACATGTTATTTTCCTTAAAATAAATACATAGAGTCATGACACTATAAACTTATCTTTATGGGAAGATTTCAAACTTTGCAAATTACCCCAAATTTTGGTGTCTCAGATGGTAAAGAATCTGCCTGACATGAAGAAGACCTGAGTTCAATCCCTGGGTTGGGAAGATTCCCTGGAGAAGGGAATGGCAATACACTCCAATACTCTTGCCTGGAGAATTCCATGGGCAGAGGAGCCTGGCAGGTTACAGTCCATGGGGTCACAAAGAGTTGGACACGACTGAGTGACTAACAGTTTGTAGTGAAAGAGGGGAAGATTGAGGAGGAGGAAGAGGAGAAAGTGCTCCAAAATTGAATATTCTAGGTAGTGTAAAATCTGACATACTAAATAGAATGATATCAAATTAACTGAAATTAATAATTATGTTGGTAGAATATATTATCTGCAGAGGAAAAGAGGCTTAGATAGTTCTTCATCGAAAACAAAATAAATGCTAATGGGATGGTAATAGTGTTTCAAAAGTTGTTTGAAAAAACAAACAAGAGGTTAAAATTTATAAAATGATTGCAAGGAAATGGAATTTTCCAAAAGAATGTGTTAGAAAAAATTTAAAAAGTGAAAGAATATTAAACTAGCATGCTTATATATTTTTCTAATTATATATAAATACATAGGAAATAAGTTAGCAAATGTCAAAGAAGAGTAGATATCTATAATAAATATATGTACTTTTTCCTGTAAAAAGTGTTATTCACAATTTGTCAGTAGATATTCTCACTCCAATAGATCAAGAATTCATAAAACTGAAAAAGGCTATAAAGTGGGTGCTATATCCCCTACATTGGGCAAGGAATAGAAAACACAAAGTCAATGAAAAAACTTTTCCTGACTGCAAGGAACTTATGGATAAATGAACACAGACAATTCACAAAGATATTTACCTCATCACTTGAAATAAAAAAACAAATTTGAAAATTAACTAAATTTCTCTGTTTGGTTTTTTGGGCTACTGTTAAAGAATACCACCAACTTAGATAAACTAAATAATAAACAATTATTTTTCACAAGTTTAGTGGCTAGAAATCTAAGGGACCAAAACAGATTCCATATCTGATGAGTCCCCTTCCCTAGTTCATAGACAGCCATCTTTTTTCCTATGTCCTTACATAGCACAAGGGTCATGTGAGTTCTCTGATGTCTCTTCATAATGGCATTAACCCCAATCAGGGATTCTTTCACAGCTCAGTTGGTAAAGAACCTGCCTGCAATGCAAGAGACCACGGTTTGATTCCTGGGTCAGGAAGATCCACTGAAGAAGGGATTGGCTCCCCACTCCAGCATTCTTGGGCTTCTCTTGTGGCTCAGCTGGTTAAGAATCTGCCTGCAATGCAGTATATCTGGGTTCATGCCCATTTTTAATTGGGCTATTTCTTCTTATGTCATTTAGTAGATGTTTCTTATATATTTTAGATATTCACTCCTTATATGATTTGCAAATACTTGCTCTGACTCTATAGGTTATATTTTCATTTTGTTTCCTTCCTTATGGAAAAATAGTCTGAATCTAGAACTTGAGATCCTGGACTTTAAGCTCATGTCATCATGGGACGAGACTTAACTAAGCTGAGAGTTTTGCCTACTCCTTCTAGGAGCCCTGAGCTGACATTTTACAAGTCTGACAACCTCACTGGACAGACAATGTCTACATAGCTCTGTATCTATACAGAGAAGGAAAAGAGACCCAGAGGGCTTTGTCTTCTATCTGTCCCTGCCAAGGCATCGTTCATATACCTGAAGTCATTTTGGACCCTCCTTAAAAGCCAAGCAATATACTGATTACTTGAGAGTGATATCACTTCTTGCCACATGGAAGACTTGTTAAATCAATTCCTGCCTGAATTCATTATGGTTAGATACAGAGCAGTGAATGGAAATATATAACCCTATGTGTGCATAGATATAGACTGGTGTGTGTGATCAAATCAAATACATATGCATATACATATACAAACGCATCCATATCAGTAGTCAAATACTGATCCATGTGTTGTCAGATACAGACATGGGTGTGTTCACTTACAGACACAAACATCCAAGTGGGTAGAAACCTACATAATATTGAATACGTATGTACAGGTGGTCATAGTGATTTATATGAGGTTGGATGCAAATTTGAGAGTGTAGTAGGATAAATATTTTGTTGTTAAATATAGGCCTATGAATGTTGAGATACAGACATATGCCTGTGGCTTTGAGAACTGAGCTGTTATTCATGCCAACAAAGGATACTGATTCTTTCTGAGCAGCTCATTGAAAATGTGAATCAAGTGTAAACAAGACAGTCTTCCTTTTCAAAAAGGAAAAAAAAAAAGGATAGGTCCATAAACACTTTTTGGAGATGATTGCATATGTTTATTGAGACATTAATCAATCTTCCACAGTATGTGTCTTATTCTGGATGGAAAAACAAAATATTTAAACATGTTATTTTCCTTAAAATAAATACGTAGAGTCATGATACTATAAACTTATCTTTATGGGAAGATTTCAAACTTTGCAAATTATCCCAAATTAAGGTCCATAAACACTTTTTGGAGATGATTGCATATGTTTATTGAGACATTAATCAATCTTCCACAGTATGTGTCTTATTCTGGATGGAAAAACAAAATATTTAAACATGTTATTTTCCTTAAAATAAATACGTAGAGTCATGATACTATAAACTTATCTTTATGGGAAGATTTCAAACTTTGCAAATTATCCCAAATTTTGGTGTCTCAGATGGTAAAGAATCTGCCTGACATGAAGAACACCTGAGTTCAATTCCTGGGTTGGGAAGATTCCCTGGAGAAGGGAATGGCAATACACTCCAATACTCTTGCCTGGAGAATTTCATGGGCAGAGGAGCCTGGCAGGTTACAGTCCATGGGGTCACAAAGAGTTGGACACGACTGAGTGACTAACAGTTTGTAGTGAAAGAGGGGAAGATTGAGGAGGAGGAAGAGGAGAAAGTGCTCCAAAATTGAATATTCTAGGTAGTGTAAAATCTGACATACTAAATAGAATAATATCAAGTTAACTGAAATTAATAATTATGTTGGTAGAATATATTATCTGCAGAGGAAAAGAGGCTTAGATATTTCTTCATGGAAAACAAAATAAATGCTAATGTGGTGGTAATAGTGTTTCAAAAGTTGTTTTAAAAAACAAACAAGAAGTTAAAATTTATAAAACGATTGCAAGGAAATGGAATTTTCCAAAAGAATGTGTTAGAAAAAATTTAAAAAGTGAAAGAATATTAAACTAGCATGCTTATATATTTTTCTAATTATATATAAATACATAGGAAATAAGTTAGCAAATGTCAAAGAAGAGTAGATATCTATAATAAATATATGTACTTTTTCCTGTAAAAAGTGTTATTCACAATTTGTCAGTAGATATTCTCACTCCAATAGATCAAGAATTCATAAAACTGAAAAAGGCTATAAAGTGGGTGCTATATCCCCTACATTGGGCAAGGGATAGAAAACACAAAGTCAATGAAAAAACTTTTCCTGACTTCAAGGAACTTAAGGATAAATGAACACAGACAATTCACAAAGATATTTACCTCATCACTTGAAATAAAAAAAAAAAATTTGAAAATTAACTAAATTTCTCTGTTTGTTTTTTTGGGCTACTGTTAAAGAATACCGCCAACTTAGATAAACTAAATAATAAACAATTGTTTTTCACAAGTTTAGTGGTTAGAAAACTAAGGAACCAAAACAGATTCCGTATCTGATGAGTCCCCCTCCCTAGTTCATAGACAGCCAGCTTTTTTCCTATGTCCTTACATAGCAAAAGGGTCATGTGAGTTCTTCATTATGATGTCTCTTCATAATGGCATTAATCCCAATCAGGGATTCTTTCACAGCTCAGTTGGTAAAGAACCTGCCTGCAATGCAAGAGACCACGGTTTGATTCCTGGGTCAGGAAGATCCACTGAAGAAGGGCTTGGCTCCCCACTCCAGCATTCTTGGGCTTCTCTTGTGGCTCAGCTGGTAAAGAATCTGCCTGCAATGCAGTATATCTGGGTTCGATCCCTGCGTTGGGAAGATCCTCTGGAGAAGGGAAAGGCTACCCACTCCAGTGTTCTGGTCTGGAGAATTCCATGGACGATATAGTCCATAGGGTTGCAAAGAGTCGGACACGGTGACTGTCACACACACACTAACTCAGTTGGTAAAGAACCTGCCTGCAATGCAAGAGACCACGGTTTGATTCCTGGGTCAGGAAGATCCACTGAAGAAGGGATTGGCTCCCCACTCCAGCATTCTTGGGCTTCTCTTGTGGCTCAGCTGGTTAAGAATCTGCCTGCAATGCAGTATATCTGGGTTCGATCCCTGGGTTGGGAAGATCCCCTGGAGAAGGGAAAGGCTACCCACTCCAGTGTACTGGTCTGGAGAATTCCATGGACGATATAGTCCATAGGGTTGCAAAGAGTCGGACACGGTGACTGTCACACACACACTATAGCCCCAATCATCAGAATGCCACCTTCATGACTTCGTCAGTTCCCAAAGGGCCCCTCCAAATACTACCACATTAGAAAGGAATTAAGTTATGATTCTAGAGAGGGACACAAAATTCTGTTTCTATAGCAGCATCCAAAAGTCAAGGAACAAAGTATTCAATATTTGGTAAACCAAAAGTTTGCCATTATTTGGTGAAAATATTGTGTTTGAGAAGGCTTTGAGAAATACAAGACACATAAGAAATTTGAATATAAGAACTCTCTATGTAAAAAGTATAAAAATCAGAATATGAGATTTCTCATTTAGTGTCATTTACACGTGGAAAGCATCCATTGCCCCATATCCTTAGCCCCACACGAATCCAGGCTGAATAAGGGAGACAGAATAATAAGTTTCTTCAATCATGTGCTTCTAACTATATTAGAAGCAGTTAATATTTTATTTCAAGCCTGTTTCAGAGAAAGAGGGAGGATTTTATGAATGATGTCTCTGTCAAATAAAACAACATATAGTCTGGACTCTTTATTACCTGGTAATCTGTGTTAGTTATGTCCTGATGACTCAGGGAGGTAAAGAATTCTCCTCCAATGCAGGAGGCACAGGAAATACAGGTTTCATCCCTGGGTTAGGAAGATCCCCTAGGAGAAGGAAATAGCAACCCACTCCAGTATTCTAGCCTGCAAAATTCCATGGACAGAAGAGTCTGCTGAGCTATAGTCTATGAGGTCACAAAGAGTTGGACATGACTGAGCGTCTAAGCACATGCATGTTGGTCTCATAAATGATTTGAATTGTCTTGACTAAATCTGTGTTCCATTAATAAGAGAAACAAAAATGGCATATGTTATCAGAATCTTTATTAACAATGATATCACTTAAAATATCTGTTGTCAAGTTCCATAATGCATATTTGAAGCTCATGAATGATGAATTATGCTAAATTTATGTATAAAAGACAGAGCCTGCATCTCTATAGAGGTTATGAAACACAATAAACAAAGAGACAGGGACTTTAAAAATAGTGGAGGTTTTAACCAGAAATTCTAAAGTATCGGGGAAGGTGAAACAATCATCTTTATGAAAATTTAACTCCTAATAAAGTTGGTAAGCTTCAGGAGATAACATGATTATCCAATTGGAAAAATAAATAAGATTTGGTTATTTTTCTGCATTTACACCATGATTATTCAGATTATTTGTATAGTAGTTTTAACCAGAAATTCTAAAGTATCGGGGAAGGTGAAACAATCATCTTTATGAAAATTTAACTCCTAACAAAGCTGGTAAGTTTCAGGAGATAACATGATTATTCAATTGGAAAAATAAATAAGATTTGGTTATTTTTCTGCATTTACACCATGATTATTCAGATTATTTGTATAGCTTCTTCATGATAGATATTACAACTCTGAAGCATTCTTTGACTTTAACATTCTAAGTAACATAAGCAAAATAGTATATGAACTATAAATATTTTCTGAAGAAATTGTGGAAATCTTTTAAAAATGTGTTTTGAACATAATATATACTTTTAACTAAAAAAATAATGAAAATCTTAAAAGCATATTTTCATCTTTAAGACTCTTACCAAATAAATCTTTTCATTATGCTCAACTTATTAAAGCAGAGAAGATATTTTTTTTCCAGTTAAATAATCACACGTGGCTTTCCTTGGAGGAACAATGTTTCATTAAAAAAAAATTTATATATATTCATGCTGCTTCATTTTCTTCTTTTGCCTCTGTTCCAGAGCTTTTTCATAGCATTTTTCATCTCATTGCTTCTCAGAGTATAGATTAGAGGGTTCAGCATAGGGGTGATAATGGTGTAAAACACAGTCAAGGATTTATCAATGGGTAAAGTAGAAGGAGGTCTCACATACATAAAAATACAGGGCACAAAGAAGAGGACCACCACAGTGATGTGGGAGCCACAGGTGGACAAGGCTTTGCGCCTCCCTTTTTGGTTGCGATTCTTCAGGGAGCGCAGGATGACCCCATAGGAGAGGAGTAACAGTGTGAAGATGACCACACAGATGGCCCCGTCATTGGCCAGGACTGTGAGGGCAATAAATTGGGTGTCAGTGCAGGCCAGTTTTAACAAGGGGTACATGTCACACACAAAGTGGTCCATGACATTGGGGCCACAGAAGGGGAGGTTGTAAACAAAGAGAGGATGAAGGACAGCATGCAAAAACCCACCAGCCCAGGCCAAAAGCAGCAGCAGAACACACACTCGCTGATTAATGATTGTCAAATAATGCAAGGGCTTGCAGATGGCCACATAGTGGTCATAGGCCATGACAACCAGGAGTAAAATCTCAGCACCACCAAATGAGTGCCCTATAAAAATCTGGGTCATGCAAGCTTGGAAGGAAATGGTTCTTTTCTCATAGAGTAAGTTTATAATCATATTTGGGGTGAATGTAGTAGAATAAACAGCATCCACAAATGATAAGTTGCCAAGAAAGAAGTACATGGGGCATCCAGGGTTGGACAGACCACCACAGTGAGGACAATGAGGAGATTGCCCACCATGGTCAGAGTGTAGACGAGCAAGAAGATGACAAATAGGAGTTTCTGACCCTGGAGGCTCTGAGTGAGCCCCAAGAGGACAAACCCAGTTACATTGTTCCTTTGTTCCATGGGTTCTCCTGTATGTCATATTTCAGAGTTCTGGACAAAATTACCTGTAAATATATATTATTAATAGTGACTTCCCAAAAACTTAAGCTAATTTGTTATTCAACAATTAGGCAGTACAGTTTATTATATGTCCATATTTGCAGATGTTATAAGACTGATTAAAATATTATTCCTAATCTCAACACATATAGTCAGTCTATTGGAGAAGTGAGTGATTAGAGATATGTGTGGGGAAAAGCCACAATATTAAATACATGAGTTGCCAAAAGTAGCTTTGCATTTGGGAGCTCATTGAATTGTATAATGTAGATAATATCTTTTGAACTGTAGTGTTGGAGAAGACTCTTGAGAGTCCCTTAGACTGCAAAGAGATCCAACCAGTCCGTCCTAAAGGAAATCTGTCTTGAATATTCATTAAAAGGATTGATTCTGAAGCTGAAACTCCAATACTTTGGCTACCTGATGTGAGGAATTGACTCATTTGAAAAGACCCTGATGCTGGGAAAGATTGAAGGTGGGAGGAGAAGGGGATGGCAGAGAAAGAGATGGTTGGATGGCATCACTAGCTCAATGGACATGAGCTTGAGTAAGCTCCAGGAGCTCGTGACGGACAGAGAAGCCTGGGGTACTGCAAAGAGTCAAACACAACTGAGCAACTGAGCTAAACTGACAGCCAGAGTTGCTTTTTATTTACTTTCCGATTAACAGAGGTTACCTTGCACATTTTAGGAGTAGAAGAATCTTCTTAACAAATGATTAAAATCCCTAATAGATATATGTGACAATATTAAGTTTTTATGAGTTTAGGAAAAGTACTAAAACAATAGATAGATGTAGTTTGTGGAAATTATTTACATTTTAGAAGATATACACAGCTAAATCTAAAATATACAAAAAAATTAAACTAAAGTTATAATAGGTATAAATAAAATTGTAGCATAAAATATATAAACAAACAGTTAAAGGAAGAATACCTCTAAGTGGTCATCAGATATATGATAGGTTGTTGGCCCTCACCTGTGAACAAACAAGTAGGAACTGTGGTCATGGTTTGCTTGCTACACTCTTAATTTTTGTTCATGAAAGTCAGTGAATCAAAGTCTACAGATGATACCTCGTCTTTTAATTTTAGCAGATTAACATATTATATTTAGAGCACATATTAATTAAGCATATTATCAGATTTAAAAATATTTGCCCACAAAAATATCTCCAAATAGTTGCATTTAAAATTAATTTCTAAGAATAGTTTTGAGAAGGTTAATTTACTCCAGATCATTACAATATGAAAGTATTCAAGAAGAGAATTACAGAATAGACTTAATCTGCAGATTTTTCAGAAATTACAAAGGATTCCTAACATAGCTAATTATGAAAATCACAGGGGAGAACCCTTAAAAAACTTAGCTGTCAAACCACCAATGTACTCTTGCAAAATGTAAAGCCTAGTTCAGAATTTTACATGTAAATATACTTCCTGAGTTACCAGCACAAAGAGAAAGTCTTCCAATCCATGTTCTGGACTCTGATGCCATCTTCCTCGTCCTTCATGAACGCACTCCATCTCTGGGAACAGAGAGCAATATACATGCACCATCACTGGACCTTGAACTGCTTCCACGTAATCAACTCTTTTCAAGCTTGCAGCAAATCTAATTCATCTCTGTCATTCAGAGAAAATTACTTTTTCAAATTGTTGGTGTTCAAGGATGAACATCAACGTCCTGTAACCTAAGGAATTTGAATCTTGATTGTCAACAGAAACTCAGAATATTCCTTGTTGGCAGGATTTGTTCTGATAACAAATGTTAAATCAGCATTTTGATTGAGGAGAGCGAGAAAAAAGTTCAAATTCTATAAGAATTGTTTACAACAAAAATTTTGCTCTTTGTGTTTATACCAGTGAAAATGAAATAGTGAAAGAGCTTTTGCAACATTTTGATTCTGTCACTTATACTGTCCTGTCTTTGTACAGCACTGTTGAACTTTGGATTTCCTGAAGAATAACTTCTTATACACACTTTTTTTATGTTTTGGGTCCATCATTTCAATTTGAGAAGAAGCCTGTCATGTGATTACTGCTACAGACAAATACTCTCTGAGGTAAGGGCACTGTTGTCTAATTAAATTCACTGGGACCATAATCATGATTTTGAGGTAGACTCTTTATCTCCAGAGATACCACCAGGATAATCATTGTGTAGTATATGACTTATAGCATCCTGTCCTCTGGGAGAAAGTCACGAAAAATAACTTAAGGTATTTTTCAAATTGTTGATGTTCAAGGATGAACATCAACGTCCTGTAACCTAAGGAATTTGAATCTTGATTGTCAACAGAAACTCAGAATATTCCTTGTTGGCAGGATTTGTTCTGATAACAAATGTTAAATCAGCATTTTGATTGAGGAGAGCGAGAAAAAAGTTCAAATTCTATAAGAATTGTTTACAACAAAAGTTTTGCTCTTTGTGTTTATACCAGTGAAAATGAAATAGTGAAAGAGCTTTTGCAACATTTTGATTCTGTCACTTATACTGTCCTGTCTTTGTACAGCACTGTTGAACTTTGGATTTCCTGAAGAATAACTTCTTATACACACTTTTTTTATGCTTTGTGTCCATCATTTCAATTTGAGAAGAGGCCTGTCATGTGATTACTGCTCTGACAAATACTCTCTGAGGTAAGGGCACTGTTGTCTAATTAAATTCACTGGGACCATAATCATGATTTTGAGGTAGACTCTTTATTTGCAGAGATACCACCAGGATAATCATTGTGTAGTATATGACTTATAGCATCCTGTCCTCTGGGAGAAAGTCATGAAAAATAACTTAAGGTCATCTCACAGAAATGGGAATGTCCAGTCTGGGCAAAAATAAAATATATAAAAACTTTCTTGTGTAAATCTTGACTTTCAAAACAGGAAATCTATTCAAATTTAAGTTTTATCTTTGAAGATATCTGAGCTGATTTCAATTTATTCTTTGAATGTTAAATAAAATTAATACATTCCTAGCAAAATGTATTATAAAAAACAAGAAAAAATAAATTATTAGAATCAAGATTGAGGATAGGGTCATCACTACAAATTCTATAGACGTTAAAAAGATAATCAGGTGATATGATTAATTTTTGACAGTATACTTGCCAATTTAAAGAAAATAGACCACTGCCCTGAAAAATACAACTTTATAAACACAGAGAAAAATAATTAAAAACTGGAATAATCTAATACTTAAATAAATTTACATGACTAGAATTCTATCTTTTGACCCCCCGAAAAAGTTCATTCCCATATAGATTTGATCAACCAGTTTTATGTAAAAGCTAATCTGGAAATGGTACACACTTTCTCAGAAGGGAGGAAATTAATATACTTCCTAATACATTTTATGTGCCTAGTATAACAAAAATTTTAAAGGTAATAAACTGGAAAAAACTCTTGCAGATCAATTTGTTTCCCATCTCTCAGTAATCACAATCACTTATTTTTCACATCTAGTGTCTTGAAAATTATGATGTCATTTTTTTCTGGTTTGTTTCCTTGTTTGTCAAAATTCTACATGGATACTTAGATCTGTTTTAATCATAATTCCAAATAGCTGGAAATAGCCAAATTTTGAGAAAAGAATAAAGAAAAGGATACAGAAGCTGTGATACATCCATAAAATGAAATACTAGTCATCAATAAAATAAACTACAGATTAACACACTGCTATATATAAATCTCATATGCATGATACTAAGATTAAGAAGTCATATTGAAGAGTACAAAGTAGACATAATCATACAAACAGAAAAAACAAATAATTGCACCAAGACTGTTAGAATTGCTGAGCAAATCCGACAGTATTTCAGAACACAAAATCAATATACAGAAACAAGTTGCATTTACATATAATAACAAAATATTTTAAAAATTAAGAAAATAATCCAACTTACAGCAGCATCAAAAAGAATAAAATACATAAGAATAAATTTAAGCAAGGAGGTGAAAGTATGATGCACTGAAAAAATATGACTTGATGAAAGAAATTAAAGACACAAGTAAACATATTTCATTTTTAAGAATTGGAAGAATAAACATTGGTAAAATGGTACAAGTTGCATTTACATATAATAACAAAATATTTTAAAAATTAAGAAAATAATCCAACTTACAGCAGCATCAAAAAGAATAAAATACATAAGAATAAATTTAAGCAAGGAGGTGAAAGTATGATGCACTGAAAAAATATGACTTGATGAAAGAAATTAAAGACACAAGTAAACATATTTCATTTTTAAGAATTGGAAGAATAAACATTGGTAAAATGGTCACTTTTACCAAATCAGTGTGGAAGAGATCAGCAATCCAAGAAGACATGTAAAATTCGCTCATAAACAGTTCATGGAAAAGGAATACAAATAATTTGAAATGTGTGAAAAATGCCTAAATGGGTGACATTCTGGCAATAACAATGAACATCAACATTTCAGATACATGAAACAGTTGACTCAGCAATTCCATTTCTAGAGCTTCATATGCAGAAAACTTCAAAATTTCATTGCAGAATTATTTAAATTTGAAAAAGACTAGGGAAAACATGAAAAAGGCCAGGTGAATTAATTGTAGTGTAGTTTCTTTTTAAAGAAGTTAAGCAGTAGGAGGAACTAGAATGAGGTAAGCCTATAGAAATTAGTATCTAAAAATATTCAGGAGGTTGAACAGTAAAAGGTACAATTTATACACTGAAACAGAAATACAAATGTATGAAAATACCATGTGTTGAATTTGAAAGTGAAAGGCACTCAGTTGTGTCGACCTCTTTGTAACCCCATAATCTATATATAGCCCACCAGGCTCCTCTGTCCATGGAATTCTCCAGGCAAGAGTGATGGAGTGAGTTACCATTCCCTTCTTCAGAGGTTCTTCCCAACCCAGGGATAGAATTCAAGTCTCCTGCATTGCAGGCAGATTCTTCACCTCTGAGCCACCAGGAAAGGCCAGAATTTATACACTGAAACATAAGCACAGATAAGTATATGAAAATGTCCTGTATTTGCAGATTTTTACTTGAAGAATCCTAACAACAGAGTGTAATGACTGCACGGGAAGGACTAGGAGAATCTGGTATGGGACGGGGAAAAGTTTTATTCCACGTTACTTCATTTTCTCTGTGTGTGTGTGTGTGTGTGTGTGTGTGTGTTGTTGTTGTTGTTGTTGTTTTTCAGCACTTATACTAAGCACCATGCTTTCAATTTTTAAGAAATTGAAATATATTAACTTTCCTATGCAAGATAAATGAAGCTGAATAAAAAGGATATTCTTATAGAACTAAATATTTTAACTAGTACAATAAATAGAATGAAGGCAAAAGTAAGAATACAATTAAAAATAAAAGAAAAAATGAGAAAATAGTAAAAATAAAAGCAGACATTAATTTAAAATCAGTTAACTTTAAAAAATTTCATTGATGAATTCATTGCTTGTCATTTATTGACTCCTTACTATAAATGCATTCTAGTTTTCCAGGTACAGTGATAAACCAGACATTACACAGTTTACATTTTAGTAGAAAATTCATATCAATAACTTGAAATAAAGTTACTCTTTCATTATAATTATTGCTAATCCTTTAAAGAAATGGAAAGTTTGCATCAAATTTACAAAGACTTTTGCATTCCAAGATGCTTGGTCCTAATGCTAAATTACTAACTTCATGATGGATAATGCACTAATTCTAAAGTGTAATTCTTGACACCCACTTAAACTAATTCACGTATTCAGTGAGAGCAGCTGAAACAATGAATAGAAGGTCATGTGCTGGATTATCTCAGGACTCACTGGGGCATCTTTCTGAGGGTCTTTAGTTGGATGTTCCCTGTTTCCTGACCCATAAATACTACTGCCATCCAATGTCATGTCACCAGCTCCGATTTCTATACTTATTTCCCGTTATTTTCCAACTTTTGCATGCAATGTCTCCAATTTTGTACATCTGCAGTTGGATATCAACTTAGTATATATAACACAATATTTTTCAAATTTTTCATAATATAAAATGTGATCCCATCTCAATAAATGGCACCACCACTTTTAATCTCATTTCTCAAACAATAAATTTGAGAGAGCTATCTGCTTCCGCGTTGATCTTCCATCACTTATCCCTACCTTTAGGAAATCCTGTTGTCTCTACTTTTAAATGTATCACAAATGGGATCATCCATGCTGCAGCTCCTTCCTGGCACTGCAGCAGCCCCCTGCCATGTATGTCCGCATCTTTTCTGACCTCTAGCAATTTGTTATCCTAAAGCAGACCATATGATTCTCTTTCATCTTGTTCTGTATACACCTTCCACCACTGCTCAAAACTCCCAGAATGAATTCCAATAATGTACCCATAGTTTAGAGGAAAATGAAAGAATGGGAAAGACTAGAGATCTCCTCAAGAAAATTAGAGATAACAAGGGAATATGTCATGCAAAGATGGGCTCAATAAAGGACAGAAATGGTCTGGACCTAACAGAAGCAGAAGATATTAAGAAGAGGTGGCAAGAATACACAGAAGAACTGTACAAAAAAAGAACTTCATGACCCAGATAATCACAACAGTGTGATAACTCACCTAAAGCCAGACATTTTGGAATGTGAAGTCAAGTGGGCCATAGGAAGTATCACTACGAACAAAGCTAGAGGAGGTGATGGAATTCCAGTAGAGCTATTTCAAATCCTGAAAGATGATGCTGTGAAAGTGCTGCACTCAACATGCCAGCAAATTTGGAAAACTAAGCAGTGGTCACAGGATTGGAAAAGGTCAGTTTTAATTCCAATCCCCAAGAATGGCAATGTCAAAGAATGCTCACACTACTGCACAATTGCTCTCATCTCACATGCTAATAAAGTAA
>SJYT01068946.1:4638-60624 GCA_006410635.1 Cephalophus harveyi
ATCAGCCCTGGGATTTCTTTGGAAGGAATGATGCTAAAGCTGAAACTCCAGTACTTTGGCCACCTCATGCGAAGAGTTGACTCATTGGAAAAGACTCTGATGCTGGGAGGGATTGGGGGCAGGAGGAGAAGGGGACGATCGAGTATGAGATGGCTGGATGGCATCATGGACTCGATGTACGTGAGTCTGAGTGAATTCCGGGAGATGGTGATGAACAGGGAGGCCTGGCGTGCTGCGATTCATGGGGTTGCAAAGAGTCGGTCACGACTGAGCGACTCAACTGAACTGAACTGATAAGCATCTTTCATTAGAAATATGTGGGATGAACCATTATATGTTAGTTACTAAAAAAAAAACGGCAAAAATACCCACAATTAGAATTGAGCCAGTTGTAAGGCTTATGCTATTTTGGAGAAGATATAACCAAAGGAAATGTAGTTCACATGACCAGAAAGACCACCACAGTTAAGGAATATCAACATCACTTTTGATAGTGAACCTCAGAAAGAGCCCAGGTATTGGACCCTGAGGATTTGATTGTGTTACATTGAGTGCTGGAATGCTAAGTGGCCTTAGAGACTGCGAAGCATGAAATTGATATGGGAGAAAATTTAGGACTGTAAACATATTTTGAATAAAAAATAATATAAAATGGATGAAAAATAGCATTTGTAATAGCCACAATTTAATTCTTTGGATATGTTAAGACACATAAAATGAAAATTTTAGGATTGGTATCCTTTAAAATGTTAATATGCTGATATCCTTTCTTTTTGGTGTAGTTAGATTATGCATAATTTTAAAAATATATGGGCCTTAAATATTTTCCAAGTGATAACATAAATAGTTCTTATGCTTAGAGAGATAAAAGTAAATGTTCTGGGAAAAAATGGGATTCTGATAGTGTGATGTACATAACACTAAAATAAAATATTAACTGAAATGCTTCATTTATCAACATGCATAGAAAGTGATCTTGTCATTTCTCTTTATAGTTATTTAGTATTGTTGGCCTTACTGCAGTATGCTAATAGCATCGTCACTAATTATTATGACAGTCCTATTTGAAAATAGCTAGTTTAGGTAGCCAGATGTATTCATGGATATTTTTATTCTCATTTTCCTTCTACCATCACAGACTTTCTTCTTGGATCATTTCCTTCTTTTTAAAGAATACTAATAGAAATTTATGCAGTGAAGTTCTGTAAAACTGATCACATTTTTTATTTATCCAAAAACATTTTTATTTTACCCTTGTACTTGAAAGCTAATTTTGTGGGAAATAAAGTTTTAAGATGACTTCCCCACCCCTTACCCTCCTCAGCGTTTGGACATATGCCATTATATTCTTGTTTTCATTTTTGCTCCTTAAAATTCTCCTGTTACTCTACTTTTGCTCCTGGTCAGTTAATCTTTTTTTTTTTTTTTTCTGCTTAAGTTTAATAGAATATGTTTTTTTGTGTGTCCTTTAGTATCAGTAGGACTAATTTGGGGTTTCATTTAATTTATATTGCTCAGTATATAATTTACTTTTATGTCTTTCTTCAGTTCTAAAAAGTTCCTAGCCGTTATTTTTCAACATACCTTCCCCTCTACTGTCTATTCTTTCTTGATGGATTGTATATGTTTGACCTTACTTTGTCCTATATAGTCTCTTAACAAATCTTTCGTATTTCCTACCTTGTCTCACAATGCTTTATTTTGATCAGTTTATTTTGATAACATTTTGTGCAATAATTTTCTCTAGTTGGTTTCTAGTCTATTCTTTGTCTGCTAATTGTTTTTGTTTATTTGTTTCAATAATTATTTAAGTGATAGAAATTTCTTTTGAATTTTTTTAGATATGACTGGCCATTCTTAATAATCTCCTATTGCTTGTTATTTGATTTTCTAAAATTTGTTTCCATATTATTGGTTATATATTTAGTTTGACAGTTCTAAAATCATAAATTGGAAGCATGTGGCTCTTCTATTTTTTTGGTTTTGATCTCAATCTCATGCAAAGACTTTTGTTTACTTGTACATTATTTTTTAATGTTAGGTTATATATTGAGTTTAATATGTGAGAATTCCAAGTGTCTAAATGAGGGACAATTTTTATTTTCAGAGAGGATTTGTTCTTCTGGTTTTCAGGAACATGTAATACTCTAGGTCCACTGTAATTTTCTTAAAGGGAGACTCTAGTTCTATAACTTTGTCTTGTTGAACTTAATGCTTGGCTTTCTTTTATTTGTCCTGGAATTGGCATTGTCTCCCACTGGATCTTGTATTATTTGTGGCTCTCAGGCATCAACGTTCTCTTCCTCTCTTTTCCTCTTGATGTAGAAGTGTCTTTAATTTTTTCAAGGGTCTAGTTATATGTTAGATTCAAACCAATTCATGAAATCTACTCCCTCAGCAAATTGAGATTAGAAAATCCCTCATACCTTTATGATGGGAGAAGCTTGTATTTACCTTCCATGTTACTAATTAAAAATTTCGTATCTTAAATTTTCCTCTTTTTGCTTGAAATCTAGATTCTAATTCTATTGTGGTATATAGTTAGCTTTTCCAATTAGTCCTTATCTCATCCATTTCCTTTCTACATATTTGAATTAAAGAAAGTTTTTTTTAGATGAATATACTGCTGCTTAAAAGGATTTCTGTCATTTCCCATTAGTCAAATTTTGCAGGAATGATTATGAGTGGGTCATGACTCCCTTTTTTTAACCACGCTCAATTAATTTGTTATACATGTTTTTATTCTGCTGTGATTAAAAAAAAAATACCTGGCTTATTTTTCCCAGTTGATTTGTGAAGAAAATCAGTATTAAAGAAATGCAGTTCTAATACCTGAAACATGTAGAATAAATGTGGGAAAGTGGAGATTAGTTGGAGTGCAATGATACTTAGATTTATTTAGGTGAGTGTGGTAATATTGATTTGAATTGGTATCCTTAAGTATTATTTATGAGAAGAAAGCAAGTGCTGGAAAGGTTAAAATTAAATGATTAAGTTGATTATAATATCTCCAGCATATGGATAATTCCACTTTAGCCTGTGATGAAATTGTTCTGAAATGTTTAAAGCAAGATATCTGCTCAAATTAATTTGCTTTCATCACATCTTTCTCCTAGCTTTGAAAATACATATTAATCTTTGAGCCTTTTGCTTTTCATCTGAAGCTTTTATATGTTAAAAAAAATAAAAAGAAAAACAGCCTGCCTATATTTCATTCTTGCCTTCAGCTATGACCTCCTAAGAGTATATATCAATGCCATAGGAAGCCTCAATTCTCTTTGGAATGAAGGTAAAAATAGGTTTTCACATAAGAAAGAAAAAAGGTGGATAGGGTTTAGAAAGGAGATTCAAAAATCATAACTGTTAAACTTGACTATCGAGTCCTAGAAACATCCTTTGAAGTTGAAGGAGGTAGATTTTAGAGAAACAAATGGAAATTTTGTTTCACGAAGCAAATGGCTGATTCTCTGATTTTATTTGTACCCATTTCATCTCCTGTATTAGACTGGGAGGTCTTGTGGGCAGGGGTCTGTTCCTACATGTCTTATCATTCACATCTGCCAAAATACAGTGTCTGTAGAGCTGAGATGAATTTGGATTGGTTTTTCCAGAAGATTAACTGGGGGAAATGAAGAATTGAGAGCTTTTCCCCAAAAAAGTTATTTGTGGTATCTCTTTAGTAGAGGGCTAATGTAAACCAGGGACTGCTTTTGGGGAGTCCAATGCTGGTCAATCTTTGGGTAGTTACCTCTTGTCTATTGAAGTAAGCATCCTAATTGGTCTGTTTGCTTCCAGTTGTAATCTGACACAATTCATTTTACACAGAGCGGCCAGAGCTGTAATATTTTAACAAGTGAAAGTGAAAGTCACTTAGTCATGTACAGTTCATTGCGAACCAATGGAATGTAGCCTACCAGGCTCCTCTGTCCATGGAATTCTCCAGGCAAGAACACTGCTGGAGTGGGTTGCCATTCCCTTCTCCAGGGGATCTTCCCAACCTAGGGGTTGAACCTGGGTCTGCTGCATTGTAGGCAGATTCTTTACTGTCTGAGCCACCAGAGAAGCCCGACGTATGACAAATCATCCTGTTTCAAAGTATTCCAGGGGTCTCTCTTACTACAGTCTGCAGGGCCTTGCACAGTCCTCCCCGTGCAGTTACAGCTTGAGGCCACTCTGGCTCTCTCTCCAAAACTATGCCCCAGCCACACAGGCTCCTCTCTGTTCTTTGTTTTTGTTGTTGTCTTAATTAATTAGTTTTTATTGGAGTATAATTGCTTTACAGTGTTGTGTTAGTCTCTGCTGTACAACAGCATGAATCAGTTATATGCATACATACATCCCTTCCTCTGGAGCCTCCCATTCACTTTCCATCCCACCCCTCTAGGTCATCGCAGAGCACTGAGATGAGTTCCTTGTATGATACAGCAGCTTGCCACTAGCTATTTAGTTTACACTTGATAGTGTATGTATGTCAAGTCCAGGCTCCCAATCCATCCCACCCTCCTCTCCTAATTTGTGTCCATAGGTCCTTTTTCTACATTTGTGTCTCTATATTTGCCCTGATTCATCTGTGCCATTTTTCTAGATTCCACGTATCTGCATTACTAAACAATACTTGTTTTTATTTTTCTGACTAATTTCACTCTTCTAGCAATGGCAACCCACTCCAGTACTCTTGCCTGGAAAATCCCATGGATGGAGGAGCCTGGTAGGCTGCAGTCCATGGGGTCGCTAAGAGTTGGACACGACTGAGCAACTTCCCTTTCACTTTTCGCTTTCATGCATTGGAGAAGGAAATGGCAACCCACTCCAGTGTTCTTGCCTGGAGAATCCCAGGGATGGGGGAGCCTGGTGGGCTGCTGTCTATGGGGTCGCACAGAGTCGGACACGACTAAAGCGACTTAGCAGTAACAGCAGCAGTTCCATTCATCCTCTCTGTTCTTTGAACATTTTTTTTTTTGGGGGGAGTAGATCTACTTTTCCTTCTTTCTGTTAAGCTCTCTCCTAGACTTTTTCATACGTTAATAAGAGAATATATGTTCATCTTTTAACTCCTTCAACTTCAGATCCAAATGTAATCTGAGGGAGACTTTTCCTTTTCTAAAGTAGGCCTAACCCAGATTCTTTACCCAGATTCTTTTAATTTATTATTTCTATCATAAATCAGCACATCACCCTGATTTATGTGCTCTTTAACATTTGTTACATTTGTAATATTCTTAGTCTTATTACATTTTACTTGTATTGACTTTTTTTGTCTCTTGTCACTAGCCTAATGTTCATGATAACAGAGGTTTTATTCTTTGGTTCTTTTATGTATTTCCAATACTTACTAAAGTTACCAGAATGTATGAAAGTGAAAGTGAAGTCGCTCAGTCGCGTTGACTCTTTGTGACCCCATGGGCTGTAGCCTACCAGGCTCCTCTGTCCATGGGATTTTACAGGCAATAGTACTGGAGTGGATTGCCATTTCCTTCTCCAGGGGATCTTCCCGACCCAGGGGTAGAACCCAGGTCTCCCACATTGTAGACAGACGCTTTACCGACACTCATTAAATTTTGTGAAGGACTCAATAGATAAATAGTATATGTAACTCTTAACTTCTTAACTTTAATGGCTTAGGGAATTTCCCCCTTGGTTACAATTACGTATGATGGCTTTTACCATCCTACTGGAGCAGCTATTTAGAAGAGACATGGATCCTCTTTATATAGTCTTGAAGTCAGGGGCAGATTGTGAAACTCACACATGACTAAATGGATGCAGTGAAATGATAATGCTAAATAATGTGGAATTTAGGGCCTAAAGGACCTTTTTGCTATCGAATGTCATTGCCTCTAGGCGTTTTCAGAAAATAGAGGTAGGAAGTATATGTGTGAATACCAATCTGTGTATATATATATATAATTTTAATATATTTTATATAAAATTACGTAACTGTGCATTCACAGGTTTATGTATATTTGTGTATGTATGTATATGCTGCTGCTGCTGCTGCTGCTGCTAAGTCGCTTCAGTCGTGTCCGACCCTGTGCGACCCCATGGACGGCAGCCCACCAGGCTCCCCCGTCCCTGGGATTCTCCAGGCAAGAACACTGGAGTGAGTTGCCATTTCCTTCTCCAATGCATGAAAGTGAAAAGGGAAAGGGAAGGGAAAAAGGTAACTCAGTCGTGACCTACCCTCAGCAGCCGCATGGACTGCAGCCTTCCAGGCTGCTCCGTCCGTGGGATTTTCCAGGCAAGAGTACTGGAGTGGGGTGCCATCGCCTTCTCCAATGTATTTATATATATGGCTGTATATATATATATATATAAAATTATGTACAATGCACTGTCCATCTGTATCAATGTTAAGCTAAACATGAATTTGTGCTAATGTTTCTGACATTTATCCAGTACCACATGGATTACTCTAGTCTTCCTCCCTTCAGTTCAGTTCAGTTCAGTCGCTCAGTCGTGTCCGACTTTTTGCGACCCCAAGAATCGCAGCATGCCAGGCCTCCCTGTCGATCATCAACTCCTAGAGTTTCCCCAAACTATTGTCCATTGAGTCAGTGATGCCATCCAGCCATCTCATCCCCTGTCATCCCCTTCTCCTCCTATCCCCAATCCCTCCCAGCATCAAGGTCTTTTCCAATGAGTCAGCTCTTCACAGGAGGTGGCCAAAGTATTGGAGTTTCAGCCTCAGCATCAGTCTTTCCAATGAACACCCAGGGCTGATCTCCTTTAGGATGGACTGGTTGGATCTCCTTGCAGTCCAAGGGACTCTCAAGAGTCTTCTCCAACACCACAGTTCAAAAGTATCAATTCTTTGGTGCTCAGCCTTCTTCACAGTCCAACTCTCACACCATACATGACCACTGGAAAAACCATAGCCTTGACGAGATAGACCTTTGTTGGCAAAGTAATGTCTCTACTTTTGAATATGCTATCCAGGTTGGTCATAACTTTTCTTCCAAGGAGTAAGCATCTTTTAATTTCATGGCTGCAGTCACCATCTGCAGTGATTTTGGAGCCCAGAAACATAAAGTCTGACACTGTTTCCCCATCTATTTCCCATGACGTGATGGGACCAGATGTCATGATCTTCGTTTTCTGAATGTTGAGCTTTAAGCCAACTTTTTCACTCCCCTCTTTCACTTTCATCAAGAGGCTTTTTAGTTCCTCTTCACTTTCTGCCATAAGGGTGGTGTCATCTGCATATCTGAGGTTATTGATATTTCTGCTGGTGATCTTGATTTCAGCTTGTGCTTCTTCCAGCCCAGCGTTTCTCATGATGTACTCTGCATATAAGTTAAATAAGCAGGGTGACAATATACAGCCTTAACGTGCTCCTTTTCCTATTTGGCACCAGTCTGTTGTTCCATGTCTAGTTCTGTTACTTCCTGACCTGCATATAGGTTGTCACTTAGTTATCTGTATGTAATCTTTCACTCCAACAGTGAGAAACCTGGCTTCTACCATCTGGTATCCATTTACTTATTTGTTCAATCCCAGTACACATATCCTGTGATTTTAGAATTGTTAACCCATCTCCCTATGGGAAACCACGTTAGCAACTACTCTGCATAGAGAGCTGATCTGCAGTTCTTTTGGTCTTCAGTCTTACAGCCCAGCATTGTTTCCCATGTTACTCAGGACAGCACTTTTCCTTCTACACAGTTAGATACTTTTGCCAGTGTCTGCATTACATCTTGGGCTCCTCAATCTCCTAGTTGATTGTTCTATTTGTATATATTAAGGTTAATTTTTGTGTGTTGTAAGAATGTATGAATATTGATGAATATATAGCATCATGTATCTAATATTATATTACTATACAGAATAATTTCACAGACCTAAAAAAATCTCCTTGCTTCATCTATTGAAATACCTGTCAAATACTGATCTTTTTCATCATCTGTATAGTTTTGCTTTTTCCAGAATGCCACACAAATGGAAATGTACAGAATGTAGCCATTTCAGATGCACTTGTTTCATTTAACAACATGTATATGAGATTCACTAGAAATCTCTTCAAGAAAATTAGAGATACCAAGGGAACATTTCATGCAAAGATGGGCTCGATAAAGGACAAAAATGGTATGGACCTAACAGAAACAGAAGATATTAAGTAGAGAGATGTCTGTTCAGTATTTTTGGCTATTTTCAAATTGTCTTGGCTATTTGAAATGTGTTTTATTGTTGAGTTTTAAAATTTCTATGCATGTTTTAGATAAAATCCCTTATCAGGTATTGATTTTCAAATATTTTCTCTCAGTTTGTGGCTTGTCTTTATAGTCTCTCAACAGTGTCTTTAACAGAACAGTGATTAATTTTAATGAAGTCCAACTTATCAGATACTTTTCAGGAATTATGCCTTGGTGCTCTGCCTAAGAACTCATCACTAAACCTGAGGGCACACACATTTTCTCCTGATGGTTATTTTTCAGAGTACAAATAATTTTGTT
The DNA here is from genome assembly GCA_006410635.1 of Cephalophus harveyi. Classification (NCBI taxonomy): domain Eukaryota; kingdom Metazoa; phylum Chordata; class Mammalia; order Artiodactyla; family Bovidae; genus Cephalophus; species Cephalophus harveyi. Next base: position 13,089 of record SJYT01068946.1, read on the forward strand.
TTACTGAAGAAGCATCTGTGATAACTACAATAAATGATTTTTTAAAAACTTTCAGCCAAATGCCTATATTTTATTAATAAGAAAGATGACTTTTAATTTTGTACCAGAGATGGTTCTGAAATGCTGCTTACATAACATACAGAAATAAAGTCATTTAAAAGCATTTGTAAAATATTTCCAATTGCAGTGCTAGGCAGTTGAGGATTAATTTTCTTTCATTATTATTATACCTGTACAGATAATAGGTCCATTCATCCCCTTCGCATGTAGATAATTCCCTTCATTGTTAAATGGAGTTTTCTGTGTAAGAAGAAAGGGAAACATTTAAACTTTAAAGGTAGAAACCAATACCAACTGCTCAAGAGGCCATGTTCTCTCAACCAGTAGATGTCATTCTTCCACTATTTTAATGTGACTTTCTAATCGCTACCTTTAGTTACCTGTCTTGATGACAGATTATGAAAACCCGTTTCATTTCAGTCTATATTGCTCTTGATCATTGTTCCAAGTTGGTATCTTTCCCCTTCCACAATAGGAATTGTGCCAGAGTGTGAAGCTGGGGTGGTTTGACAGTTGGTAAGATTCTGTCTTCCAGTCATTTAGCCCTTGGTGTGAAATATTTATCTACCTATTGATTCAGTTCACGGTAAAACAGTGATTAACTTGAAATTGAGAGTCATTCTGTTTTCATCTGTCTTCCAGAGTAGGGCATTCCATGATCTTTTTGGGGATAAAGGTAAACAAGAAAATGTTACTTAAGTTTTTGTAAGATTCAAACAGAGCAGTCAGGAAACACAGGGACCATATACCCTTTGCCCTTCCAATGCAGACAAGGAGATGACATCTTTCTTGAGAGGACAATCCCTTACCAAACCCCACTTAATTGCCCCTCCTTCATGCTCTCATTACACTTTTTAACTAGTATAGTGAAAGCGAAAGTGTCAGTCGTGTCCAACTCTTTGCAACCCCATGGACTCTGGACTTAATTATCCTGCACTGGTATCTATAAGTAGGCACACCACCCCTATATTAACCCACATTAATTTAATTAGTAGATATTTATGTTATCTGATTGTTTCAAGCACATTTTAGCCAATGGAAACATTATGGTGTATGTCACAGTGATTGCTTGTAGGACAGTGAGGGACAGGGAGAATCTGGATAAGAAAATAGCCAGTGACTGTCCAAGATAAAAATGTTACCGAAGAACTAAAGAGAGAGTATTACGGAAGCGTAGGGAAAGAACATCTTTCAGTCTTGGGGAATCAAGATAGTTTTCCAGAAAATATTATACCTAAGCAGAATTCTTAAGTATTAATAAGAAATATGCAGGAGAATGCAGCTAGGGTGTGATAGCAAAAGACAAAACATAATTTTAGGAAAAGTGCATTTACTTTTTTCACTGTTTTATTCCTGGTACTTAGAACCAAATATAGTGGTGGTTGTTGTTCAGTTGCTCAGTTGTGTCCAACTCTTTGTGACCTCATGGACTGCAGCACACCAGGTTTCCCTGTCCTTCACCATCTCCTGGAGCTTGCTCAAATTCTTGTCTAGTGAGTTCTTCACTGTTTTATTCCTTGTACTTATAACCATAAATGTTAGATACATTATAATTGCATAAATGAGTAGTTAAAATTTAAGAACCCAAGATGGAAGAAACTAAACTCTCCTAGGGAGATTGATTCAAAATGTTGGTGTAGAAGGATGTGTACTCATCTTCTCCTGCGAAATCACCAAAATCTCACCTAGTTGTTGAATAGCCATTGACAGGAGGACAGTGGAACTCACCAAATAGAAATACCCTATATTCAAGGACAAAGGAGAAGCTGACATTGTGTGATAGGAGGGACACAATCATGATAAAATCAAGTCTCATAGCTGCCAGGTGGATAACCCACAAATTGGAGAACAATAATTCCAAAGAAGTTCTTACATTGTTCTGAAAGTTCTGAGTCCCACATCAAGCTTCTCAGCCTGGGGACTGGCAAAGAGTTTAGGAATCTCCAGGGAATCTTACTTTGAAGGCTGGTGGGATTGGATTGTGGGACTTCTACAGAACTGGGGGAAATAGAGACTTCACTCTTAGAGGGCACAAAAAAACCATGTTAACACTAGGACCCAGGGGAAAGGGGCAGTAACCCAGGACACTGAGCCAGACATACCTGTGAGTGTTGGAGGGTCTCTTATGGAGGTGTGGGTTGTCAGTGGCTTGCCGCATGGACACGGCCCTGGCAGCAGCAGTCCTGGGAGGTGCCCCTTGGAGTGAACCCTCTTGGAGGTCACCATTAGCTCTACTCCAGGCCTGGGTTGCCTCAGGCCAAACAGCTAACAGGGAAGGGAAGCACAGTCCCACCCATCATCAGACAGTTGGATTAAAGTTTTCCTGGGCACAGCCCTGCCACCAGAGCAAGATCAGTTTTTTCTCCACTGCCAGTCTCTCCCATCAAGGAGCTTGCACAAGCCTCTTACTCTCATGCACCAGAGGGCAGGCAGAAGAGGCAAGAAGAATTAAACAATCCCACTGCCTCCAGAAGGAGAATCACAATCACAGAAAGCTAATCAAGATGAGAAGGCATAGGATTATGTCCCAGATGAAGGGACAAGATAAATCCCCAGAAAAACAAGTAAATGAAATGGAGATAGGCAATCTTCCAGCAAAAGAATTCAGAATAATGATAGTGAAGATGATTCAGGATCTCTGAAAAAAAAATGGAGAAGATGCAATAAATGTTTTCCAGAGTCCTAGAAGAACTAAAGAACAAACAGAGAAGAACAAACAGAGATGAACAATACACTTGAAGGAATCAGTAGCTGAGTAACGGAGGCAGAAGAACAGATAAGTGACCTGAAAGATAGAATGGTGGAAATCACTGCCACAAAACAGAATATGGAAAAGACTAAAATCTCTTAAACATAGAACAGTTAATATACCTACTATTTTAAATAGCCTCATAGTCATATTAGCAAGAGAAAAGAAGGGAAAAAACACACTTTTTCCCAACTAGTGGTTTCCCTAAAAGACATAATCGTTTCAACATTATTCTCAATGATTGGCCATAATGGTATATGTAATTCTCAAGTACATTTTTGAATTCTGGAAAATATGGAGGCTAAATACATGAACTTTAAGATTACGCTTTTTAAATCTAAGTCATGCCATTTTAAAAGCTTTTAAGCCCCTAATAACTATTCGGCAGCTGGGAGGAGACACCTGACATCCGAGGTCAGTGGCAGCTGGGAGGAGACACCCCACTTCCGAGGTCAGGGACGGCCAGGAGGAGATACCCCGCATCCGAGGTCAGGGACAGTGACCTGAGGAGCCACCCTGAGCCCAAGGCCAAGGGAGGCAGCTTAGAGGAGCCACCCACACCGGAGGCCAGGGCCGGCGGCCAAGAGGAGCAACCTGAGGAGCACTAGGACCACAGCCTTGTCTAACTCAATGAAACCAAGCCATGCCTGTGGGGCAACCCAAGACGGGCGGATCATGGTGGAGAGGGCTGACAGAACGTGGTCCACTGGAGAAGGGAATGGCAAGCCACTTCACTATTCTTGCCTTGAGAACCCCATGAACAGTATGAACAGGCAAAATGATAGGATACCAAAAGAGGAACTCCCCAGGTCAGTAGGTGCCCAATATGCTACTGGAGATCAGTGGAGAAATAACTCCAGAAAGAATGAAGGGATGGAGCCAAAGCAAAAACAATACCCAGTTGTGCATGTGACTGGTGACAGAAGCAAGATCCAATGCTGTAAAGAGCAATATTGCATAGGAACCTGGAATGTCAGGTCCATGAATCAAGGCAAATTGGAAGTGGTCAAACAAGAGATGGCAAGAGTGAATGTCGACATTCTAGGAATCAGCAAACTAAAATGGACTGGAATGGGTGAATTTAACTCAGATGACCATTATATCTACTACTGCAGGCAGGAATCCCTCAGAAGAAATGGAGTAGCCAATCTCAAAAACGACAGAATGATCTCTGTTCGTCTCTAAGGCAAACCATTCAATATCACAGGTATACAAGTCTATGCCCCAACCAGTAATGCTGAAGAAGCTAAAGTTGAACGGTTTTATGAAGACCTACAAGACCTTTTAGAACTAACACCCAAAAAAGATGTCCTTTTCATTATAGGGGACTGGAATGCTAAAGTAGAAAGTCAAGAAACACCTGGAGTAACAGGCAAATTTGGCCTTGGAATGCGGAATGAAGCAGGGCAAAGACTAATAGAGTTTTGCCAAGAAAATGCACTGGTCATAGCAAACACCCTCTTCCAACAACACAAGAGAAGACTCTACACGTGGACATCACCAGATGGTCAACACCGAAATCAGATTGATTATATTCTATGCAGCCAAAGATGGAGAAGCTCTATACAGTCAACAAAAACAAGGCCGGGAGCTGACTGTGGCTCAGATCATGAACTCCTTATTGCCAAATTCAGACTCAAATTGAAGAAAGTAGGGAAAACCACTAGACCATTCAGGTATGACCTAAATCAAATCCCTTATGATTATACAGTGGAAGTGAGGAATAGATTTAAGGGCCTAGATCTGATAGATAGAGTGCCTGAAGAACTATGGAATGAGGTTCGTGACATTGTACGGGAGACAGGGATCAAGACCATCCCCATGGAAAAGAAATGCAAAAAAGCAAAATGGCTGTCTGGGGAGGCCTTACAAATAGCTGTGAAAAGAAGAGAGGCGAAAAGCAAAGGAGAAAAGGAAAGATATAAGCACCTGAATGCAGAGTTCCAAAGAATAGCAAGAAGAGATAAGAAAGCCTTCTTCAGTGATCAATGCAAAGAAATAGAGGAAAACAACAGAATGGGAAAGACTAGAGATCTCTTCAAGAAAATTAGAGATACCAAGGGAACATTTCATGCAAGGATGGGCTCGATAAAGGACAGAAATGGTATGGACCTAACAGAAGCAGAAGATATTAAGAAGAGGTGGCAAGAATACACAGAAGAACTGTACAAAAAAGATCTTCACGACCCAGATAATCATGATGATGTGATCACTCATCTAGAGCCAGACATCTTGGAATGTGAAGTCAAGTGGGCCTTAGAAAGCATCACTACGAACAAAGCTAGTGGAGGTGATGGAATTCCAGTTGAGCTGTTTCAAATCCTGAAAGATGATGCTGTGAAAGTGCTGCACTCAATCTGCCAGCAAATTTGGAAAACTCAGCAGTGGCCACAGGACTGGAAAAGGTCAGTTTTCATTCCAATTCCAAAGAAAGGCAATGCCAAAGAATGCTCCAACTACCGCACAATTGCACTCATCTCACATGCTAGTAAAGTAATGCTCAAAATCCTCCAAGCCAGGCTTCAGCAATACGTGAACCATGAACTCCCTGATGTTCAAGCTGGCTTTAGAAAAGGCAGAGGAACCAGAGATCAAATTGCCAACATCCGCTGGATCATGGAAAAAGCAAGAGAGTTCCAGAAACACATCTATTTCTGCTTTCTTGACTATGCCAAAGCCTTTGACTGTGTGGATCACAATAAACTGTGGAAAATTCTGAAAGAGATGGGAATACCAGGCCACCTGACCTGCCTCTTGAGAAATCTGTATGCAGGTCAGGAAGGAACAGTTAGAACTGGACATGGAACAACATACTGGTTCCAAATAGGAAAAGGAGTACGTAAAGGCTGTATATTGTCACTCTGCTTATTTAACTGATATGCAGAGGACACCATGAGAAACTCTGGACTGGAAGAAACACAAGCTGGAATCAAGATTGCCGGAAGAAATATCAATAACCTCAGATATGCAGATGACACCACCCTTATGGCAGAAAGTGAAGAGGAACTAAAAGGCCTCTTGATGAAAGTGAAAGAGGAGAGCGAAAACGTTGGCTTAAAGCTCAACATTCAGAAAACAAAGATCGTGGCATCTGGTCCCATCACGTCATGGGAAATAGATGGGGAAACAGTGGAAACAGTGTCAGACTATTTTTTTGGGCTCCAAAATCACTGCAGATGGTGACTGCAACCATGAAATTAAAAGACGCTTACTCCCTGGAAGAAAAGTTATGACCAACCTAGATAGTATATTCAAAAGCAGAGACATTACTTTGCCGACTAAGGTCCGTCTAGTCAAGGCTATGGTTTTTCCTGTGGTCATGTACGGATGTGAGAGTTAGACTGTGAAGAAGGCTGAGCTCCAAAGAATTGATGCTTTTGAACTGTGGTGTTGGAGAAGACTCTTGAGAGTCCCTTGGACTGCAAGGAGATCTAACCAGTCCATTCTGAAGGAGATCAACCCTAGGCTTTCTTTGGAAGGAATGATGCTAAAGCTGAAACTCCAGTACTTTGGCCACCTCATGCGAAGAGATGACTCATTGGAAAAGACTCTGATGCTGGGAGGGATTGGGGGCAGGAGGAGAAGGGGACGACCGAGGATGAGATGGCTGGATGGCATCATGGACTCGATGGACATGAGTCTGAGTGAACTACGGGATCTGGTGACGAACAGCGAGGCCTGGCGTGCTGCGATTCATGAGGTCGCAAAGAGTCGGACACGACTGAGCGACTGAACTGAACTGAATAACTATTCACCCGATTGTCTCTATATGGCTTATGAAAAACAGAGAAAATGGTTATTTCACTTAAGTAGGTGTTTTCATAATTCTAGTGTTCATAAATGTCTTGGCTTATCTATCAATCTGGCTAGGTATTTAACGCAGTTAAACCCATTTGTGGTGTGTCTCGAATCAGCTGTCAAAACATCTTAACTGCTAGTAAAATTTATTTCAACACTTAAGTTTACAGTCCCCAGATTTTTCTTAAGTTTAAAAGATTTGCACAGGTGTTGAAAAGTTGGGAAGAATAGAGGAATTATTTCCTCAAGAAATGAAGTAAAGGATTTGATATAGATATGTTTTGAGGTTTTTATGTAATAGAAAGTTTTTTAAAGTATTGAACTTTAAACTTTAAAAAGAGTAAGATAAAACATCACAGTATATATTCGAATATTTGGAATAATTTGTGACTTTAATTTTTTTATACAGCTCTTTCATAAGTGGTCCAATTAGAGAGACAGTTTTGACCACCAATTCTTATGTATTTCACCCCTTGATATGGGTTCCCCAAAGTCTTCTCTGGTATGTACATGTGTATATATATTTGAGATTATTGTATAGATATTGGAGTATATTCAATATTCAATTCCAGTTGACAAAAAAATTAGAGCACAGTATCAGTAAAAATAATAAAAACAACAATAAAAACTATCATGGCTACTAGGGCTCATTGAAATAATTTTAGTGCATTAAGGTTAATATGTTTATAATGATAATTAAAAGGAAAATATAGTATATTTTCTTATATACTTAGAAGAAAGTATAAAAGTTACATAATGTTAAAAAGGTTCAATAGCATAATTTCTTATGGATGTACCAGTGGCTCTTTAGAGCTGGCATTTATTCTTTGGCTGCTGGCATCTTTTTTGATACATTGACATTTGAACAGTCCCAGTTGTTAAATTTTATTTCAAATTTATCTTCATGATTTGGATAAGTATATACACATACTTAATACCTATATTTGTAAAAAATATTATATTCATTAGATATCTATCTCTATATTGCATCTAACAAAATTATTTTTCTAACTGTGTAAGCAGTGAAGAATGAACTCAAGGGAGTTGCAAATTAAGACAAGTAGTCCTAGAAATCTGAGAGCTCTATTGTATGCAAAGGAATGATAAGTTCCTAACAATTAACAAGTAGAAAAATTTACACAGCCTGTCTCTGGATATTAAATTAGGCAAATTTCTCAAAAAAGACAGGTAACTAGTAGACTCAATTTCTTACTTCCTCAGAGATGAAACCTCTACATGGCCCTGCTAATTGCAATATTATATTGATAAGGGATGCATCAATTATTAAATAATTCTAATGGATCAGGTCAATATGGTAAACTGAGAGAACAATGGATTGAATCATGCGAACTTTAAAAGGAGACTCTAAGAGTCCATCTTACCCTTACAATTGGGTTTCACAATCATTTTCCTGATGGACATCTCAAAGTAAGCCTATTTATTATTCTAGGATGACAAAAAACTAGTTTAAAAATGGTTCACAAATTTCTTAAACCTTTGGTGTTATTTTCAGAAAAAATTGTAAAAGTGTCCCCTGGAGGAGGAAATAGCAAATCCTCCAGTACTCTTGCCTGGAAAATTCCTTGGACAGGTGAGCCTGGCAAGCTACAGTCCTTGGGGCTGCAAAGAGTTGCACACAGCTGAGCATAAGCATGCAACACCTAAGTGCAAGGTTAAGTTGTATGATACATGTATTTGTCTGGTTTGTCTACTTAACAAGGTTTGAAACATCCAAAAAATGCAGGCAAGATAATGCCCATAAACTGTCACTCCTCATCCTGAAAACCATGAATGTGTTAACTTATATGGAAAAAGGGAGTTTTGTAGATGTGATTACAGACTTTGAGATTAGTTGAATATCCTGGATTATCTGGATGAGTTCAAACTAATCATAGTCCTTAAGCTCAGAGATCATTTTTCTGCTGTGGTAAAAGGGAGAGATGATTATGTAACAAGAGCCAGAAAGATTTAGTTTTACTGATTCTGAAGATGCCCATGGGACAAGTAGTATGGGTGGCCTCTAGAAACTGGAAATGGTAAGGAAACAGATTCTCCCTGATGGATTCCAGAAAGATACCTAGTACTGCTGACACCTTGATTTTAACTCACTGAAACGTGTGTCAGAGTTCTTTCTGTCAAAACTGTAAGAGGGGGAGAGAATAAATGGTGGAGGAGTAGGTGGATGTGGAGTACATCTCTCTTCATGGATACATCAGGAATACACCTTCAGATACAGAACTGCGTGCAGAATACCAGCTGAGACTGGACAGGACTACCTGACCAGTGGAAAAGAATATATGGAACAACCCGAAACTCGGGAGGATGAAGGAACTAGGGAAAAACAGGAGTGTTAGTAGGACCAGACCTGTCCTCAATGGGTTGGGGAACTGAAGCGGGGGTCCCATTCCCACACTGGGGCAATTGTCTGAATCAGAGGAGAAAATTTTAAGGCTGAGACTGAAACAGCTGATCTGTGACAGCCTAAATGGACAGTCCTTGCTGCAGCCATACATAGCCCGGGACAGGAGCGCTGGTTCCCTGGAAGGCGCAGCAGCTGGGAGCTGGAGTTAATGGGCTGTGGAGAAATCCCAGGGCAAGGGCTGCTGTTGACTTCAGAGAGGCAGATCGAGGGGATGTGAGGGAGGAGATTGTGATGAAATGCCTGTGGAGGAAAACCGAGCAGCCTTGGAAGCAAGGTGTTACTGCTGAGGGAGTGGAGCCATCAGCATAGCTTCTCTCTCCCCACAGTCCAGCAGCGGCAGCTGAACAATAGAGAGGCTGGCCCATCACACACCTGATGCCCTGAGCTACAGAATAGGACCCCAGCCAGGGTGCCCATTTAAGTGCCTGACGCACCAATCTACAGAATAGGACCCCAGCCAGGGGGGCCTCTGTGCCTGATGCTCCAAACAACAGAGAAGGGCCCCAGGCAAAGGAGCCTCTAAGTGTCTGAACGGTGGGAGCTATGGAGAAAGACTAGCCAAAGGGGCCTTGTAGCTACAAGAGTCTGAGAAAAGACTCTGATAGGGCCATAACTCCTGTGGTGGAGGCAGTCCGTGTCCTTGCACACTTGGCACCGCCAGGGTCCCCGCAAGCCAAGCAGCTTCGCCACTTCACGCTCAACTCTGACTGGGGCAGAGCTGTCACAGACAAAAAAAAGTCTTGCATCTATCCGCACAGGGTCACTTCTGTTGTGTCCGACTCTTTGTGACCCTGTAGACTGTGGCCTGCCAGACTTCTCCAGGCAAGAATTCTGGAGCGTTTTGGCCAATACTGGTTGCCGTACCCTTCTAGAGCACTATATTTCCTGCTGCCCTAGCCGCCAACCCCCTGGGTACCTGGTGCTGCCAGAACCCCTGTGACCCAAGCAGCTGTACCACCTCCACACCTGGCCCTCACAGGGGCAAACCCAAGTTCCTCCAGGGCAGCCTCAGGAGCAAATCCCACTGGATGGCCCACATGCAGAGGAGGAAATAAAACCACAATTGAAACCCATGGGCAGTGTAGCTAAGGAAGAAGACGCAAAACATTCCCACCAGCTGTACAAGCTGAAGATTATATCCATGATCAACTAGGCAGACTCTGTGTCTGTGGAATATATAAAAGGTCATTGAGAGCTCCCACAAAAGAAAAATGCACTAGTTCTGATAGCTGTGGACATTGGAGGCAAGAACATACAGGAGTAGGACCAGATTAGAATCTGAGCTGCCCCGACAGCAGGTCCAGAGACCAGCATAGTGTTGGAGAGCATCCTAGGGAGGTAAGGTGGACTGTGACTCCCAGTGAGGGAAAGGACTCTGGCAGCAGTGACTCAAGAAAAACATATATTATTCTTTTTTTTTGACTTGTTCTGTAGAATCTTCTGGATTTTTTTCTCCCACCCCCCCCTTTTTTTTCTTTTGTAGTTGTCAATTTTATTGGCTTTATGAGATCCAATTAAGCTTTTGAGCTTTTTTTTTTTCCACTCAGTCACATTTTTTATTGTTGTTATAAAACTCTGCCTCTATGTTGCGCTTTTGCAGTTCTGTGAAGTTTTCCTTTTAGTTTTCTTTTCTCTTAAAAAATTTTTTTAACCTATTATTATTTTTCTACATTTATTCTTTTATTTGGTTTTGCTACTGTTCTTTTCCCTTTGCAGTTAATCTTTATATAAATCTTCTTCATTAACCTGTATTTAACTTTGCATATCTATCTTTCTTTCCTTTCCTTTCAACATATTTTTTAGTTTTGTTTTCATTGCTTAATTCCCCACTTGTCACCTTGCTTTAGTTTTGTTTTCCAGTTTGTGCTTTGATTAGTTTTGTTCTTAGCTGTTAAATATAATTTTTTATTTCCTTTGTTCACTGGGTCAATCTACTGTACTTTATTTTTGTTGGACTGTTTTGACTTTGCTCATTGGTGTATGTGTATATGTATATATTCCATTATTTTAATTATTATTTGCCTGATTTTGGAACTGTCATTTGGGGTTCATCTTTGGTTTCTCGTTTTTGGATATTTGTTTTCATCTCACTTAATGCCATAACAAACCACTTGTAGAATCTTTGTTCCTGAACAGGGATCAAGCCCTGAACCTTTGGAGTGGGAGCACTGACTCCAAGACCTTAGACTACCAGAGAACTAACTCTAGGGAGTATCAAATAGCAAGAAGTCACACAAATGAAACCCCTTGAATACAAGACCTGGCATCACCCAATCACCAGTAGCACCCTGTGCAGGATGCATCATCTAAACAACAAACAAAACAAAAATACAAACCTGATCATTAGCAGACAGGATTGCCACCTCACTCACCCTTGCCCATCGGAAGAAAAACAACCAAACCATAACTCATCACAAATCTCACCCCATATGAAGCTTGCACAAATGACTGGACCAACCTTAGGAGGACAGAAACCAAAAGGAATAAAGATTTCAACCTTCTTCAAGGAAAGAATTCAACTTTCCATGAAGCCTGGGAAAAGGAGACCTCTAACACAATATGTTAAAAAAAAATAATGAAAAGGCAGGGAAATACTACCCAAATGAAGGAACAAACTAGAAACACAGATATCCAAATAAATGAAGGGGAAATAGGCAAAATATCTGGAAAAGAATTCAGAATAATGATAGTAAAGATGATCAAAAACCTTGAAAACAAAATGGAGAAAATTCAAGAATCAATTAATAAAGACCTAGAAGAATTAAAGAATAAACATTCAGAGACAAACAGTACAATTACTGAAATTAAAAATACTCTAGAAGGAATCAATAGCAGAATATATTAAGCAGAATAACAAATCAGTGAGCTTGAAGATAAAATGGTGGAAATAACTTGTGAAGAGCAGAATAAAGTAAAAAGAATGAAAAGAACTGAGAATAGTCTCAGAGACCTCTGGGGCAATAGTAAATGCACCAACATTCAAATTATAGAGGTCCCAGAAGAATAAAAGAAAAAGAAAGTGCATGAGAAAATTTTTGAAGAGATTATAGTTGAAAATTTCCCCAACATGGAAAAGGAAATAGTCAACCAAGTCCAGAAGCACAAAGAGTCCCATATAGGATAAACCCAAGGAGAAACATGCCAAGACACATACTAATCAAACTGGTTAGTATGTGATGATGAAGACTAAACACAAAGAATATTAAAAGCAGCAAGGGAGAAGCAGCAAGTAACATACAAGGGAAACCCCATACGCTTAACAGCTGATCTTTCAGCAGAAACTCTGCAGGCCAGAAGGGAATGGCAGGATATATTTAAAGTACTGAAATGGAAAAGTCTACAACCAAGATTACTGTACCTGGCAAGAATCTCATTCAAAATTGATGGAGAAATATAAAGGAAAAGGAAATACACAATTTGCCAAATTCTCTCCTTCCCAGCTCTGTGATCATGAGAGTCTGTGTCAAGATGGTTTGAGTTCTGGAAACCATCAGTTTGAGTTCTGGAAACTCTCCATCAAGCAGAGTCCCATTGCCAATATACAGTGTGATCTATCCTAGCTTGATGGATAGTCAGCTTCACTAACAGTTTGAAAAAACTTCTAGAAGTAAGCTTTATGTTTATAATTGTTATAAGGCATAATTACATCCTTGAACAAATCACTGCTGTGAAAAGAATAACATGTTGAGTAATTTGAGTAATTGATGCACGGGCCACAGGACTTGCTGGAAGATGACATATTGATCAGATCACGAAGTTAGGGGTGAAAGAATGGAGTTGATTTTACAAGTATAGCATTTAATGACTATTCTGTTTAGAATAGAAGTGGTTGAATGGAGGACGGGTGGTTAGATTAATATCTATCTGATCTACTATCATCTTCTTCATTTATATCTAGTTCCTTCATAGCTCTATTTTCTTTGGATTTTATGAAATATACCAGTAGTCTTCAAACAGTTTTTTGCCTTGCATGAGAAAAATTGAATTGACTTTCAATTATGGTCAATGTGACAAAGTAACCCAAGACAAAACTCTGAATTCTCAAATTAAAACTCATCAGTTTAGATGATTATGCTGTAATGATAAATACTGATGGTTACCACTATTTCATAAACTCTACAATGTGGAAGAATCTCAGGAAATGACAGTGCCACATGAGCACAGAATACTTTCAAAATACAGAATTTATATTGGGCTGCTTAGACAATTTCTAAACATTTCAAATGTTCCAAAAACAAGTTCCTCACCACCTCCTAGTTTACATTACCTCTGAAAATTCCTACTAGTTTGCATATTTTAACTGTGAAAAATACTGTCCTTGAAATTAATTTCCTTATTTACTATAGTGGTGATTATGGACTGCATGCTCAAACTTCACACTTCTAGGGAAAAAGTCATATTTAAAAACCCAAGATTAATGGATTGATGGATAAATGCACTTTTTTTTTTTTTTTTACCTATTCCAGTCTAACTCTGAAATGATTTGTATTTGGAATTTACCTTTGAGGTGTTATAATAAGAGCTTCAGTGTGACTTTGAAACAAACAAAAGCCATCTAAGCAACTCAATTTTCTTGCATTGGTTTTCACAGTGAACCATAGAATTTGTTTCCCTGCCAAGAATATTTTGTTTGGTTAGGCTTGCCAAAGGAAGAACCAAGTAAAACTCTTTTTTGAGTAGAGGAATGTTTAAAGAATGGAGAGGCTTCTTTAACAGCTAACCTTAAATATAGCTTTCATCTATTGCCTACACAGCCAACTGTTTGATTACCTTGCTTTTCTAGTCCAAAGAGGCCAGCTTTGCACCAATGGCTTGGCTAAAAGAGAATGTAGGCTAAATGTTCCTGAATTATAGCTACTATCCAAACTAGATTCTAAAATGCATCTGGTAAGTTTAAATTTGACACTAGCCTTCTTACTAACAATTTGATCTTCACTTCTCCCTTGCTTAGCTACACTCCCTGTATTGCAGCTAAAACCAGAATGGTACTGTCATACTTCAGCTTAAAATATTTTGAAGGTCGTTCACTGAACATGGATTAAAGTTTTAGAGCTTTCAGTCTTTTGTGTCCTGGTCTGTATCTACTTCTCAGCCACTTGCTGCTGATATAATAATGCTGTATTATTGTGAATCATTTGCATACCCTGTGTAGGGTATTTGCTTATATTTACTCCTATCTGAAATGCTATCTCACCCCTCCTTAACAGAATTCTATTCCCCAGTAACTCCTCCTGCTTGCACCCCACTTCAGTTCACAGGCATGTACTCATTACCAGCCATAGAGCCTGGATATGAAAAGCACTCCATGAGAATTCCCTGACAGTCCAGCCATTAGGACTCAGTTCTTTGCCAAAGGAGGGCATGGCTTTGATCCTTGGTTGAGGATCTGAGATCCTGCAAGCCCAGCACAAACTAAAAAAAAAAAAAAAAAAATAGTGCTCAGTAAATATTTATTGAATTGAATAAAATAGATTTATCTTAAAACATTCTAGAACAGTAAGTAAAACTCTGGACTTCAAGGAGTGATTTAGTCGATTCAAAAAGAAATGCAAGTCAGATCATCAAAACAGAAAATAAATAAGGAAACACAAGTCTTAAAAGATCCCTTAGATGAGATGGATCTTATTGATATCTTCAGGACATTCCATCCAAATGTAGAAGAAAATACCTTCTTTTCAAGTGCATATGGAACATTCTCTAGGATAGACCACATCTTGGGTCACAAATCAAACCTCAGTAAATTTAGGAAGATTGAAATCACAAGTATCTTCTCTGACCACAACACTATGAGACTAGATATCAGTTACAAGAAAAAAACTGTAAGAAACACAAATACACAGAGATTAAACAACACATTTCTAAATAATCAACAGGTTACTGAAAAAATCAAAAGGGAAATCAAAAAATTCTTGAAACAAATGACAATGAAAACATGACAACCCAACACCTATGGGATGCAGCAAAAGCAGTTCTGAGGGAAGTTTACAGCAATGCAATCCTACCTCAAGAAACAAGAAAAATATCAAATAGACAACCTAAATTTACACCTAAAACAGCTGGAAAAAGAAGAACAAAAAAACCAAAATTAGCAGAAGGAAAGAAATCATAAAGATCCAAGCAGAAATATATAAAAAAGAAATGAAAGAAACAATAGTAAACATTAATAAAACTAAAAGCTGGTTCTTTGGGAAGATAAACAAATTGACAAACCCTTAGCCAGACTCATCAAGAAAAAAGAAAGAAGAATCAAATCAACAAAATTAGAAATGAAAAAGGAGAGGTTACAATAGACAATGCAGAAATACAAAGGGCTATAGAGAATCTTGTGAACAACTATATGACAATAAAATGAATAACCTGGAAGAAATGGACAGATTCCTAGAAAAGTTCAATCCTCCAAGACTGAACCATGAAGAAATAGAAATTATGAACAACCCAATTACAAGCACTGAAATTGAAGCTGTGATCAAAAATCTTCCAAAAAATAAAAGCCCAGGACCAGATGGCTTCACAGCAGAATTCTATCAAACATTTGAGAAGAGCTAATGACTATCCTTCTAAAACTCATTCCAAAAATTGCAGAGGAAGGAACACTTCCAAACTCATTCTACAAAGCCACCATCACCCTGATACCAAATCCAGACAAAGACAACACAAAAAGAGAAAACTACAGGCCAATATCACTGATGAACATAGATGTAAAAATCCTGAACAAAATTTTAGCAAACAGAATTCAGCAACACATCAAAAATCTCATACATCATGATTAACTTGGGTTTATTCCAGGGATGAAAGGATTCTTCAATATACACAAATCAATCAGTGTGATACACCATATGAACAAACTGAAATATAAAAATCATATGATAACCTCAATATATGCAGAAAAAGCCTTTGACAAAATTCAGCACCCATTTATGATTAAAACTCTTCAAAATATGGGCAGAGAAGGACCCTATCCCAACATAGTAAAAGCCATATGTGATAAGCCTACAGAAAACATTATTCTCAATGGTGAAAAACTGAAAGCATTCCCCTAAGATCAGGAACAAGCCAGGGGTGTCCACTTTCAAAATTATTACTCCACATAGTTCTGGAAGTCCTAGCTACAGCAATCACAGAAGAAAAAGAAATAAA
Source organism: Cephalophus harveyi (assembly GCA_006410635.1). Classification (NCBI taxonomy): domain Eukaryota; kingdom Metazoa; phylum Chordata; class Mammalia; order Artiodactyla; family Bovidae; genus Cephalophus; species Cephalophus harveyi. The sequence goes on from SJYT01068946.1 coordinate 29,255, forward strand.
AGGAATCCAGATCAGAAAAGAAGTAAAGCTATCACTGTTTGCAGATAACATGATACTGTACATAGAAAACCCTAAAAATAGTATTGGAAAATTACAAAGCTAATCAGTGAATTTAGCAAAGTTGAAGGATAAAAAATCAATACACAGAAATCACTTGCATTTTATATACTAACAATAAAAAATCAGAAAGAAATTAAGTAATCAATCCCATTCACTATTGCAACAAAAAAATTAAATATGAATAAACTTACCTAAGAAGACAACTGTACACAGAAATGTATAAGATACTGATGAAAGAAATCAAAGATGACATAAACAGATATTCCATGTTCCTAGGTAGGAAGAATCAATATTGTGAAAATGACAATACTACCAAATGCAATCATCAGATTTAATGTGATCCCTATCAAATTATCAAAGGCATTTTTCACAAAACTAGAGCAGAAAATGTCACATTTCATATGGAAACACAAAAGACCCTGAATTGCCAAAGCAGTCTTGAGAGAGATGAATGAAGCTGGAGGAATCAACCTTCCTGATTTCAGATTATACTACAAAGCTACAGTTATCAAGACAGTATGGCACTGGCACAAAAACAGAAATATAGACCAATGGAACAAGGTAGAAAGCCCAGAAATCAACCCATGCACCTATGGGTACCTTATTTTTGGCAAAGGAGGCAAGAATATACAACAGGGCAAAGACAGCTTCTTCAATAAATGGTGCTGCCTGTAAAAGAATGAAATTAGAACACTTCCTAACACCGTACACAAAGATAAACTCAAAATGGATTAAAGACCTAAATGTAGGACCAGAAACTATAAAACCCTTAGATGAAAACATAGGCAGAACACTGGATGGCATAAATCAAAGCAAGATCCTCTGTGACCCGCCTCCTAGAGTAATGGAAATAAAAACAAAAGTAAACAAGTGGGACTTGATTAAACTTAAAAGCTTTTGTACAGCAAAGGAAACTATAAGCAAAGTGACAAAACAACCTGCAGAATGGTAGAAAATAATAGCAAATGAAACAACTGACAAAGGGTTAGTTTCTAAAACATACAAGCAGCTCATACAACTCAATGCCCGAAAAACAAACAACCCAGCCAAAAAGTATGGGAAAGACATAAACAGACATTTCTCCAAAGAAGACATACAGATGGCTAACAAACACATGAAAAGATGTTCAACATTGCTCATTATTCAGTTCAGTTCAGTTACATTATTAGAGAAAGGAAAATCAAAACCACAATGAGATATCACCTCACACTGGTCAGAATGGCCCTCATCAAAAAGGCTACAAATAATAAATGATGGAGAGGATGTGGAGAAAAGGAAATGCTTTTGTATTCTTGGTGAGAATGTAAATTGATACAGCCACTGTGGAAGATGGTATAGCGATTCCTTAAGAAAATAGGAATAAAACCACCATATGACCCAGCAATCCCACACCTAGGCATATCCCTTTAGGAAACCAAAATTGAAAATGACACATGTATCCCATTGTTCACTGCAGCACAATTTACAATAGCTAGAACATGGAAGCAACCTAGATGTCCATCAACCGATGAATGGATAAAGAAATGGTGGTACATATACACAATGTAATATTATTCAGCCATAGAAAGGAATGCATTTGAGTCAGTTCTCATGAGGTGTATGAACTTAAAACCTATTATACAGAGTGAAGTGAGTCAGAAGGAGAAATATAAATATTGTATTCTAACATATATGGAATCTAGAAAAGAATTTATTTACAGGGCAGCAATGGAGAAACAGACATAGAGAACAGACTTATGGACATGGGGAGAGGGGAGGATTAGATGTATGGAAAGAGTAACATGGAAACTTTCATTACCATATGTGAAACAGATAGCCATTGGGAATTTGCCCTATAGTTCAGGAAACTCCAACAAGGCTCTGTATCAATCTAGAGGGATGGGAGATGGGAAGGAGGTTCAAAAGGGAGGGGATATATGTATACTTATGGCTGATTCATGTTGAGGTTTGACAGAAAACAAAAAAATTCTGTAAAGCAATTATCCTTCAATAAAAAACACATTAAAAAGAAAAAAAATGCAAGAACAGCACTAATGAAGTTAGCCTTATGGATATGACACTTATCCATATCTATTTTCTAACTGTATATGTCTGGCTCTGTGTGTCTTTGAAAAAATGTTGTTGGTCAGGAATATTCTGTTTTCTCTAATGGTCAAGTTTCTATTCTTATTTTAATCCTTGGTTTAAGTGTTATCCCTTTGGGAAATTTCACATTCTCTAGTTATCTTTTCACACTTTTTTCTTATCCTTGTAGTGTAGCTCACTATTAATAAGTCTAGTACTTATAATAATGATATAATATTATATTGTAATTGCTTATTCTTTTGTCTGTCGTACTTTAATTCAGTGCTTCTTGAGGGAAAGGTTTTTCTTCTTTCATTATCCCCACACCCACTTCTGCCCATTGATGAATACAATGCTAATAATTGGATATCAGATAGACATTTAGTTTTGTTGCGGTGGTCTCAGTCATTGTCTCAGCACAGTGCTTTATAGGTGATAAGGAAGACTGAGATTTAGAGTTGATGAATTATCTCCAGCTAGAGGGAAAAAGGAGAAGGCAGTGGCAACCTGCTCCAGTACTCTTGCCTGGAAAATCCCATGGACAGAGGAGCCGGGTAGGCTGAAGTCCATGGGGTCGCTGAGAGTTGGACACGACTGAACGGCTTCACTTTCACTTTTCACTTTTCTGCCCTGAGGTGAGGTGAGGTGAAGTCGCTCAGTCGTATCCGACTCTTTGCGACCCCGTGGACTGTAACCTACTAGGCTGCTCCGCCCATGGGATTCTCCAGGCAAGAATACTGGAGTGGATTGCCATTTCCTTCTCCAGGGGATCTTCCCGACCCAGGGATCGAACCCGGGTCTCCCGCATCAGAGGCGGACGCTTTAACCTCTGAGCCACCAGGGAAGCCTACCCACTCCAGTGTTCTTGCTTAGAGAATCCCAGGGCCGGGGGAGCCTGGTGGGCTGTCTATGGGGTTGCACAGGGTTGGACACGACTGAAGCGACTTAGCAGCAGCAGCAGCAGCAGAGGGAAAAAAGTCTCTTAGTATATGATGTCTGCAAAGACAGCAAGCACTGGATTCTTATACCAACTTCCACACATGTGTTGTAGGGTCCACAGGTCTATTTTTAAACCTCGACTTCACCACTTAAGTGACCTTGAGTAAATGATTTGATATCTCACTTACTTCTCATCTGTAAGATGGTTTTATTCATAAAGTTTAGTCTGCTGAAAGTAAAAAATCCAAATCCAACTCCATTGTCCAGAAAAGGAAAGTGATTGGTCATGTCAGTGAAATCCAAAGGTACTTCTGGTTTGGGAGTAGTTTGGTGCAGAGATTCAAAAGATGTTGCTGAGACAGTGTTTCTTTTTTCACCTCTTGGCTTGGGTGTTCTCTGCTCAGCTTCATCTCGCACTTTCTCTGGACCAGGCAAGGAGACCTCTGTCAGTCTCTACATGTATCCTCAAAGTAGGAATTATTGCTTAACAGAGGCCTAGGCAGTGATCTCATTGCCTCTGTTACCTGTGGTCAGGCAAATGACGGTGTTCCGCATGCCCTGTCTAGAGTGTGTGCTCCCTCCCTTTGGTGGAAGAAAGTAGAACAGCATGACTGAACATACCCAGGGGACACAGGATAGGAAGGATGCCCCACAGGAGCTATGGGAAAGGCGGGACCATGCTCGACTGACACCGTTACATTTTTTACTCTGAAGCTGTGTAAAGCTCATCTCTCAAAGAATTGTAGTAATTAAACTTATGCAGTGTTTAGCCCACAATTTATCACATAGCACTCAAATAAAGATAGCTGTCATCACCATTAGTTAATTGAACCAAGGACATTTTGTTGCATACTTAATCCCGTACCTGTTATGCATTTGCATTGAAAGGTTTCTAAAGGGAAAATTGATTGGAAGATTGACTTCTAGACTTACCTAGGTAATGTATTTCTTTCAAAATACCTTTGTGCCATTCAGATCTGAGGGCATTAATCAACTTTATTTCTTTGAAAACATTAAAATAATAACAGTAATAACAACAAAAATGTTAAATGTCTTTTCTTTGCACCTAGAAGCTTTCAGGTATTATTTTTCACCCCTATAGCAGTAAAAGAATGAAGCCTCAGAATTTTATTTTTTTTGGCATAAAACTAATCCTCATTATGAAACCCTACCATCTTTGAAGCATTCTCTCCTTGTAGTATCTTCACATGAATGTAACTCCATATGGAAAGGTCATGTGGCTGCAAGTCAAGATGGCAGTCAGTTGTGTCCAAGCATTATGAGAACATGCTTTACCACAGAGTCTTTGGCATTTGTCCCCTTGCTGGCTTTAATCAGTACCCTAGAGATGAAGAATCTGAAAGACCTGCTGGCTTCAAATAAAATGTAAATTCTAGGAGGAAGATGGAAATCTCAGAGCTGGTTTGGAAAGCTCAGGCCCTCTGCCCAGCGAAGAAACAACATACCAGTCAGAAAGGGTGTATTTTTAAAATGGATTCCTGCTTCCATCTGTGACTTTGAGCTTGATATTTAACTGTCTTGTCCTTCGTTTCCACATTTCTAAAATGGGACAACTTAACAGCTAGGGTTAGAAAAATAGACAATGCTTTTAGGTATGCACTCTGATCCTTCCTTGGAGACCTTCAGAAAACTTTGGCTACCTCTTAAGTAACTCATGAATTAAACAAATAAAAATTGCAATAATGTAGCATTTTTGCTTGATAAAGTTGGACAAGGCAATTCAGAAATCCTATTGCATAGTTATTAATACCAACTTATGAGGAACTTCCTGCCAGGACAGTAAGATCTTTATCAATTTTAATCAGTGTTTAATCCTTTGTGTTACAAGTCACAGAGCAGCTATTTGAATTCTGTTCTTCTTTCAACTTTCTTTTCCCCATGTGCTACAGTGCCTGCCCCATCCTTATAAGAGAAACAGAGAAGATGAGAGTAATAGTTAGAAATTAGACTATATTATAGATGGATCAAAAGAAATGTGAGCCCCTTGGGAGACCATGAAGATACTGGATGCTTTCCTACTATGCATGAAATGGATCAACCTTACCTGTATATTGAAAATTGACCTTCAGAGCCCAGAAGACTTTGAGATATCTGGATTACACTACAAAGATTTATTTATTTTTTATAACTGAGGTATCTATATAAATGGTATTTCATTCCCACTCACTTTGATGCCTCCCTTAATGATTTCCAGGCAACTATTATTTGCATCACTAAATGATGTGGTGCTGTTGCTACAATTTCCTGCAACCTGGGCTTCCTCTGTAGATTTGAGCCCTGTGATTCAGTGCTAGCAGGGGTTGTGTTACAGGCCCATCTGAGAGAATATGATTATTTCAAAGTCCTACACCATATAAGCGTGCTTCAGCGATTGTTGCTGTTGTTCAGTCACCCAGTTGTGTCCAACTCTTTGCGACCCAATGGACTGCAGCACACCAGGCCTCTCTGTTCCTCACCATCTCCTCAAGTTTGCCCAAGTTCATGTCCATTGCATCAGTGATGCCATCCAGCCATCTCCTCCTCTGATGCCCTCTTCTCCTTCTGCCCTCCATCTTTCCCAGCATCTGGGACTTTTCCAGTGAGCCAGCTGTTTGCATCAGATGACTGAAATACTGGAGTTTCAGCTTCAGCATCAGTCCTTCCAATGAGTATTCAGGGTTGATTCCCCTTAAGATTGACTGATTTGATCTCCTTGCTGTCCAGGGACTCTCAGGAGTCTTCTCCAGCACCACAGTTTGAAGGCATCAGTTTTTCAGCACTTTGCCTTCTTTATGGTCCAGCTGTCACAACCATGTGTGACCACTGGGGAGACCATAGCTTTGACTATCGGGACCGTTGTTGGCGGAATAATGTCTCTGTTTTTCAGCACACTGAGTTTGTCATAGCTTTCCTGCCAGGAAGCAAGTGTCTTCTGATTTCATGACTGCAGTCACTAACTGCAGTGATTTTAGAGCCCAAGAAGAGGAAATCTGTTACTACTTCCACCTTTCCCTGCTCTATGCCCTGAAGTAATGGGGCTGAATGCCATGATCTTAGTTTTTTAATATTTAGTTTTAAGTCAGCTCTCTCACTCTTCTCCACCCTCGTCAAGAGACTCTTTAGTTCCTCTTCTTGCCCCCTATTTTATCCTTACAAAGAATCACAGCTGAAGGGAGGAAAATCAACACAAGCAACCCTGTCTTTTGACTCTTCTCAGGCATGTTTCTTACATTGTCTTTTTTCCAGTTCTGGTTTATGCTGTTCGGTTTGATATTCTGATAAATACAGACTCAAGAAGGAGCAGAACTGCAGGGCTGCTTCTTTGATGCATATTAAAGTCACTTCTGTGAAAAAGAGCTAGAAAGTGCTGAGATACCAGAATATAGGAATTCATAATACACAGCTTACTAAGTCAGCCAACACTATATCTTTATGGTAAGCTATTGATCACTTGGTTTTAGTGGAACCATGCTGAAATCTGTGACTCGGTTTGTGGCATTGACTAAAAACAATGCTCTGCAAGACACTGAACAGAGGTTGTTCCAATTGCCATTTCCCCCTGTATTTTAAACTGCAAAAACATGACCAGACCTAGTTTGCATTTTTGCCTTGGAATCGCTGTTTTTGATTCAAGTGACTCAACACAAGTCATTGAAGCTGAATGTGTCATGTCATGCAGTAAAAATTAAAATATACCTTATTGTTTTATGGGAACATGCAGTTCCAAAAAAAAAAAAAAACTGGTTAAAAATATCAATTTATGATTTCAACAATGAGTGCTTATTTAGTGAATAGAACATGTTAGTTCAGGGATCAGTAAAAAGATAAGCAGGTGGTGCTTATCTTTACCATATTTTGATGGTCTCAGTGCACAAGAAATTAAAGAGGTTTTTATTAATATTGTCCTTCTTTTAGTATAATAGCAATACCATCACAGTAATGATATCTATAAAGCCCACTTGAATTGGAAACCTGGTCAAGGGGATTTGATGCCCTTGGTGACAAATCCTTACCAGCTTCCACAACTTCAATTTCCAGCTTCAAACTAGAGGTGCTAAAGAGTCATTTTATTTTCTGACTTTAAACACATAGATTTAAATTTCACTTTTTCTCCCTTCTTGTTTTCCTGAAGGTGTTTTCCATAGGCCATGCAGTCTGGGGTGATGTTGTAGTAAACTATAAAAAGACATAGATGTGAATTAAGGAGATTGAATAGAAACATGATGAATGTTTATTTAGCTGGAATTTGGATAAAAAGATAAGAGGAAATCAAAGCTGGCTACAAAATTTTGAGCCAAGGTCCAGTATTTTTTCCAATAATAGAAGTATCTGTCAGGCAAAGGACTTAAACTGAGTTACAGGGGAAGATAATGAACTTGGTTTTGGATATGTTACAGTAACCTCTAAAATTAAAACACATGGTTAATAATAATAGTAGCTTATTTAGCCACTTTATTTGGCCACCTGATGAAAATAGCCAACTCATTGGGAAAAATCCCCATGCTGGGAAAGATTAAAGGCAATAGGAGAAGGGGGTAGCAGAGGATGAGATGGTTAGATAGCATCATTAACTCAGTGGACATCAATTTGAGCAAACTCTGGGAGATAATGGAAGACAGAGGAGGCTCAGTTCAGTCGCTCAGTCATGTCCGACTCTTAAAAACTAAAGGATGATTACTATACAGTATTGTGATTTTTTTTGCCATACATCAACATGAATTGGCCAAAGATATACATATGTTCTTTCCCTCTTGAATCACCCCCCCCCCAGCCACCTCCCTCCCCATCCTACCCCTCTAGGTAAAATACATGTTTAAGAGAAGTTATTTTCAGGCAAATCCTCTAGAGAAAACTTTAAATTCAGCTTTGAATTTCATCATCTCTTCCTTTTCATTGTTGTTCAGCTAGTTACACTCCCCAGTACTGGCTGTGTGTCTAGGGTCTTCAGTGATTGCCATCCTCATGTAGCACCAGAGAGTAGCTTTTGAAGAATGAGTTGTGAAAGCCTAAAAAATTAATCTACTGAAAGACTGGACCAAAAGCCTTTTGCTAGAGAACAACTTTCACTTTAAAAACCAATTACTAAGCTCTCAGAGCAGAACAGAAGCAAAAAGCAGAGCAGGCGAAAAGGACAGTTGTATAAGGAAACCCAGTTCCTTTCCTTGAGCCTCTGAAGGTTTTCTCATACATTTCTCTGTCACTTCTGGGAAGGGCAGGTTCTCCATTGGACCAGAACCTGGAAAGATTCTACCTGTGTTTTGTATCAGTATGCTTTATGATTTTATTCTTTGTATAATAATATTGTTTTTACGCTCACTATTGTTAGATTAGATTGGGTTCAAATTCCAGCCTCAAGGTTTTCTAAAGCTCTGGGTCTTGAGTCTCAGTTGCTGCTACTGCTAAGTCACTTCAGTCGTGTCTGACTCTGTGTGACCCCATAGATGGCAGCCCACCAGGCTCCCCTGTCCCTGGGATTCTCCAGGCAAGAACACTGGAGTGGGTTGCCATTTCCTTCTCCAATGCATGAAAGTGAAAAGTGCAAGTGAAGTCGCTCAGTTGTGTCTGACTCTTAGCGACCGCTCTGTGATCTTGAGTCTCAGTTGACTCACCTGTAAATTATAGGTAATAATATTTATTAGTTATTATGATAAATAAATGAGTTATTGCACATAATGTGCTCCACTCATTTTTTTTTTTAACCTTTGTAATTGTTCAGTAAATATCAGGTCTCCCTGTGTTCTTGCTGGTGGTTGTTGATGGTAAAAGTATACCTTTGTGAATCCCCTCTTCCCTTCTGATTAATGTCCTCTTCTCCTTTAGATGTTGTAATGCATTTAATCTAGTTTTGTATCATGGGTAGCATTTTATGTCATTAGCATGCTTCTGTCATGTTTTTCCCTGATATATTCAGTTCAGGATCAGTTAGCTGGGGGATCCTACTTCCTCTCATGTCCAAGCTGATTGGAAGGGGGCATTGCTATAATACACACTTGATTGAAAACACTAAATGTTTCTTAAATGGTAGCAATTGCATACTTTTTTCCCTTCCAATTTTACAGCAGTTATCACTGTAAAATGAGTAAGGAAAGTTCAGTTAAATAAAAATCCTGATGAATATTTTGTGAGGTAGTTATAGCTTATACATTATAGAGTAAAAATAGTGTGATTGTCCAGGACCTGGTGTGAACCCAAAAGCAGATTGTCTGGATTTGAATCCTGCCTCTGACCATTCATAGTTGTGTGACCTCTTCAGATCACTTCTGTTTGTGAGTTCATATTTTTATCTATGACATGGGCATAAAATAATATCTGCCTCTTTGGAATGTCATTAGGATGAAACTGTTTAATGTATATAAAATGCTTAGGATAGTACATGCTTCATAATAAAGTTTTTGTGTTTTGGTTGTTGTTTTGTTACTGTTGTTGTTATTACTATTGTGTTTGTAGATTTCACTGCTATATAGTTTGATGAGGAATTAGCTACAGTGCTTTATAGAGTCATTTGCTTGTAGTATAAACTTTGAATAATGTGTGTTTCACATGGCATGTTGTTGTTTAGTCGCTATGCTGTGTCTCTTTTGTGACCCCGTGAACTGTAGCCCAGCAGGCTCCTCTGTCCGTGGCATTTCCCAGGCAAGAATACTGGAGTGGGTTGCCAATTCTTTCTTTAGGGGATCCTCTCAACTCAGGATCAAAGTCACATCTCCTGCATTTGGCAGGTGGGTTCTTTCCACTGAGCCACTTGAGAAACCCTCAGGGAGACATTTAAAATTTTTAAAGGCATAGAGAATAGTGAAATCAATGATCTCATCTTAAAATATGTAACTCTTGACAGTCAAGCTGAACTTGCTTGTACTCTTGTTGAGTTGAGATGAAGATTACTAGGTGATTATCAAAACCCTCTGTCCTTCTCTGCATCAATAGAAACATCATATGAGGGCTACCCAGACAGGGACTATGTTTCCCAGCCCTTTCAGCATCTATACAGGACCATGCACCAGTTTCCATTAATGAAATGTGAGTAGAATTGCTGTGTGCCTCTTCTGCGTTATGGACTTTAAAATAAACAGGTGTAGGTCTTTATGCCTTTCATCTACTGGGTTCCTGGCACCAGCCAGGTTCTGGAGATGTCAGAATGGAAGAACTATGCGCTCCAGGTCACTGTGCAGAGAAGAGTCACCTGCCAACATCACCTGCTTTGCTCTATGAAAGAGAAACAACTACTGAGACATCGGAGTTTTGGACAGTTTTTTTTTTTTTTTTTTAAGAGTATTTTAGTCTAACAGTGCTAATATTTCTATTATCAATAAAATTGGTTCTATTTTATAATAGCAATAGTGAAATATAGTTTTATGCTATCTTCTGTAAGACACCTGGATGCTCTTGCAGGCTACCTGATATCTTACATTATTTTGTGGTGTGGATTTAAGTTTGGGTTGTGAACTGTGGCTTGCATCCTCAAGTCAGACTTCTTTCTGCTTCAAAGTGCAGAAGATATTTTGATTGTGCTTGTTTATCATATGTTATATAATTATCAATATTGTGTCCACAGCATAATGCATGAGTGTTTATTGAAGTCTTGACATATGTTAAATCACTGAGCCTGAGATAGGCTTTTTAGTGGATCCATCTGAAGGAAAAAAGGAAAAAACACTTTTTTTTTTTTTTAACAAATGTCACCTAGTATTATGTAAGCTGTTTTTTCACAACCAGATAATTTTGTTCTCTTTGAATCCCTATTGGTCTTTGAAATTTAATTTTTCATGTTCATAAAAGTTATCTTACTGCTACAGATGCCTCTGAGAGAGAAGCTTATGGTCAGGCAAATCAAGAAAAGAATTCTACATGAAGATCCGTGTTAAGCAGTCTGTCACATAAAGAGGTCTGTGAATAATATTCAGTTTTTTCAGTAATACTTTGTGTACATTAGAAGGCCAGTCTCTGATTCAGCCATTTGGAATACATGGGTTTTTTTAACCTTAAAAAAAAAAAAAAAAAAAACTAAAGGATGATTACTATACAGTATTGTGATTTTTTTTGCCATACATCAACATGAATTGGCCAAAGATATACATATGTTCTTTCCCTCTTGAACCACCCCCCCCCCCAGCCACCTCCCTCCCCATCCTACCCCTCTAGGTAAAGTACATGTTTAAGAGAAGTTATTTTCAGGCAAATCCTCTAGAGAAAACTTTAAATTCAGCTTTGAATTTCATCATCTCTTCCTTTTCATTGTTGTTCAGCTAGTTACACTCCCCAGTACTGGCTGTGTGTCTAGGGTCTTCAGTGATTGCCATCCTCATGTAGCACCAGAGAGTAGCTTTTGAAGAATGAGTTGTGAAAGCCTAAAAAATTAATCTACTGAAAGACTGGACCAAAAGCCTTTTGCTAGAGAACAACTTTCACTTTAAAAACCAATTACTAAGCTCTCAGAGCAGAACAGAAGCAAAAAGCAGAGCAGGCGAAAAGGACAGTTGTATAAGGAAACCCAGTTCCTTTCCTTGAGCCTCTGAAGGTTTTCTCATACATTTCTCTGTCACTTCTGGGAAAGGCAGGTTCTCCATTGGACCAGAACCTGGAAAGATTCTACCTGTGTTTTGTATCAGTATGCTTTATGATTTTATTCTTTGTATAATAATATTGTTTTTACGCTCACTATTGTTAGATTAGATTGGGTTCAAATTCCAGCCTCAAGGTTTTCTAAAGCTCTGGGTCTTGAGTCTCAGTTGCTGCTACTGCTAAGTCACTTCAGTCGTGTCTGACTCTGTGTGACCCCATAGATGGCAGCCCACCAGGCTCCCCTGTCCCTGGGATTCTCCAGGCAAGAACACTGGAGTGGGTTGCCATTTCCTTCTCCAATGCATGAAAGTGAAAAGTGCAAGTGAAGTCGCTCAGTTGTGTCTGACTCTTAGCAACCGCTCTGTGATCTTGAGTCTCAGTTGACTCACCTGTAAATTATAGGTAATAATATTTATTAGTTATTATGATAAATAAATGAGTTATTGCACATAATGTGCTCCACTCATTTTTTTTTTAACCTTTGTAATTGTTCAGTAAATATCAGGTCTCCCTGTGTTCTTGCTGGTGGTTGTTGATGGTAAAAGTATACCTTTGTGAATCCCCTCTTCCCTTCTGATTAATGTCCTCTTCTCCTTTAGATGTTGTAATGCATTTAATCTAGTTTTGTATCATGGGTAGCATTTTATGTCATTAGCATGCTTCTGTCATGTTTTTCCCTGATATATTCAGTTCAGGATCAGTTAGCTGGGGGATCCTACTTCCTCTCATGTCCAAGCTGATTGGAAGGGGGCATTGCTATAATACACACTTGATTGAAAACACTAAATGTTTCTTAAATGGTAGCAATTGCATACTTTTTTCCCTTCCAATTTTACAGCAGTTATCACTGTAAAATGAGTAAGGAAAGTTCAGTTAAATAAAAATCCTGATGAATATTTTGTGAGGTAGTTATAGCTTATACATTATAGAGTAAAAATAGTGTGATTGTCCAGGACCTGGTGTGAACCCAAAAGCAGATTGTCTGGATTTGAATCCTGCCTCTGACCATTCATAGTTGTGTGACCTCTTCAGATCACTTCTGTTTGTGAGTTCATATTTTTATCTATGACATGGGCATAAAATAATATCTGCCTCTTTGGAATGTCATTAGGATGAAACTGTTTAATGTATATAAAATGCTTAGGATAGTACATGCTTCATAATAAAGTTTTTGTGTTTTGGTTGTTGTTTTGTTACTGTTGTTGTTATTACTATTGTGTTTGTAGATTTCACTGCTATATAGTTTGATGAGGAATTAGCTACAGTGCTTTATAGAGTCATTTGCTTGTAGTATAAACTTTGAATAATGTGTGTTTCACATGGCATGTTGTTGTTTAGTCGCTATGCTGTGTCTCTTTTGTGACCCCGTGAACTGTAGCCCAGCAGGCTCCTCTGTCCGTGGCATTTCCCAGGCAAGAATACTGGAGTGGGTTGCCAATTCTTTCTTTAGGGGATCCTCTCAACTCAGGATCAAAGTCACATCTCCTGCATTTGGCAGGTGGGTTCTTTCCACTGAGCCACTTGAGAAACCCTCAGGGAGACATTTAAAATTTTTAAAGGCATAGAGAATAGTGAAATCAATGATCTCATCTTAAAATATGTAACTCTTGAGGGGCTTCCCTGGTGGGCCAGTGGTTAAGACTTTGCCTTCCCATCGAGGGAGTGTGGGTTTGATCGCTGGTTGAGGAGCTAGGATCCCACATGCTTCATGGCCAAAAAAACAAAGCATAAAACAGAAGCAATATTGTAATAAATTCATTAAAGACTTAAAAGTACATATATCACTCTCCTTAGAGCAAGGTAGAGAGGATTGGTCAGACTTACTGGGAAACTGTTGTCATAACTCTGAACATGAGAAAAAAGTAGTATGTACTAGGTTAGAATTGATGAATATGATAAGAGTGGATAGAATGAGAGATTTTTTTTAAGTGGAAAATTTACATAGTTGTGTGATTAGATGGAGATGGAGGTCAAAGGAAATGGAGATTTCAAGAATAACTTCTAGGTTTCTCAGTAGCATAACAAGATGTGTCAAGGGTCCGTGACTGTAGAGATGGACAAGGATAGATTTAGAGATAACATGGTCATAAGTTTTATTTGGACATGTAGAGTGTGAGGTGCTCTAGGATCTGCAAAAGGAAATGTCAAATGATCAGTTAGACACAGTGGGTTTGTCTCTGAGGAGAGGCCTGAGTGGAGGGAAAATTCTGAGCTCTCACCATATACATGGTTATTAAAGCCATAGGGTCTCTGAGGCATAGAATATTCAGCAAAAATAAAAAATAAAAAAATGAATTAGAAATCTGCCTTGAGAAACACCACCATTTTATGGCCAGATAGTGGAGAAGAGAGGGAGGGAGGGAGGAGAAAAGTGGGGAGAGAGAAAAAGAGAGGGAGAAATTTTCCAGAAAGGAAGGAAAATTGGGAGATTGTTATGCACAAGCCAAGGAAAGAGATGGAAACGAGTTTGAGGTGGAGTAAGGAATAAAAGGAAAGTGAATAAAAGACCTAAGAATGGGTATCTCTCCAATAACTTTGGATTATGAAGGTGAGAAGAGAGACTGCACAGGATTGAGACAAAAATAAGGAACAGGTGAAGTTTTTAATTAATTAGTATTCTTAAAAAGGGGTAGCTTCTGAATTTGAAACCAATAGAAATAATCTATTTAAAAGAGAGAGTTTAAAGACTCTGGAAAGATGATTATACAGATGATTTTGTAAGATTTTAAAAAAATGTCAGGGATGAGAACAGAAATAGGCACAGAGAGGAATAACTCTAGAGCAGTTGTTATTGACCAAGAGTGATTTTATGTGTAACCTCCTCTTCCACCACCCCAGGACATTTGGGGAATTCTGGATATATCTTTTATTGTCCCACTTGGGAAAGCAGTGCTATTGGCATCTAGTAGGTTGAGGGCAGGGATGGTGTTCAACACTCTACAATGTTCAAGACAGGCCCCACAAAAAAGAATTATTCAGTTCAAAATGTCAGTATGTTCATGATGAATAACCATATTTAGAAGAGAGATTCAATGTAAGAAAAGAGTAGAGGGATAGAATGGAGTAAGAAGTGGGTATGTTTTTATATCTAATATTAGTCACATAGTGACTACTCAATAGATATTAGCCATGGTTAATTAAATAAATCTCTGTTAATGTCTACTTTCTAGTAACATCTGAATAATGGGCATTTAAAAAAAAGGAATTAGCAAGATTCATTAGAGAAGTAACTCTCTAATGAACATTAGAGTTAAATGTATTATGGTTGCTTTTGATCCCCACATTGAATTCTACTTCCTTTAGATTTTACAAAATGTTGTAGACAATATTTGTGACTAAGACAATTCAATTAAGAAAAATATTAATTTTTCTTAAATATTGCTTATAAAAACAGGTCCAAGAAGCCTTAACCACCAGTTCTAAGCATTTACTAGCTATATGATTCTAAGTACAGTATGTTAACCACTGTAGACTTTTTCTTCTTTACCTATGACATGTGAGTAAGAACATTCTTATCGCCAGTGGCTGTAAGCATCAGTGACTATTGTTGGCAGAGCACCCATTATAGGAATGAAATAACAAATTTTAGTGATTGATGCTGCTGATATTACTACTATTGATAAGGAGGGGAGTCCAACTCTTTTGCAACCCCATGAGCCCACCAGGCTCCTCTGTCCATGGAATTTCCCAGGCAAGAATATTGGAGCAGGTTGCCATTTCCTTCTCCAGGGGATCTTCCTAACCCAGACGTGGAATTGAACCCACATCTCCTGTATTGGCAGGTGACTTCTTTACCACTGAGCCACCTGGGAAGCTACAGTGGAGTTTATTTTGTTCACCTTACTCCCATTTGATAATATCCTTCTTTTGTTTTGAAGAATCAGCTTTCCCCTGTGCAGTTTTGTTGGGATTACCAAGTAGTGGAATTGAACCCACATCTCCTGCATTGGCAGGTGACTTCTTTACCACTGAGCCACCTGGGAAGCTACAGTGGAGTTTATTTTGTTCACCTTACTCCCATTTGATAATATCCTTCTTTTGTTTTGAAGAATCAGCTTTCCCCTGTGCAGTTTTGTTGGGATTACCAAGTAAAGCATCATGCCTTCTCTGGATATAATGTCCCAAATAAGACCAATCAGATACTTTCCTCTGAGAATTCAAGTAATTTCCCTCATTCCTATCTTTCTTTGAATCTGGCTCACTAGTATTAACTTTAAATTTGTGTGCTACATAACAACTATTTAGCTAAATTCTTACTATCTTTAGTTATTCAATGTTGATGTCTATTGATTACAACCAACAAAATCCTAACTTACACAGGCAGCATTAATATTGGAAGCTGG
The DNA here is from genome assembly GCA_006410635.1 of Cephalophus harveyi. Taxonomy (NCBI): domain Eukaryota; kingdom Metazoa; phylum Chordata; class Mammalia; order Artiodactyla; family Bovidae; genus Cephalophus; species Cephalophus harveyi. The sequence goes on from SJYT01068946.1 coordinate 45,220, forward strand.
ATTAATACTGGAAGTCTTGGGACTAGGGCATAAATGAATAACTATAGTTTTTTAGCAACTATGGGTTGGTGAGAAGAACTGTATATCATTCTTATATTCTAGGTGATATGTATATATCATCTATTATATTCTATGTATTGATATCTCTTTAACAAATTCCAGTGTGTCATTTTATTTCCATTACTCCATGAATATCTTATTCACTTCTTCACAAATCTTTTCCATTTTTCTGAGACTTTTTTGCTTGGATCAGAACGTTATTCAGTCATACAAGATACATTTTTGTTGAATGAACACATTTATTCCTAATGCTTTGAGTATGCAGTTGCCAAAAAGGAAATCAGTCCAAACCATTCATACAAACAGACTGGGCTGTATTCTCTCATCTTTCGTCATTGTGTTCAAGGTAGAGCTATACTTCTATTTTAAGAATGAAAAACAAATTTCCAGAAGAGATAACTTGTTACTGAAGAATTCCTATATAATTGGAAGCCTTGAGGCAAATAATAATGGTAATTTGAATGGAAGGGATTGGAGCCACTTCAATAATGATACTCATTAGATTTTTTGTTTCTCTTCTCTGGACTATATAGGAGCAACAATTGCTTATGTCCTGATGGATATAACCAATATAAACATGGTGATTATTCCTGGCATGATGTCATCCTTGCTGATCATCAGCTTGAAGACTCCTATTGCTTGCCTTGTCTCATCTAAGCAAAACTAAATCTTTCCTAAAGTGCAATGACCCATGGTTAGGCTGTGTGGGGGAAAAAAAGTGAGATGACAGTCTATTTGCAAAAAGACAGTCTAGAAAGCAAAAAATTAATTATTCTTTGGATGGTCCTAACAAACTTTCTTTTATTAATAGCAAACTATGAAGATCCATGCCCGGGTAATTGTAGAGGGGATTGTAAAATGGTCTATCATTCTCTCCAAGGAAATATCTATGCAAATGTAGCAGAACTAGATATGAATAAAGAACATGGTAGGCTCAGTTTTTATTATTAGTTAAATCCACCTCTGAGAATAGAAAATTTTGGTTCTTTGTAACTTATAAAGGAAGATTACTTTCCCACCACAGCCTCAATATGTTTATAAGTTTTTTTTTTCACTGTATTTTACTTCATGTAATAGTCTTTTGTTAATAGGAAAAAGCAAAAAGAACAGAGACATCAATGCACAATTCAACACAATTTTTATATACATGAATAGATTTTAAAGCCCAGAATGATAGGCTCTGAATATTGGAAATATAATCAGTTATATAATGTAAAAGTCATACAACCAAAAGACAGAACAATTAGAATCTAGATCTAGCTTTGCCACAACTTTCTATAACATCTTTAATTCACTTATTTAACCCAACATCCACAGCAATTTTCTATCTATGAAATAAGATAGCTGATCGTTAGGCCTGGAGTTTCACCTAGTTGGGTCTGAGTCAGATCTAGTACAGAGAAATGTTTGTTCCATCATCTTGTAATTTTTATAAATTGAATCTGATGAGGCTTGTCAGTGGATAGTCTGTAATACTCCACAGGCTCTATCACTCTCTGATGTCTTACATTTCTATTACCTGCCTGGTTCTTGAAGATAGTTAATTTTGTGTTCCTTTTAGGAGATGTTCCCTGAGGATAGTTATGTTCTCATAATCTTATGATTCCATGTAGGTTTGAAATGAGCTAACTAACTCTGTTCGAGCGAGAAGTGAAAGTGCGAGAAGTGAAAGCGACTCTTTTGAGACCCCATGAACTATAGCCCACAAGGCTCCTCTGTCTATGGGATTCTCCAGGGCAGAATACTGGAGTGGGTAGCTGTTCCCTTCTCCAGGTGTTTTTCCTGATCCCAGGATCAAAGGTGGGCCTCCTGCATTGCAGGCAAATTTTTTACCATCTGAGCCACCAGGGAATACTCCCTTATTTAACATAAGTGAATGGCCAGAAGACTGGGGGAAGGTTATACATTTAATTTTATCATATAGTTAAATATGGGCTTCCCTGTTGGTTCAGCGGTAAGGAATCTGCCTCCAATTCAGGAGACCCTAGTTTGATTCTTGGGTCAGGAAGATTCCCTGGAGAAGGGTTAGACTACCCACTCCAGTATTCTTGGGTTTCCCTGGTGGCTTAGATGGTAAAGAATCTGCCTGCAATGCGGGAGAACTGGGTTCAATCCCAGGGTTGGGAAGATTCCCCTGGAAGAGGGGATTCTCCAGTATTCTTGCCTAGAGAATCCCCATGGACAGAGGAGCCTGGCGACCTACATTCCATGGGTCACAAAGAGATGGACCTGACTGAGCAACTAAGCATAGCACAGCATATATATATATATATATACACACACACACACACACACACATATATAAATATATACATATATACATACACACATACACACACACACACATGTACACAAGAGGTTTTCAGTCTAGCCCATGGGAAATTGTGCATTCTGAAAACTTATCTAAATTTAATGTCATCAGCTTCAGTCTGAATGAGCTAGAGAGTTTTAAATAAAAAAAGACCCTCAAATTATTGGGCCATAACTTATTTCATGAAGCAGATTCTTTTTATAACACATCTAAATATTGTTTTCCTAGTAGTAACTGTAAATAAAATCAATTTTTCTCCTTTAAGGTTGTTTCCGAGAAGAAATTTTTATAAAGTTTATTTTTAAAACAAGAGCAGTTTATTCTTCTGTTAACAGAAATGATGAATAAGTTGCATATTCATGTTGAAAGTATGTTTTTAATCATGCATTTGACAGTAGCATCTAAGTCATAAGCATTCACAGTATAAATGGTGAATAAGAACTAATTGCTTTTTTCCCCTTCTCCTTTTTACAATTCAGAACCAGCATCTTCAGAGTAATGGCAAATTAGTGTATTACTCAATGATATTTCATTGGAAGAAGATGACAATGTCTCTCCTTTGCATGATATTGTTAATTTCAAAATTACCATTATAGTCACATTTCTTTTATTATCAGCAAACAAACATTTATTAAGCATGTGCAGTTTGCAGATTACCAAATACACTGCTCCAAATAGATGAGGCATGTGATAGTGATAGTGTCCCATGGGTGTTAAAACTATAGTTGGGAAAGCCAGTGCAAAAGTGAAAACAATAAACACATGGTAGAGAATTCACTCAAAATGCTGTAGATATTGTTGCTTCTCTAAATACTGCTTACATTTTCTCTCATGAACAAGGGAGCCAGTCTTTACTCTGCCATATGAATGCATCCATGAATGTTCTGCTTTGACTAACCTTTCTGCCTTAGCCATGGAAGAAGGAGATTTTTGCCTATTTTTTACATTATCTTCTGTTGGAACGTATCTCATTCTGCTCCCCCTGCCCATGACCAGGGAGATGCCATATGCCATTGGCATGTGGTTTCAAAGGAGGGAGACTCTATGGAAAAGGGTATGTTGTGGGCAGTGGTGAGATCTGTATAAATGTTGGGACTCTTCACTCCCAGAGTGAGAGGCTGTTAACACTAGATCTAGCGAAACTGCCATAGCATAATAGAGCTTTCCAGGTGGTTCAGTGATAAAGAATCCTCCTGCCAATGCAGGAGAGGCAAGAGATACGGGTTCGATCCTTGGATTGGGAAGATCCCGTGAAGGGGGAAATGGTTAACCATTCCAGTACCCTTGCCTGGAGAATCCTATGGACAGAGGAGCTTGGTAGGCTACTGTCCATGGGGGTCACAAAAGTTGGGCATGACAGCATGCAAGCACACACACGAACTTTGGTAACCTGGCTCCCTCCCAGACTGCTGCTTGTGTCTTGTCTCTGAACTCCAGGCAAACCCCTCCAGCCCTTCTCCTGCCTCTTTTCCTTTCCCACTCGTCATATGTATGGGAAAGTGCAAAGTCCTTTAGATCTTCTGCCTCAAAGCTTCCATCCATCTTCTTTTTCTTTGTATTATTGTTTTATTAAAGACTATCATTCAAAAGGAAAAAGAGGGTCACAATCAGCCCCTTTCTGTCCGATTGCTGTATATGATGAGTGTGTTGGGCATGTATTTACCCTGCCCAGCATTCTTTCTTCTTGTAAGTGATCTCACTTTCCCTCCTTCTGCTAATTCCAGGAGGCTAGCTATCGACTTTACCAGCTGGTACAAAAGGTGGACCCGAAGGCTCAGGAGAGCCAATGAGAATCCTACATCCCCCAGCTGAGGTGACTGGTTCAGGCATGGGATCAAGCCAGGCCAGCTGGAGCCCTTGGACTTGACAATTATGTGAGTAAATACATTTCCCTTTTATTTCTTAAGATAGTCTATACTTCTTCCACTTGCAGATGAAAAAAAATTCAGACAAATACAATAGTTAATAAGGAATTACAGCACTGAGTTTTCTTTCTTCTCTCTACCAATTCTTTCCTTCTCTTCCTATTGTTCTTTTTTCACTCCTCCCCATCCAACTGCTTAAGGATAGTGGAATTCACCTTCTTAATAATTTCCATCAGGACAACACTGTTGATGTTCTATTTCTAACTTTTAATTGTCCAAATCACACCCCCAGCCCTGCATACAAAGGTGTAGCATTTTCCATCTCTTCTCAATGTGCTGATGTCCTGACAATAATTCTGTTTTTCCTTTCTGGTTAGCTCTCAAATGCTGAACTGAAAATAATTTCATGCAGTAGGAAAGAGCGCTGGATATGTTCACAATTTTAAAATAATTAGTTGGAAGAGACTTCAGAGCATATCTAGTACTGCCTTCTGTATAGCACACTGACAGTTGATTGATTACCTAGCCTGTGCTTGAACCCATCTAGTGACAGAAAGTTCATTACATTGCAGCTTTGTCTTTTCATTTATGGACAGCTCTAATTGCTAGGCATATTTCAACTCAGAATTCTTTTTCTAATGTGATGTTCTATTGACAACGCTTCTGAAACTTTACTTGTCCTGGGTAATCATCCCTGATTGTTTCAAAGTTTGTTCTTACGACAGTGTTTCCAAATACTTTACTTAACCCTTCTTAGGAGGCTTTCGAAGTTCTGAGCAATGTCCACGTGATGTGACAGCAAAGAGTAGAGTACCCCGTCTGTCCCTTAAGCTAGACAAGAGTTCTGTTTTTGTAGGCTTGGTTTTCATTAGCTTTTAGCAACCAGTGAATTGAAATGTCCATTAATAGGTGACTGTAATCTTATTTTAACAATATAATTTCAAGTATATTTTTTCATATCCTATATTTGGACAGCTGATTTATTTTGAACAATTGGCATTTTGAACTTAGATGCCAGGCTGTACCTTCATTTACCGTCTCATTCTAACCTTACAATGATCTTGGAAGATAGGAAGGAACTATATTAGTTTCATTTTTATTAATAAAAACAATGTCTTACAAACAACCTTGCCTAAACTCAAATAGCAAGTTAGTAGTAAAGCTAAGTACCAGAACTTATGCATTTTTGATGTTGTGAGAGAATGTCCAGCGTTGACTAATGACTTAAAAATGTATTTATGTGTTAACCTCTGTTGGTAACACATAGTTGAGAAAAGTAAAACTGCTGATACTTGATCCATTTTACTCTTTTTACTTCATTCCCATCAGAGATTTCTTCATGTTCCTATGTACCTCCTAAATTATTAGTAAGTCTTCTCTGTCCAGTTACACAAATCAGTCATGTAACAAAAACATCTGCATCTTGCTTTATCCTGTAGAGTTATGGGCATTGCATTTTAGATCCACATGGTTCTTCCCAAATCTGCAGCTATAGCATGTGGTTGTCTTACTAAACTGAACATTTGCTCAGTTTGAATCTCCGTTTCAACTGTTTGTATCCAGTATTTAAGTGAGAATTCTCTGGTGTCCAAGCTGAGAATTACTGCATGCACATTTTAGCTTTTACTTAAGAGGCACAATTAGAAGAGGAAAAAATAGACTTTCAGTGACTTAAGAGTAGCCGCCTCCTTTTTTCCCATAAGATTCCCTATATGTTTTGTCTCTTCTGCAGATACTTCTGTATTATATGCTATATTCCTTTGAGGTGAAATAGAGCATCTGTTTATTAGTCTCAGAGCAATAGTGCAGTCACTCTTTTAAGGACATGAAATAGCTGGGAAATGCTTACCTGAAAATATTTTTTTTTTTCCTTTACACTATCATGTGTAACCCTGATGTGATGGCTTATTACCCATTCCCGTATAGAGATTGGTGTAGGCAGGTGTTACTGACAAATTTGTCAATTCCAGCCCAGAGCTACAAAATTCCTTGTCCAAGGACACAGAATCGACTAACTCAGTAGTAAGGTTCAGAATATGCCAAAGACAGTTCTGTTCTCTCAAGCATTCCATTTGGTCTAATTGAGCTTTGCTAACCTTTTCTCTTTGACAGAACAACTTTGAATGCATGTCAGGAGAGAGCTTTATAAATATTTATTGAATAAAACAGCTTGTTTGGATATGAAATGAGTTTAGAAACAGGAATAAGACCAGTCAAACTCTAACTTTCTGATATGGAAAATGTGGGCTGAGAGAATGCCCAACATCAAATTTTAAATAATAACCAATTTTGTTTTTAGTGTTCAACTTAATGTAGTGTTATATTAAATTTGCATTTGCTCGTTACCTGTAAAAATTTTTCTGGAGGCATAGATCTTATTTATTATTCATTCATGTACTCATTCATTCTTGCTCTTCTTCATTTGTCAGATTATTCATTTATTCCTAAAATTTCTAAAAATGATTTAAGGTCATTAAAAAATGTGTATATGATGAAAATTATTATAAATTATACTCAAGATATCCAGGTAAAGCAAGAAAAATATGATAAATACAGGAATGGTATCTATAAAAAAATTACACTCTTTAAGGCCTGAACATTTGCATTAAAACTAGGTCCTGAGTTTTCTAGTAATTAGCAGCACAAAGAGGGAATGCTGATCAATTCAATTCCATGTTTAATTTTCATATAATAAATTTCTTTTTAAATAATAAGGACAAAATCATTTATCAGAAGAAATAACATTTTTCTGGATATATGAACAGAGTGAAGATTTTTCCTCTGGATATTGTAAGATACAAGGAAAATATCTGCCTCCAACACAGTAAATACAACTTTATGCCTTAAACTTTTATTATTTATGTGTGAGGATCAAAGGTAGAGTATCTGTGTACTTTGCATTTTTTTTCAAAAGAGCTGTTTTGGCATTGCTTGTGGCAATATGTGTCTTCAGTGGTACCTCATCCTCTTGTCACAGTGCATTTTATTTTATCCTATTTCTTCATATTAAGGCCAAATTTGCTCATTTAGGAAATGGCAACCCACTCCAATACTCTTGCCTGGAGAATCCCATGGAGGGAGGAGCCTGGTAGGCTACAGTCCATGGGGTCACAAAGAGTCGGACACGACTGAGTGACTTCACTTCACTTTATTTATAATTTTATTTAATTTTTTATTTTTTTGGTTGTGCAGCATGTGGAATCTTGGTTAAACTAGGGATTGAACCCACGTTCCCTGCGGTAGAAGCTCAGAGTCTTAAACACTGAACCACCAGGGCATTCCCTCGCTGTACATTTTAATAAAATGCATCTCCTTGTCCACTTGCAGCTGTTTCCCCCACTCCCTCTTGCACAGAGCTTTATCTCCTTACTGAGCCTGTGCATCCCTGTTGATAAAATCCACATTGTCCATTCAATGAGTGGTAATTTACAGGAAAAATTCTTCCTTTTTCCCAGAACCATCCTTCATCTGTTGTTCCTGAAAATGACTGAATTTTGGCCAGCCTCCTCCTGCTAATGCCCTATAACATGAGTTAGATACTCCTTAAAAACCTTCTGTCAGACATTTTCTGATAAAAGCTCCTGCAAATGATGCCGTTTTGGCTTTCTTCCTTACCTAGAGCAGAGGTGACCAGCACTTATTAATAGTAAGTGGTCAAATAGCTTTATGGAATGAAACAAAGACCTTTTGAAAATCAAGTATCCTATGGGGAAAAAAAAATGATTCTAGATCTAAAATGATGTACGTAGTGTAAATTAACCACCCATCTGAATGTTGTTATGTCTAAATATTTTAAGTTTAAAATTCTTTGCCAGTGATTTCTTTTTTACATGTCGATTTGTGTTATGAAGTTGACTGGCTGAATCAAAATATTTCCCTATGCAAGTGTAGTTATTAAATAGTGAAAGAGCTGGCCAGTCAATTTACTTTTCATGTAAGAAATCATATCTCTCTTCCAGTAAATCATGTAGAAGCTAGCCTCTGAAATTGTAAAGATTTTAGATATTTTGCTGTCCTGCTTGACATGGATCATAATTAATCATCACAGATCAGTCTTTATAACATTCCTGTAAGACACAGACTTCCCCGAACTATATGTAGAGGTTAAAATAGAGCTTGCTTATTATATTTATATGGATATTAATAGATGTAGAGTTGAGTGGAGAGAAATAATTTTCTGAGAGTTTAGACTTATGAATTTCTGTACTCACTCCCTTCCAAAAACTGTTCATTCATTTCTTAGACAGAAACTGTGATGGACTCTGAGGGAGGAAGATTTCAGAGTTGAATAGGATATGGTCTCTTGCTTCAAGGATGCAACAGTGTCATGGGACCAAAAATATTGTTGCAAATTCTAAAATCGGGAAGTGTACAATTCTGCTGGCACATAAATCTGTGAGGTAGAGAGCCACTGCCTTTATCGATCTGAGTATTCAGTTTAGTTCAGTTGCTCAGTCATGTCCGACTCTTTGCGACCCCATGAACTGCAGCACGCCAGGCCTCCTGTCCATCATCAACTCCCAGAGTCCACCCAAACCCATGTCCATCAAGTCAGTGATGCCATCCAACCATCTCATCCTCCATCGTCCCCTTCTCCTTCTGCCCTCAATCTTTCCCAGCATCAAGGTCTTTTCAAATGAGTCAGCTCTTTGCATCAAGTGGCCAAAGTATTGGAGTTTCAGCTTCAACATCAGTCCTTCCAATGAACACCCAGGACTGATCTCCTCTAGGATGGGCTGGTTGGATCTTCCTGCAGTCCAAGGGATGCTCAAGAGTCTTCTCTAACACCCCAGTTCAAAAGCATCAATTTTTTGATGCTCAGCTTTCTTTACAGTCCAACTCTCACATCCATACATCACCACTCGAAAAACCATAGCCTTGACTAGACCCTTGTTGACAAAGTCAAGTCTCTGCTTTTTAATATGCTGTCTAGGTTGGTCATAACTTTCCTTCCAAGGAGAAAGTGTCTTTTAATTTCATGGCTGCAATCACCATCTGCAGTGATTTTGGAGCCCAGAAAAATAAAGTCAGCCATTGTTTCCACTGTTTCCCCATCTATTTCCCATGAAGTGATGGGACCGGATGCCAGGATCTTAGGTTTCTGAATGTTGAGCTTTAAGCCAACTTTTTCACTCCCCTCTTTTACTTTCATCAAGAGGTTCTTTAATTCTTCTTCACTTTCTGCCATAAGGGTGATGTCATCTGCATATCTGGTTATTGATATTTCTCCTGGCAATCTTGATTCCAGCTTGTGCTTCCTCCAGTCCAGCCTTTCTCATGATGTACTCTGCATATAAGTTAAATAAGCAGGGTGGCAATATACAGCCTCGATGTACTCTTTTTCCTATTTGGAACCAGTCTGTTGTTCCATGTCCAGTTCTAACTGTTGCTTCTTGACCTGCATGCAGATTTCTCAAGAGGCAGGTCAGGTGGTATTCCCATCTCTTTCAGAATTTTCCACAGTTTTTTGTGATTTACACAGGCTTTGGCATAGTCAATAAAGCAGAAATAGATGTTTTTCTGGAGCTCTCTTGCTTTTTTGATGATCCAGCAGATGTTGGCAATTTGATCTCTGGTTCTTTTACCTTTTCTAAAACCAGCTTGAACATCTGGAAGTTCTGAGTGTTAAAGATGGACAAATCATGGTTTACAAAATAGAGGGAGAGGAAAATAATTACAGAAATTGGGAAAACACATTTCAAAAGCACAGAAACACTGAAGTCAATATTATCCTGAAACGTGGTGGTGGGAGAAAGAAATGAGTATTTAAAAATTTTTAAAAACACAACAGAACTTATGTAACAGGGATAGTGGAATTTCATAGGCTGTGTGCTCCATATTACTCAAATGTTAATATCTGACAAACCAGGCAACTATCTCCTTTCATTAATATTGCTTGCAGGTTTAAAAAATTAAGAAAAAATATATTTCTTGGAAGGTTAACTAATTTTTCTTTTTAAATTGTCATTACTTATTATTTAATCATGATAATTATTTCTATCTCCATGTGTTCATAAAGTATCACTAATGGAAAGTTTTAAAAGTTCCTTAGCTTGGAGGGTAGTAAGGTTTGATAAAACCTGAGAAAACCACTTTGGTAAGAATTCACTTGTGAGTAATGAGTAGTGTAAGTAGATGTAGTGAAAAGAGGCGATTTGCTTAAAAGAGAAGCAGAGGAATCATTTATGCTTAAAAGTGAATGCTTCAAGTATTCCATTAATTAGATGTTCATTTTTGTAAATAAAGCTCTTTTTAAAATACAATATGGCAATATTCTTCTTTTTATAAGTAGACCAATAAAAAATAATAATTCTTGAAGTGAAAATACCTGGATTATAGTCTGACTTCAGTGTTCACTGATTTCACAGGAGAAGAGCACCATTCTCTCCAGAACATTTCTTTTTTTCTGTTTTGCTAAAGAGAGAAATCTGATTCCTCAGAATCTTGATCAGTAGTTGGACCACTGTTGTTAGTTAGGATCACAGTGTACCTCTTTCTCCTACTTTCTCCTCCTTGTCTCTAGGACCCACATGTGACCAAGGCCCACACTAAAGGGGAGGGCCAGTTACCATCCTGTATCTCTGTGCTTCTGTTCAGAGCATTCCCCAAGCCTTTAGGGAATCATCCTGACCAGGTTCCATTCTTTGACATAGAGAAAGCCTGTTTATGGCTTGGATGTAAGCTATGTGTTTGATCTAGGTTACAAGAAAGTTACATTTGAGTATCACTGTTAGCCTATCTAATATTAAAGTGCTGTTTTTGTTCCCATTTATTAGTGAAATGTGTATCTAGCTTTCTCAGCAGTTGTCTAAAAGAAGAGAATGTTTGGAGAAAGAAATTGTGGGGCTGTTAGTTTTTAATTCAGATGTCAGCAACTAGTGCTTCAGATGCTACATTGATAACTAATATTAGTATTTGAAGATCAGATTTCCAGAAACTTTAAAAATGACAGTATCTAAACTTGGACTTGTTAAATAATTTATCATCATCTTTAAAATAGTATTAACCCTAGAACAAAGGGTTTAAAGACTAAAATTAGCTACCATCTTTTTTTCATCACCTGTTGGCATAGAGTAAGAGCTTAATAATTTTTATTTATTAGACTCTAAGCAATTTGAGGGAAGTAAATTGGCTTGTTCACCATGGTTTCTTCAGCATGTAGCATATTGACTGTTTATGTATGTATTTATACACTTAAATGTGTGTGTGTGCATATATAGTTCCTAAATGAAGGAAGATGAATGTTAAAACTTTTTTACAATGTAAAATAATAAGATAATCATCTATATTATATTATGGGATATATCTTTTGACTAATGTGGGAAGAGAAACAGAAGGGACATTTTATGCAGTAATATAAAGAGTTGTTAGTATTGGAATAAAATATGACAGCTTCTGGGCAGCAAAGTATCATGGGTATCTGAAGAATTTGAGAAGAATTAAAAGATATTAATAGTATTTCCATTCGCAACATAGTTTTAGAAATAATTTCAATTTAATGTTTTCAACAAACATTTATGTCATTTATCTGTGTGTGTATATATGTATCATATAATATAAACATATATATATCATACAACTGCTGTCTCTTATTAAAAGATATTAATAGTATTTCCATTCGCAACATAGTTTTAGAAATAATTTCAATTTAATGTTTTCAACAAACATTTATGTCATTTATCTGTGTGTGTATATATGTATCATATAATATAAACATATATATATCATACAACTGTGTATATCACTTGAATGTTATATAATTATCAATAATAAAATGATATATTAAAATTATGTTCCAAAATTAGAATGCCTACAGTCTTGAGTAGAATAGATTACATAACTGGAGTAATATTTAAAGCATAGTTCATAAAATATAATCAAAAGTTTACTTTAAATCAGTAGCTATTTCTCTGGATTAATCATACTGATACACAGGATATTTACTGTCAGAATCTTTTAGTTTGATCTCTGATTTGCCAGGAAAGTGCCAGAGTAAACTATTGCACACATTCTTTATCATCTGCTTACAAGTTGATTGTTTGAGCTACTTAATTTTTCTATACCTAAATGGAAGCCAGAGAGAATAAAAGAATTAAATAAAGGAGGAGAATTACATATCATTCTATTTTTAAACTTTATTGTTTTTTGGTCACACTGTCATTAAGTATGCCCCCAGTAGAGAGAGTTTTGCTTCAAACATGTAATTGTGAACAAGTAACTCCAAAGATTTTGGAATATTGCTTTATGTATAATTTAATTAAACTTTTAATTATTTCCTTGCTCTTTAATCAATAATATCACTCAGCTATCTATTTATTTCCTTTCACAATGTGAATTTTAGGACTTTTTCATTACTTTTTTTTTATTATTGGTATTATGAGGCCCCACTTGATAAAGGGTCATTTGAAAATTTATTCAGCAGCTTTCTCTGTATTAGTCCATGGTCGAGAGCATTTGGAGTAGTCACCTTTCCATATTTCTGCTTAGTACATTGACAGCTGTGTATATACCTCCTCCCTTCTCCCCAACCAATATTCGTAAATGAATGTTCATAAATAATCCAAACCAGCTCCATCAGATTATTTCTCAAGATACTTTGAAATTACTGTGTAGTGAGGAAACTAACTTGATTTGGAAGCTGTGGGGATGCTATGTGACCTTAGAAGCAGGGAACTCAGTCTTAAGGGAGAAAAGAATAGAGCAAACGCATGGAGAAGGAAAAGGAGAAGAGAGACTGTGTTAGAATGCAAAGGTGAAGAAGAATTAGAAAGAAAGGCAGACAGATATCAATGCATATTAATTAAGGAGTCTTCATTTCAAACAAACAATTAGAGTGAGTTTATTCTTTCTTTTCCTCATTTGTTTAATGTTTATTTTTGTTGCTACATGGCAGACACTGTTAAGATTTTGATGATAAAGTTGTAAACATGGGACTCTAATTCCCTCTCTCATGGAGATTTTATTCTAGAGAGATTTTACTATATTGAATAAACAATAATATAGTTTAGGATAATGGTGAGTAATGAACTGACAGAGAGAGAACTGAAGGGTTAACTTGTGGGGAGTGAGGAGAGCAAGTCTTCTGTGATGATGTGGCATTTTTAGATGCAATTAACATCACTTACTTCTTTCCCCATTCCTTCTCCTAGAGTTTCTAGCTCAGTAATGATCTGATCATAGTTACTGTAGGTAATAGTGTGATTACATGTTTTTATACTAATAAAAGGGCTTAATATCTTTTCAACTTACAATTTCATTCCCTGGCTACTCTAAAGCTCAACTCCTTAGCCGATGCCACATATTTTGCTTTTAGTCTTTGTTAGAGAAGCTCCTGCCTGTTCCTGGTATGAATCTTGTTAATTTTTTTTAATTATTATTATTTTTTAATTTTTTTACTTTACAATACTGTATTGGCTTTGCCATACATTGACATGAATCCACCACAGGTGTACATGAGTCCCCAATCCTGAACCCCCCTCCCATCACCCTCCCCATATCATCTCTCTGGGTCTTCCCAGTGCACTAGCCCCAAGCATCCTGTATCATGTATCAAACCTAGACTAGCCATTCGTTTCTTACTTGATAGTATACATGTTTCAATGCCATTCTCCAAAATCATCCCACCCTCTTCCTCTCCCACAGAGTCCAAAAGTCTGTTCTTTATATCTGTGTCTCTTTTGCTGTCTCGCATACAGGGTCATCATTACCATCTTTCTAAATTCCATATATATGCGTTAGTATACATGTTTGTTAGCCATCCGTATGTCTTCTTTGGAGAAACGTCTGTTTAGTTCTTTGGCCCATTTTTTGATTGGGTCATTTAGAAAAATGAATCTTGTTTATTTTTAGAGTAACAGATCTCCAAACTGTGTCTTAACCCAATAAAAGTGGATTTCTCATATCATTGTCTGACACTGTTTGGGCAGCTCTCCACAGTGGGTCTCCTCTAAGTGGAGGAGATCTTCCATCTTTAAGCTTCTCTCTGGAACACATGGCCTGCAAAGGTCACTACAGCAGAGGAAGAGAGAGTGGGAGGAAGCATGCTGCTGCTGCTGCTGCTGCTGCTGAGTCGCTTCAGTCGTGTCTGACTCTGTGAGACCCCAGAGACGGCAGCTCACCAGGCTCCCCCATCCCTGGGCTTCTCCAGGCAAGAACACTGAAGTGGGTTGCCATTTCCTTCTCCAATGCTGAAAGTGCAAAGTGAAAGTGAAGTCGCTCAGTTGTGTCCGACTCTTCGCAACCCCATGGACTGCAGCCTACCAGGCTCCTCCGTCCATGGGATTTTCCAGGCAAGAGCACTGGAGTGGGTTACTGTTGCCTTCAGCAAAGTGATGCTCATCATTGCTATCCGAACTTATTTGGCTTGAATTAATTTCATGGTTTCAACNACTCTTCGCAACCCCATGGACTGCAGCCTACCAGGCTCCTCCGTCCATGGGATTTTCCAGGCAAGAGCACTGGAGTGGGTTACTGTTGCCTTCAGCAAAGTGATGCTCATCATTGCTATCCGAACTTATTTGGCTTGAATTAATTTCATGGTTTCAACCTAACCACATGGAGACTGGAAATGTGAAGGGGAGTGGGGATCTATGTTGGACATTAACAGTTACTTCTATAAGGGAAATGTTCTGAAAATAAAACTACAGGCTTTAGTGATGGATGGACTGGAAGGATGAGAGAAAAAAGGACTTGACCTGTGTAATTAGGGGAATGGTTGTTGTTGTTGTTATTGTTGTTGAGTCTCTTAGTCATGTCTGACTCTTTGTGATCCCACGGAGTGTAACCTTCCAGGCTTCGCTTCACCATCTCCTGGAGTTTGCTCAAACTCATATCCATTGACTTTATGGTGCCTTCAAACCATCTTATTCTCTGTCACCCCCTTCTCCTGCCCTCAATCTTTCCCAACATCAGGGTCTTTTCTGATAAATTGGATCTTCCCATCAGGTGGCCAAAGTATTGGAGCTTCAGCTAGCAGAGAAGGGTAATTGACATAGTAGAAACCTGACTTTAACTAAAAAATGTGCTTTTGTTTATCTGTAATGTTATTTGCACTTGATTTAGAGGACAAATTATTTTTATATCTGTTTTATTTTTTATTTATTTTTTTAAAATTTTATTTTTACTTTATTTTACTTTACAATACCGTATTGGTTTTGCCATACATTGACA